>ML786185.1:135452-146153 GCA_009831015.1 Picea engelmannii | reverse complement strand
GAGCTACTTGATGGTGTGATTCATGAGTGTGGTCATTCTTAGATATGTTGTAGATTTATTATTTGTGAAGTCATATCTTGGTTTGAGCACATCATGTGGAAGCTACACTATTGTTATTGTTGTTATGAAAGTATTTGGTGTTATGCACAAATCAAAGAGAATGGCACATGCACATCTTCATTAAAGAGGGTTTCATCCTATCGGTAGTAAGGCTCATTTTAATTCTTGTTATGCAGTGTTGTGAGTTTTTCGCTATATATTATGAGTATTATAACAACGTGTATACATGTGGGATCTCAAGAATTCAAAGAAAAAGGAAGAGAAGCAGCCATGGAAGCTAAATAACTTTTCTTTTTTGAGATTGTGTTGGTAAAAATGATTTTATCTTTCAATATCTGTTTTGAGTGATTTTAGCTACATACTTAATCATTCAAGATTCAACTTATATTTTGAGTTATTAACTCTGTAAGAACCAAATTGCCTATAAAAATTGGGACGTGCAGTGATTAAATTCCAGATTATGGTCATCATAGTCAACGAATTTGAACAAGTAATATGGTGTTGGAACCGGAAAAATCAATTCCGAATGAGAAAATCTTGTTAAAACAATCCACCCAAAATGGAAAAATGGATGCTATTAAATGAATGCATTTTTGTTTTATCATCATAGATACTATCTTTTCAAAGATAACACTTGCAGATAGGATGACTAGTTCATTATTCAAATGGGTTTCTCGCGATTTTTAATGCATTGCTTTAATGGCGAGACTTTTGTAGTTAAAGATTGGGTTTTTTTGGCCAAATCAAAGTCCATGGTTTTCTCCAAGTTTTGCAGATTATAAAAGCCAAATCTAATTCGTTTAAATGGATCTTTGTTGGTTTGTCCATTATGTCCAAATTTGTGTGTGAATGATCAAAGTTGAAGAAAGGAGTGGTTGTAAGAGCTGTGATTTTTGCAAGTATATGATTTGTTTATTTTAATTCATTGTTTATCCCACATGTAGCCCATGACATGAAAGTATTTTCGTTATATTATGAATTTTCCACAAAATTGAATAATAAATAAAGAGGGGCCTACATGTTTGGGCATTGATGTTAGATTGTAAGCTTCACCTTAACATGAGGCGATATTGTCTTGTGAAATTAGATGCATTATTTTGGATCTAGAATTTAATAATGAAGATCCAATAATTGTGTTGTTAGATGGTGCATACCACTATTAACTAAAGTGGAGTTGGTGTACACATAATAACACATGTTTCTCTCAATCGAAAAGTGAAGTGGTGCATAAGTGTTTTTCACAGTTTGTAAAATGGTCCATGTTGTATTTCCATAATTTTTTTTAAAAGTGTTCCTTACATCATTTTTTTTTGTAAAAGGACATGTTGTATTTCCATAAATTTTTTAAAAGTGTTCCTTACATCATTTTTTTTTGTAAAAGGACATGGAGGCATGGAGACCGTTTGATATTTGTATTTGGGCAAAAATAATTCTCTCATTACAAGAAGGGGGATATTAAACAAAGAAAAAAAATGAGTTCTTTTGGATAGTGTCTTAGACATGCTCGAAATTGAATAAGAGGTCTAAGAAACTTTGTGTGTGCAATGGTGACTATTTGTGCCTTGTGATGATGCATTTTGATTGTATTGCATTTTTTGACTACCATATTCAAACTCACACATGCAAAGAAGACAACCGGTATAAAGCAATATCAGAAATCAACATTACCCAATGGATAATTTATTTGGGGACAAATCATCACAAAGTATTTTTCATAATAAGGAAGGCACTTGTAATAGTTATTTTGTAAGTCGACAAGGAGTTGAGAGTCTTTTAAGTCAAGTTTGGTTGTAATTGTAATGTTGAAGGTTCTAAGTCAGTGTTCTTAGTCCTTAAGTCATCTAGTGGCAACGATAGTGTCAAGTTTGAGTCATTTGAGTCATTTGAGTCATTGAATTGAACATATTGAGTGCATCAAAGACAAAGTCTACAAGTTGAAGCTAATTTTGGATTTCAAATCTACTATAAAAGTCAAAAGGGTGAAGCTGCAAGAAACTCTTTCAAAGTCAATTAGGGGGTCTTTAAATCGAGAAATTTGTAATCAATGGTTCCCTGAAATTTATAAGGAGGCCTTACATTGAAAGTTTTAAGTCATTGGAAATAGTTGGATTTTGCAAATTGATGGTAATGGAAAAAATCACTAGCTTGTTTAAATTATTTGAACATCAATTCATATGGCCAAAGGTACCTCAATTCAAATGAACAAAGGGACTTCATAAAAAGTGTTTACATGTTTGCAGGTCATGCATGAAAAAGTGGACATGCTTCAAATTCAATCTAAACATCTGAACAATGAGTAAAGGACACTAAAAAATGTTATAAATCATGAGGGAGAGGATCTACAATGACTTCTCCAACAAACCCTAATCCAATAAGATAAACAAGTTGAAGTATAACAATGTCTTAATGATGAATACATAAGAACTCAACAGAGTACACACCACAAGTAGAGGTTCCCTTAGGAAAAATAAGGAATAAACACTCTTGAATGAGATGATGTTACAAATGAGGGAGGTGATGTATTTATACCACTCCACTAGGGTTAATTCGCTATCCCTAAGGAGGAGACTAGGTCAACCTTACCTTAAAATACAATAAAATACAACAAAGTGTGAAAATGGGTGTAACAACACACATATACCTACAAGTCGACCCATAAAGGGTATAAACTACCCACGTAGTGGGATAACATGTGGCCATAAGTGAATATTAGCCAAAATATCTCTACACCCCACCTTAAGCTAAACAAGGGGCCATAGAGACGACATTACATCCATATGGTATCACAAAATATCACCATACCACCTCCCCATAATGCTGAGCTAGGGTCACTATAAACCATATTTCTCACAAAGAAAGCTGTTATGATGAACACATTAAAAACCACTATCCATAAGGAAAAGACTAGGCCAACCTTACCCTAAAATACACTAATGTATTAAAGTGTAATAATGGGTGTAACAAACTGCAATGTAATAATGGGTGTAACAAACCACGATGTAATAATGGGTGTAACAAACCACAACTATCCACAAGTCAACCCATTAAGGACCTCAAATACCCGCATAGTGGGCTAACACATGGACACAAGAGAAGATTAGCCAAAATAGCTCAATAAAGAACCATGAGGCAATTAAAGATTTTGAACCACTATTTGTTTAGAACAATTCGTTGCTTGAATTAGATATGCAAGAAAATGATAAACATTCAACCAAGGTTGATTTGGTAATTCAATAGAAATATAAGCAGTTCGGTAATGAAGCCTCTAAAAATGCTTATGCCAGACTTGTTACCACTTGACATGTAGGGGTAACTAGAGGATATTTTTCACTTGTGATTCTAATCACAAATCCACATATGAGACAAAAGTGGGACCATTGTAATTGTATTCATTGTATTGGGCCATGATTGGATGATCTTTGTAAAATGTTTGACCTAGGTGGTATCTCTAGACCCTTTCATGGTCGGTCATAGCTCGTCCTTCTAGTACCCATCTTCAATATAGTCCTTTCTCTTATGGCCCCATCCAACTACCCCTTGGTGGCATTAAGTTGGCACCGTGTTGGTCATTTATGGCCTGGGTAGGTATGTAAGGGTATTGAGATGGATCTACTATGACACATGATCTAGGGGAACCTCTAGTCTCACTCACTCCTTTTAATATAAAAGTGTTACTCATGTAGTTTCACATTTCTCGAGGCAGTTTCACACTTCTTGATGCACTACACGTATTCTGGGGCATTGGTCACATCATTTGAGGAAATCGTGGGCTATTTTTACATGCATGGGCACCCTCTTAGCATGCCACATTGAAAATCCTTGAACTCCCCCCTCTTTCATTATCTTTTGATCTATTTTTCACTTGAGGAGAGGGCCACCCCCTTTGCAGGACACATTTATTGGTCATTTGAGCACGCGTGGCTTCATTTTGACTTGGATAGGGTCAATACATTATTTGTGGAGGTCACTTGCATGTTATGAGGATGTATTCTTACATCAGGGACCTCTCACTTGGACTTATGATCACTTTTAGAGGAGCCATCCACCTATTTGGGCCTTTTCCCCCTCACATGTGTGGGTGTCCCGCTTTTTGAGGCTGGCTTGCTTGAGGGACGTTCTTCCTTGGAGAGTTAATTCCCCTTTTTGGAGGCTTATACCATGCCTTTGGGAGGGACATTGAGTCTCTTGACCCTAGTCAACTTCATCTTTTGTGGGATGACCTCCTCTATTGGAGGGTATTATGTACATGTGGCATACTCTACTTGCATATTGACTTCGTCTCATTTACTTTGTTGATGACAAGTCACTTTCTTGTAATTTTTCTAGGCTAGATCTAGGGGAATATTATTTTTATATTAAGAGAGATGTTAGACCCCTTCTCTATAAAAAGGGAAGCACCTCTCATAGTGATTAATTTCTAGAACTTGTCAAGAAAATTCTTGTCTACTTTATGGATATTGTTATGGATGGCTATGATCAAGGTGGATATTGGTGCTCACCCACCTATTCCAACTGGCTCCTCTTGTCCGTTTTTAGTTCAACACGATCTTCTGTACTTCTTTGTAATTGTGGGTTCTACACTTCTGGGGCTGTCTGAAGCCCTACACATGTTCTAGGTGGATACTGGTGACCTCTCACCTAATCCAACTATCTTATTTTGTATGTTTTCATGTCATCACATCTTGTTGTACTTCCAAGTCCGTTTTGGAGCCCTAAACAATGTTTTTTTTTGGCTCGCCACAATCAAACTGTAGACAGAGTCAAAGTTTGACGACGTAATGTGTAGCTCTCTGAAATACCTTTCCAACGGGCTATCATGTGCCTAAAATGGAGGTTGAAAAAGTTACGACCTCGAGAAGTTGAGGTACTAACTTACCCATATGGGCCCACATGACTTTTGGCGTTTCACCTCCTAGGGTTAGGTTTTTGGATGTCTAGGGTTTTGGAATTCATGAGTAATATCAAAAAGGTCTCTGGAGCCTCATTGTAATCATTCTTCTTAGACGGATGCACATAGCCGCCACATCTCTTCTCAGAGATAGCTACCACCATTCGAGCACGTGTTTCAGTTTTGCAGTTTTACAATTTCATCCTATTTCATTTATTCAATAGAATATATTGTTCACTGGATATCTGTGTTGTTCTTTATATCTCTGTGTTTATTGTATTTAGTATGTTAATCAGTTCGTTCCGCTCCTAGATCTGGATCAGGCTAACTAGAGTTCTCTCTTGGAATAATGTCATGTGGATGCTTTACAAATTGATGGATTTTTTTGGTTCAATGGTATTTGGTGTATCGATTTTATAAGTAAGTGGTCTCTTTAAATATTTGTGTATTTTATTTGTGATTTGTTGCAAGTGTTGTTGTGTTTCTTTAGTGTTGGTGGTGCACCCTCTTCCACTCTTCTCGATAGGTCCTTTCTTCTAAGCCATTGGAGGATTGTTAGTGTAGAATCTTCTCCTTGAATAATCTTGAAGCTTGTAAGGTACTATGAATATTTACTAGGGTTTCTAGTGGAAAACCCTAACTATCACCATAAATTCACTTACATTTTCTCAAGAGGAGCCTTAGTTGAACCCATATGCCCAAAAAATTAAGTAGGCACTAGGTCTAGTCATTCACAAAATTCAAAATCCAAATTCTCTACTTTTTGTTTTAGGCTAAATCTGAGTTTTGTAGCTTGCATTTAAATTTCTGGCCATAGAAACTCTAGATGTCTATGCCTTTTTGCATGTGTTTGAATTTACAAATTACTTCTCTTGTAAAATCCACCTTGCTGGTTCATATTGATGCACTTATTGGGTGGAATGAATTGGTATAATTGTTTATTATTTGCTCTTAGAGTTTCAAATTTAGCAAGTTGCACTAACCCTATATTTACTTATTGTTTTAGCCCTAGAAATTGTTCATTTGAAATCTGTTTAAGTGGCTAAAACACACTTATGTTATAACTTGTTTACTGCTGCAATTTATTCATATTTCATGCAAGTTTTATTACAGCCTTGAGTAATTTTCAGATCTACATTGTTTTGGGATTAATTTTCATTGGAAAATAACTTAATAAACCCTCTAAAATAGCCATAAAAGTGAATAACCCAAAGCTAGAATTTACCTTGAGTAACCACCTTAATTCAACTCTCATATCATTAAAAGTTGGTGGTAATGTGGGTAGTAACATAGGAAACCCTAGACTTTACTTTTCTTTCTTTTGGAACCCAAGGTGCTACTAGGGAATCCTCCCTTGTGTTGGATTCTCCCTTCACTAAAAAGAGGGAAGTGGTTGTCTAGGTGACAGTGGCAACACTTCTTATTACACTCATCTTGGTACCTTTGTGAGATATTTGCAATAGGGTGCCAGATTGTGTGATAACAGGACCATAGGAAGAGTTAAGAATCCACATGAATAGAAAAGTATTAGAATATGAAAATGACATCACCTTTCATATTCCTAGTTACTTCAAACGAAACAAATCATCTTCTTCACAAATTTCTGGAAGAAGAATACAGTTCAAAAGTGATAGGTTTACCATCGTAGGATGAGCTCTTGGTAATGGAATTTAGAAGCCAATATTTTGCATAGGTCTTATCGTCAAGGTCAAACATAGGTAAAGACATTTGATTCAAGCGGTTGTAACACGAGATGGCTGTCAATTTCTTCATTCATTTTTTTTTCTCCAAATGATGGTTTTGGGTGTGAATGGGGAAAATTATGGTTGTCTTATTGAGTTGAAAATTGAGTCCATGACTTCTCTCTAAGGAATTACTCCCTTCCACCTTTAGTGAGTGCACATTGATGTTGTCATGAAGTGGTTAATGGTAAATCCAAAGCACTTGATGCAATGAAAATGGTTAGTGGTTAACCAACAAACCACTAGTGATGTAATGGTTAAGGGTAAACCACAAAAACCTAGAATGAATTGGTTAAGGGTAACCCACAAGAAAACCCAAGAGTTCTCACCTTTTTGCTGATAAAGGGGGAAGCTATTTATGATGATTGTCAGACTTCTATTTTTGAAGTCTACTCATATTTTTTTTTAGAATTTCAGGTCAACAAGAGAGAAAGAGGAAGAACATTTGTAGATGGTAGACAAAGATAAACAAAAAAGAAAGAGGAAATTTGTAGATTGTAGACAAATACAAGAAAAAATGAAAGAGGGAGAAAGTTTGTAGATAGTAGAAAAAGGGGAAGAAAAAAAGGCAACGAAAGAGTTGCATTTTGAGGTTTCTTCCACTTCTTGTATTTTGTGCGACATGAATGGTTTGTCTAAGTTTTTCTTGACATCCTTGATTTGTGATTTGAGTAGTTCTAGCATGGCACTTGATTTGCTACTCAACAATTGTTTGGTAGAATTCCGGTTCAATAACTTTTAGTTGGATCATACATGGGATTTGGGATTGGGATGTTGGTTGACACTATTTTTGTATATTTTTTTAGAGTAGTTTTGTGGATTGAATTTTTGTTCACTTTGATGGTCTTCAAACCTAATAGAGTATAATTGGGTTCTTCTGTGGTTTTTTTCTTGGAATATGAGTGGAATTATAAGGAAAATTTTAGGGTTGCGATAGACTTGTAGCTTATTCGCTTCTTCTGGTTAGCTCTCATCAAAGATTGGAGTTCACATTTACATGCATTGTGGCTCACGTGTTTACATAGTGGAAATTTTTTAGATTCTATGAGTTTTCCACATCTATATTTGGCGACATTTTAAGAAGATCTTCATTGAGGCCTAAACCATGAGTTTCATGTTGAAAAAAATGGAGATGATACTAGTTTATGCACTGATTCTTTTTTCCTTGTTGCTATAATGATTCATAATTTTTTGTTGTTGAGGAATCAAAGTTTTTTTTCAAAGAATTTCTCATGGGGAAACCCAAACGATGCTTCCCCACATCCATGGATAAAAACCAAGGTAAACCTATCAGTGTAGTCTAGTGCACCTCACCATAGGGGATTCGAACCAAGCACCTGTTGGAACTAAATTAGCCATATGCACAACCACATTGGTGCCAACCAATTGAGCTAACCCATTGGGGTAAAATGTTTGGAAACATGTCCCAACCTCAAGCACTTAAGCGAGAGTGATATTTTTAGTATCTTTCCAATCCCAATCAGTCCACGAGGGGAAATATGTCACAAGTGTTAATGTTTATGCCATTATTATAGTTCTTTGCATTTCAATAGATAAGAGCATAATAAGAACAAGATCACTGATAAATACACATTCACAAGAGACACAATGTTTATCCTGGGAAACCCTCTAGGGGAAGAAAACCCAGCAAAAACTTCCTTATCATAAATGGCTTAAACAATGTTCAAGAGATAACTCAAACCAATACAGATAGTCCTCTCCAAAAGATGCGCCACTCTTCTTCTCCTCTCTCCAACTGGTAATTGCATCTTGCCTCATAAGATAATGAGCAAGTGAGTTGTGTGTTTGAAGTGAGGTGCTAGCCTCTTATTTATACAAGACTGGCACGTGTGAAAGGTCACAACTGGCAGGGCCGACCTCTCACTCTGGGTGGGTAAACCCACCTTTAATTAATTCTCGGTCTTCCATAATAACTGTCGGGGCCGACTTCTTATTCTGCCCTTTGTAAATGTCCGATGACCAATCTGCAAAAGGGGATTTGGTCCTTATACAACTACCGACATGATTAATCCATAATGGGGATTAATCCAATAAAAATAATAATAATAATGACATGATTAATCCGCAATGGGGATTTAATCCAATAATAATAAGAATGCTCTTTGTAGTTACATTATTTCAACACTCCCCCTTAACAAGAAGGGTATTCTTCATCAGCATCAGGCGAGAGAGGTCTGCATCATCAGTGGCATCTGGAGGACAGTATCAACAATATCATCTTGAAACATTATCTAGCACATTTACGAGTCATCGAAAGTTTTCTTCATCAACAACATCATCATTCTCAAAAGAATGCTATCATCATCTGCATCAAATATGTATCAGTAAAAATGATACCTCATCACAGCACTAGGCTGACACATCACAGTACTACACTAGCTCAATGTCACAGCGGTTAAGCTGGTAGCTCAGTGTCAGTCACATCTTGTTTTACGTCTAACAACTAGGTCAGAAACAAGTAATATCATCATCTCGCTTTACGTCTAACAACTAGGTCAGAAGCGAGGAATCACAACGTCATGCTTTACGTCTAACAATTAGGTTAGAAGCATGACTCATCTTTCTTTACGTCTAACAACGAGGTCAGAAGCAAGGAACACATCAACATCTCGCTTTACGTCTAACAACTAGGTCAGAAGCGAGGAATCATATTGATTTACGTCTAACAACTAGGTCAGAAGCAAGGAATCAGCGGCGTTATGCTTTACGTCTAACAACTAGGTCAGAAGCATAACTCATCTTGCTTTACGTCTAACAACGAGGTCAGAAGCAAGGATCACAGAGCGTCATGCTTTACGTTTAACAACGAGGTCAGAAGCATGACTCATCTTGCTTTACGTCTAACAGCGAGGTCAGAAGCAAGGATCACACGACGTCATGCTTTACGTCTAACAACGAGGTCAGAAGCATGACTCATCTTTCTTTACGTCTAACAACTAGGTCAGAAGCAAGGATCACACGATGTCATGCTTTACGTCTAACAACGAGGTCAGAAGCATGACTCATCTTGCTTTACGTCTAACAACTAGGTCAGAAGCAAGGAATACATCTACTCCCCCTTTCAGGGAGGGTCCTCTCGGACAATACCAAGCTTATCTCAAAAGTGTTCAAACTTTACACGAGATAGAGGCTTAGTCAACACGTCAACAACCTGTTCATCCGTGCTAATGTACTGGAGCTTCAAGGCTCCTCTCTGTACCATGTCGCGGATGAAATGATAGTGGATCTCTATGTGTTTCGACTTGTCGTGGAACACAAGATTTTCTGTCATTTTAATGCAGCTTTGATTGTCACATAGAATTGTGGTTGCTCTCATCTCCAAATCAAATAGGCCTGTCAGCAACTTTCGAAGCCATATAGCCTCGCAGCTAGCAGAACATGCGACAATGTACTCTGCTTCCGCTATGCTGAGAGCAATACTGGATTGCTTCCTACTCTGCCACGAGATCATGGATGATCCCAAACTGAAACAACATCTGGAAGTGCTTTTTCTATCAGCAACGCTTCCTGCCCAATTTGCATCAGTATATCCACTCAATGTGAAGTCATGATGATGCAGGCGAGGGTGTTCCCACACCTCAGACTCACCCGCTCACAGGATCGATTACAAATCCCCTCTCTTCTGAGCCGAAGCGGCTCTTTAGATTCCCTGCGGGAATCCTCTGCTTGAATCTGACCCAGTCCACAGGTCCTTATTTCCACCTCTCGGCCTTCTGCACTTTACTGAGGTTATCCCCGACTCTGTATCGGGGTTCGGGGTTTCGCGGTTCTCACTGTCGAGAACTTCTCGCCTCTCTAATCCTCGATTCGTGATGAGCTCTCTGCTCCTATGCGCTAGCCCTCCTGGCTAAGCCTCCACCATATGACCACTACCGATGACCGTGATCAATCTTCCCATTGGGGTTTCGGGGTTTATGATGTCGCGATGCACATGTGCTCGGGACCCCCCGATTCTCCGATCCCCAATGTGCTCCTTCCACGCGCTAGCTC
>ML786185.1:103161-123124 GCA_009831015.1 Picea engelmannii | reverse complement strand
TGATTAATCCGCAGTGGGGATTTAATCCAATAATAATAAGAATGCTCTTCGCAGTTACATTATTTCAACAACAAGTGCGATTTGTACTTGGGCGAGGAGGATAACAACTTCTTCTCTTAGCCACCCAAGCGAGATCCAATTAACTCCAATTATAAAGACTTATGATTGAAGGGGGGATCATTGGACTATGGATATTTTTCCATTCATTAATTCATTTTCCACCTTTATTTGTTTCACATTAGAAGATATTGTTGTTAGCCTACTATTAGCATTAGAGATTGCTCTTGAATGCAAAAGAGAAATGCCTAACACATCTTAGTGTTTATGTGTTGGTTGGTTGGTGGGACAGGTAAACTAGAAGGACAAGGTTAATAAAGATACTGGGCATAAAACTGGAATTAACATGTGTAATATTTGATCAATGATTAAGGCCAATGGGCATGGAGTCATTTTTCAACACCTTATCGATCAGAAGTAATTAAACTAAATTAAACTAAGTATCACAGAAAGTTGATTAACATTATGAAAGGAAGAAGAAAAGAAGAACAAGTATGAACTATAAAGTGACCTATGCTAGATCAATCTTCATATATTCATAAGTTGGAATATGCAGCAAAAAAATTGTTTTTTGAGAATGAATAAAAACACTTGAACAAACTCATGAATCATAGGGAAATGCAATGAAGCTTCACTGCACAAGAATCCATAAACCATGAAAAATTATTGAAGCTCAACAATTGGTATTTCATTCAAATGAGTAGACACAGAGATGTAGCAAACAAAAGAAAATGATTTAATGATAGAAGAGTTCTCAAGAATCTATGATAATGAGAAATTTACAAAAATACAATTTCCCTTTAGGCTTTACAAAATGCACACGGTCCTGCCCAAATCCTAATCTAATTCTTCCAACCAGGATTTCCCCCTCTTAGTCTTCGATCCTGCCTTTTGTAATTTCTGAATACCTTAACTACTTGCTGGAAATGTGGATCTCCAATGCTAATCTGCTGCCTTCGATCTGGAGTTGATTTGATTGACTGCTGATCTTTTGCTTGAAAATGTGGAGATGAAGTTGACTAGGCGTTTTTCTACGAAACAAAACTCTACGAAATCTGGAAAAATCCATCTCAAATATCCACCCACAACTCCTAAAAGGTTCCTTATTTCAGGAAACTTCCGCCAGTGCACCTAATTGGACCCATTCCAGAAACAACCCATGTATTATATTTTTGAAATTCAGCCCCATTTTCTCAGAAAGCGTGCCGAAAGTTGACCTATAAAACAATCACGTACAAAGTAATCATAGCAGAATTTCCAACATCTTATTGTAGACACGAATTATTAAAAAAATAAATTTAATCCATCAAATCTCTCACGATTGCTAGTGAGGATCCACAGGGCTCAACAACAAAATTACCTACAAGAAGTCATGGGCTATATCAAACCACCATTTTATTGCACACGAGTCTCTGCCAATGTTTACAGATTGAAACTATAGATCCTTGTATATTTTGTTGGCTAGCTACACATTGAAATCACTGATCTGTAATCTGAACCTAAATTATTTGCAGAGATATATAAAATGAACAATTCATCCATGAGTTCATTCTACTCGTAACATTTCCTTGGCAACGCGCTTGAACACTTGTCATAACACTTGATAATTGTTGGCGGGATTTTATTTTGCGTCTGTGGGCATATCCCACAAACAACATGAATGCAATATTTTGTTGTTTATATTCACAGGCGTATGTAATCGTATCATACGCGTTGTGCACAATATGGTCTTGTGGGATCTGTTGAGCGCTCAACACGCCCTAAAAGCTTTCATGAAATTTTGTCTCTTTTGGGTACAACTTGGTTTCTTTTGTTTTGCTTTATGGATTGAGTCCACTATGGAGGGATTGCTTATTTTGTTTTCATGTCTCTTTATCGATCAAATTGGATTTGTGTGAATCTATCTCTTTTGGTACCACTTGGTTTCTTTTGTTTTGCTTTCTGGATTGAGTCCACTATGGAGGGATTGCTTATTTTGTTTTCATGTCTCTTCATTGATCAAATTGGATTTGTGTGAATCTATCAATGTGAAACCTTTGTGTCTAAAAATAACTTGGCATTTTAACTAAGAATTTTCAGCAAAAATTGTGACAAGCGCGCTTATGTTCAGATATCGGTAAATTTCGAAAGGTATAAATGACCGCATAGTAACAATAATCGTCGATCTCCGATGTATCATCGGTATCGATAAAAGCAGAGTAGATGTGCGCTAGTTGTTCGCAAAGACAATTCAGGAGGTGGTCGATTTCTCATCGACGTCAGCGAAATACGAGAGGGCTAAACATTGACATGGGCCATGATGAACCTACGATAGTCGATTACCGATGCATTTTATCGGGGATCGGTGAAATCCAAAAAGTTTAAATCATTGAAAATTTCAACGTTTATACATCGTCGATCATCGATCCCTAATGCATTTTCGACATCAGTAAGTTTCAAGGGGGGGGGTAATCTGGGAACACTTGTTTAAACTTATCGCCGATCACCAACCCTTGATACTTTTCAACATCGATAAGGTAGGACTTGTTGTTAAAACGATTAGCTAATGAAAAGTCCTTGATTCCGAGTAACACGATTAAACAAAGACGCCAGTTTCAAGTGCCACGTATCTTTGTTGCGTAGGCATTTCGTACGACCTAATTTCATCCTGAGTCACCTTAGGTTTCCCCGTGTCCTAGTCACACTTCCAAGTTCGCTTTTCCACATCAGCGTTGTATAAAATGATGGGTCAGCATCGACGTTTTTGCCGAGAGATATCAATGAACATGGTCTAAAGAAAAGGTCCGACTCCCGATTCACCCGTTAATTTAGTGGAATGATGGGACATTTTCAGCACACAATAAGATAAGATTCTGCCATTTAATAGACCAATTAATGTTTTTCTCCACACACGTTGTTGCCCCGTGCGACGATTGAACATTGGGAGTTTGAAATGGTCGATAGACCACATTATATCCCACGCCCGTGCCGCCAACCTACGAATGCATTAAATCTTGAACATAATGAAGATTTGGCGGTAGATTTTGTAGAACCACACTCATACCCTGAATTGAATAACTGATGCGACAAGGTAAGTATTATTATTGTTTAAATCACTAAGACAACTTCAAACACCTCCATTCTGCACACAAGTTTCCCATTTCCAGAGCAGCTGAAGAAGCGAAGAGAGCGTCTCAAGAGTTGCGTTTGATTCTTAGAATTTCAAAAAACCAGGTTAAGCTAGCGCAAAGAAGAGGTATGTGTTAATTTTTATCAGTTCAGCGGTCGTAATTTTTATGTATCAACATCCTATCTGCAACACGATGTCTAACGTTGTTCTATATGCAGGGAAAATTCCTCCAAGGAAGCCAACGATCAGACGCTTTCCGAGGGCACCGAAATTGAAGGAAGGAGAGATAGGTGAAGGATCTTCTCCCAGCATGATGAGGCAGTTGGAATTTTCTCATAGAGAGGAGCCGGTCATCAAAACATCGACCAAGAAGGCATTTATTCAACCTCCCGCTTTTGGCGATACAAAAGCAACCATTGGATAAAAAATAATGCTCCCACAGTCGAGAGATTTATTCAATAGAATCAACCAGAAAGATTACCTAGAGTTTATCCCACACAACGATCCATATGTAAGGGTGCTCGACGACCAAGTTTTCCTGAATATCTGACGGTCATCCTTGCATCTGGTAGCCTACCGAACTCCAGTCTTGCTCTGCATTGAGACCTTGAGTTGGATAATTAATCACACAAACACGCATAAGTGCCTAATCAACGATGAGAATGGCAGATGTGTCAGAGTTTTTCTCCCAATAGTGGTCCATAAGTACTACAAAATCAGGGACCCGGAGGAGCGGTTAAACAAAGACTTCGTGATGAAGTTCTATGAATTCCATGACACCAACCGATTAATGGCTTCCTGGTGGAAGGAAGACAAGAAATTTACGAGCCGACGCAATGAATGGTATGGGACAACGAATCTGAGGGAGCCATATATCTACTTAATGGCTTTAATCTGCCGATTATATGGAGAAAAAGACTACGCCAAGTTCTCGGAAGAATGGATGCCCCTGGAATACACTGTGGCGATTTCCGGGAGTAGCTTCAACTGGGGAGCAATTATCTCCAAGAAATCGAGCACCAGTATACTACAAGCCCAATCACCAAAGGAGGGAGAAGCACCCACTTTTCACATGGCCTCGTATCTGCTAGATGTAATTTGCGTGAGGAATGTCTTCGCCGATATGAATTTGAGCTAGCACGTCACAGAGCTACCTACACATGTATACTTCAACATCCTATGGGAAAACATGTACAAGAAGTCTTATGCCCTTATTTGCGATGAATTCATCACCCATATTTATTTCATTATATTTAAAAGGGAATGCCCAAGGCTGTCTGTAGCGACCAAGAAAATGATTTCAAAAGTAGGCCACTGGTACCTAGATGAGACCACAACCTATATCAGGGTGTTCGGGGCCACCAGAGCACCACATTTTCTCCCCGCTCATGTCCTAGACCGGCTCGTTGTAGGAGAAATATGTTACCTGACTATCCTACAGGGCTACAACGCCACTTTGGTTAAGGACACGAAACGAGCATTCATACCCTACGGTTTCCATGTAGGGTTTTACATAGTGAAGGACACTGCTCAAGCTAAACAAGAGGGTTTGAGTCAGCTGGAATAGAGGTTCCCGACAGGTTGGTTTCGCAAGCACGACCCTAAAGGCCTAGTTCTCCAACATGCTTCACAAGTCTCTTCCTGCTGACCATACACACATGACAAGTTTGAAGATGAGATTTTTATAGAATTTGCTCAGGACTGGGAGGAGGTATTACAGAGAAAAGCTAAACCGAACATGACTAGGTTCAAAGCTATGAGTATGGATGAGCAGGTCAAAACAATAGAACAGTTGGCTCAATAAGCTCTCAAGGTTAGAGAAGAAATTAGAGCAACATAAACCACAGAGGCACAAAGGAGAGGGTTGTTGTTACTAGAAGGATCCCAAAGAATCATCGACCAACTAGAGAACGATCCTCAACTAATAGAAATGATGAGGATCACCCCAGCCGACCCAATCACAATCAAAGAAGAGATAAATGGCTCAGAGTCAATACAACTGGAGGAAACCACCGGTATGGAAAACCCCAGAGTTCTATTACCACAGGTTAGATCACTGGTGACCATTCCAACCCAGTATGAGAGTCCAAGAACACCAAGTGAAACGGGTGTTCAAATCCCTTGTTTTATCTAATAACCATTTATGACGATGAAGAGAGTTCGAAGGTCTCCCTTGTAACTCCGATACCGATTACAGAGGAGAAAGAACCGGGGGGGACATCTGCTCCAAGTCCCGATGCATCAGTTCCAAACCCTCCGCAGGGTGACCATGAGGCCGAAAGTGTCCTAGAAACTGAGTTTCTTGACCTATCGGGGACCTCGAAAGACAACTCCATGGTTGAGCTAGGTTCAGGTGGACAAAAAGAGGAAGTGCAACAGTCAGAGATCGACACCTCAACAACCGATCACCAAGTAAGTACCCTAAATATCATTGACTCTTAAATTTTGGTCGATACCTCACCAGCCGATGAACAACAGACGAAGGTCGAGCCATTGTGACATAAGAAAGAAGTACAAGAACCAGTCCTAGAAAAAATACATACAACAGGGAGCTTGGGAAACACTCTAACCTGGGGAGAACAACAAATCCCTGAGCCCGTTGATGAGGTCGTCGATATAAAAGCAATCGCTTATGACATGAAGAGGAAATATATCATGAGGAAGACCACCAAGAAAAGAAGACTCACGCTGGATAGCTCGATTCTCATCATCATGGAGGAGAAGATGCTTAGCACATAACACGCAAGGACATTTGAGCTCATCGGCGTAGGGATGGCTATCACTGATGCCACGTTGGATCGAGTGAAGCGAGATGAAAAAGAATTGGTCATTGCACTGAAGGAGCTAGACCATCTGTGCCACTTGGAAAAATATTATCAAGACTCAACGCAGGCCACATTTTTTCTGAAGAGTGAGTTCCAAGATGCATATGCAAATTTCACAAGCGAAAGACATCTTTTCACTGCAGGTATATCCGATTTCCAAGAAGATACCCTTATGGCACTGGCAACCTGCAAGGACGTGGAGAGATGGTATGCAAAAGCATACCAAGCAGTAGAATGAATTGACTACATCAGTGCACTAAAAAGGGCCGAGACGTAGAGGAGCATGGTATTTGAGTGCTAAGGGATAGCAACATATCCCAGATCAGGAAAGCAACTGAATACTAGGTAAGTATGGCCCAAGAACCTCAACGCGAGATACAAAAGAGTGGGCCGAGTATGAAAGAAGCTGGGAAAATATCAATCGGGAGATGAAAGACATTGGCCTCCCAGAGTTCATTTCACCTGAAGACTTTGTCGACTTGCATGACATAGTCAAAAGACATGTAGAACAAGACTCAACATGGGCAATGGAGATCACACAGGTGGAAATTATGACACCGGGTCAAGTACACCATTTTATGGAACATCCGATCAAGGTTCGTGCAGTTCTGCAGTGTTTGAGTACCAAAATCATCGAATACGGAGAAAGGGCAGTAGAAGTGAAGGAAATCCTTTTAGCCCCGATGGACCAACACTGATTCCTGTATGCTAACACATGCGAGGATCTCTTCATTAAGTGTTTAGAATACGAGAAGAGTAATCCACTCCAGTAGAACCACGAGATGATTTCCAAAGAACAAAGAGATCAAGCGCCACATGACAATATTTTGTTTTCCTTAACACAAACTTGTAGCAACTATTTTTAGTTAGTGATTCTTTATAAATAAGGGGATTGACCTTTTAGAAAGGGTCGATGGTTTTTGGAAAAGACCCTCTTTTTGAGAATGGTAAATAATTGTTTCTGAACAACCTTAATTGAGAAGCTTTGTTTAGAACCAGAGACAAAATTTTGATTTTCATCAAAGGCGTTATGTGATTGGATTGAGGAGGAATTACTTCCAACTTTTATTTTAGTAATTGATGCTATAATGAGTAAGAGTTTCTGAATCTATTGATAAGCTATATGTTTCAATTTTTTAGCAATTCTTTTGTTCTTAATGATGAAAAACAAATCGTTGTGTTAATGTGTGATTGATGGTAGAGCTAAGGAAACTATTTTTCTTGCAATCATCTTATTACATGTGTATTTTCTTTCAATAGTCGTATCTCAGTCACTGTTGAAATACCAACAAGTTAATGTATTATTACTAGACTTGTAATAGGTGTGAATATCTTTGTCTGCATTCTTGAGCACGAGGGTTATCCCAGGATCAAACTTCTTCAGTAGTTAAGAATCCCCTCTATCAATTGGTTTATACCAACACACCTCATTTTATCAGACTCATCTAATAAAATAAAAGACAAAAAAGAGAACGTTTAATATGAAGGAGGAATTTTCACAAAAATACATCCTGTCAATCACTAAGTAAATCCCATCGATAAATTAGCTAGATTGAAAGATCTGGTGAACCATTCCACCATCAAATGTTGCAGAGTATAATTGGGCATCTAAGGCAGGTTTGGTTCCTACTGTTGATTTAAAGGGATCCTGGACCCCTCAACAAAATTGGTGCTCGAAAGAGGGTCGTGAATGAATGACTATCAATATTTCTGATATAATATTTCGCATAGCCTACAGATTCAAAACAGACCACATGCATGGCTAGTCATTCTTAAGACAACCCACATAGAGAGAGAAATCCCGAAACGAGTAACTCACCCCAGCACGAGGAAGAAAACCTATTCCCTGAAATACCTTACGCTCTTCCCCATGAGGATTTGAACCAATTCATAAGAATCACAAGATCTTACGCTCGACAAATTGGATCGTTACCCTTAGCCCCGTTACTTCCTTGTAGAAAACAAGTAAGAAAACCAATGGTCGATACCCCCGACCAAGTTTTTGTTCACACAGTAGAAGAAATGATAGATTTTTCCCTCAATGAGATTGAACAACCCCTTAATCTGATCCCCGAAACACCAATTGGTAACTACTCTGAGCCAGACGATTTCGAATCTGACGAAGAAGGGTTTAAATAGGATCACTGAGTTTCAAAATTAGACAACATGGAGGATAATAATGATAATAATGAAGAAATGGGCAATGCACCTCCAAATAATCAACCTTGGTTGGCCAGAGATGCTCTGGAAATCCCAAGATGGGTACATAACCTCCCTCGACATCCAAAAAAATTACTTCCTAAATTCGACCTTGAAACCTCCAGATTGCCTAAAGATCATATTAAAAAGTTCATACTAGCTATAATATTGATGAACGTACAACATGAGGACGTAGTATGTAGGTTTTTCCCTATACCTTTGAGAATTCAGCCTCGACATGGTATTTTAACTTGCCTGTGGGGTCCATAACTAGTTGGACGAAGTTTCAAAAATATTTCTTAGACAAATTTGTAGAAGAAAACACCACAGGATATTTAATGGCTGAACTCTTCACTGCCACCATGAGTTCAAAAGAGAAGGTTAAAGACTTCAATCAACGGTTTACCACTATCCTAAACAAATTTCAATCCAAAGCTAAACCTACGCAGGAGTTGCAAATTGAGGTATATGCTAATGCTCTCCCTGATTCCATTTACATGTTTGTGAAAAGGGATGCCAAACACACACTAGCTGAAAATTTCGAGGAGGCCAAAATGATTGAATTCCAAATGAAGGGATGCAAAGAGGGCCAAGTATCACTAGTTAAGAAGGAAGTTCAACCTCCACCTAGGAGAGGACTTTTGTTGACTAGACCCCTGGGAAAACAAACAGAACAATGTCCCGAAAATGGAAGTGGGGACATAAAATACCTACAACGGATGATAAATAAATTGTCAAATGAAATCGTAGAATGGAAAAGAAGTGTTGGGGAAGGAAACCAAGGTCAAAGGCCCTATAAATCCCTTTTTAAGAGAAATCCACCTTTCAAAGCAATTGAACCTCCCCCAACCAACTTAAACATCGACCTGGGTAATGTAGCATCCAACTCCTTTTGTATGTATCATCAAGAGAAACATTACGAAAGAGACTATCCCCAATGAATGCACACTATGAATTTAATGGCCAATCGGTTCCTAGACGAAGTTTCTCTTACCGAACAATCAAGCGGCTCAGCGATGAACATCGTCGATTAGGAAGAAGTTGAGCCACCAGAAGAAACAACCATGTTGTTATGGGATCCTGACTTATCGATGCCTCTCGATGATGTACTTGAAGTTTAGGAACCACCCGCTGAGGTTTTGGCGGTGAAAATGCAAAGTAAGGGTCAACCGGTCTCAAGTGACCTTATCATTGTCCAATCTTCGAGGGGAAAACAAACAACTGATCAATCGAAAGCACCTTTTGTCTCCCAAATAAATCCTATAAAAATACACACACGGGAGTCACCCAAGCTGGAATACAACATAGTAGAAGACTTAAGGGAAGTTGAAGGCTAATGTGTCGGTCATGGACATGTGTAAAATTCCCCAGCAAAAGGACTTTCTATTACCGATTTATTCCTCACCGGTACCGAGAGCCTTATTGTTGAATGCAAATATGCGTTGGCCTCTAAGTTTGAGATGAAGGTCCTTGGTATGACACACTACTTCTTGGGACTAGAGGTGTGGTAGAGAAATGATGAGATCTTCCTGAGTCAGGGGAAGTACATAGTTGAGATATTGAAGAAGTTTGGGATGATGAACTTGAAGCCCATGGCTACACCAATGGTGATGAATATGAAGAAACTAAGTGTGTCTTCTTTCGATTCTGACAGAATTGATCCGAATCTGTATAGAAAACTGATTGGATAATTGATGTATCTGTTTAACACCAGACCAAATATTTGCTATGCAGTGAGTGTACTTAGCTAGTTAATGAGTCAGCTGAGATAGACAGACTGGATTGATGTGAAGCATGTGTTGAGATACCTACGAGGCACAGTTGGACATGGTCTGAGATATACTTCCAGTATTGATATGATATGTCAAGAATATATTGACTCTGATTGGGCAGGGAGCATAGTGGACAGAAAGAGCACCTTCGGGTGTTTCTTCACTTTGGGATCTTCTATGGTTTCCTGGTGTAGCAAAAAACAAACTTATGTGGCTTTGGGCACAAAAATTTTTATTTCCCGCTAGGCGTTTTCGTAGCGCATCTTTGTACCGCCAACTCATTTATTCCTCACCCGTACCGAGAGCCTTATTGTTGAATGCAAGTATGCGTTGGCCTCTAAGTTTGAGATGAAGGACCTTGGTATGAAACACTACTTCTTGGGACTAGAGGTGTGGTAGAGAACTGATGAGATCTTCCTGAGTCAGGGGAAGTACACAGTTGAGATATTGCAGAATTTTGGGATGTTGAACTTGAAGACCATGGCTACACCAATGGTGACAGATATGAAGAAACTAAGTGTGTCTTCTTTCGATTCTGACGAAATTGATCTGAATCTGTATAGAAAACTGATTGGATAATTGATGTATCTGGTTAACACTAGACCAAATATTTGTTATGCAGTAAGTGCACTTAGCTAGTTAATGAGTGCACTGGATTGTTGTGAAGCATGTGCTAAGATACCTGCGAGGCACAATTGTACATGGTCTAAGATATACTTCCAGTATTGATATGATATGGCAGGAATATATTGACTCTGATTGGGCAGGGAGCACAGTGGACAAAAAGAGCACCTTCAGGTGTTGCTTCACTTTGGGATCTTCCATGGTTTTCTGGTTTAACAGGAAACAAACTTCCGTGGATTTGAGCACAACAAAAGAAGAGTACATTGCATTAAGTATGACAGTCCGTGAAGCAGTGTGGCTTCGCAAGATCCTTGTAGATTTATCCGAACATGTGTTGGATTCCACCATTATTAATTATGGTAACCAAAGTTGTGTGAAGATCTCAGATAATTCAGTGTTTCATGACAAATCGAACCACATTGAGATCAAGTACCATTACATCCGAGACATGGTGTAGAGGAAGGAAGTATTGGTGCAGTACCTTCCTACATATGAGCAGGTTGTTGATGTTCTAACCAAACCATGACAAAGTTTAAGTACTTTTGTGACAGACTTAGCATGGCATAGAATGCCTCCCTCACCGAGAGGGAGTGTTGATGTTTGCAGCTTCTTGAGACATTCTCCATATCGTACTCCTCTATGACTGATTTGATTTGATCTGTGATGACACTTATTCGAGAAGGGCTAAGTGGGGCCCTAATCGAAGAAGGGATAAGTGCGTTTGGGCTTATTGCCCAATGTACCATGTGGAGAGCACATGAGGACATGTCAAAGGAGTTGACCCTTGATGTCATACACTATGGGAGCTGACCCTAGTGTTTCTAGAGGGTGTAGCCTCTAGAAGTCCACATGGGAGTGCCATGTGTGACACACATTCTCCTGATCGTACTCCTTTGTGAATTGAGTTGAGTTGATCCGTGAGGACACTTATTCGAGAAGAAATAAGTGGGACGCTTATTCGAGAAGGGATAAGTGCATTTGGGATTATATCCCAACGTCCCATGTGGACAACACATGAGGACATGTCAAGGGAGTTGATCCTTGACGTCTCACACTATGGGAGTTGACCCTAGTGTTTTTAGAGGGTGTAGCCTCTAGAAGTCCACATGGGAGTGCCATGTGTGACAAACCTTTTGCTACTATGGTGGTTGTGTACCACTGGTAGAGACTGTGTGTCTCTGGACAATAGTTGTGTACTACTATAGAAAGATACCTCCCTAGCTAAGAGGGAGTCTTGATGTTTCAGCATCAGGCAAAACTTCTTCTATATTGGGTTGCAGACCAAGGGATATAGGATAGATTTATCATAAAGGTGCACTTGTGGTAAATGGGCCCAAACATAGTCCTTCCTTGATCATGAAAAGGAATAATATGGACTTGAGGTGCTTGAAGTGATTTCCATGTGTTAGTTAGCATCAGGCTGACATTCACTCATAGGTGTGTACATGTGGTGAAAGATCATGGTGTGGTCTTTGTCCTAGTCATGGTGATTTGACAAGGAATAATAAAGACTCAAGATGCTATATGCTATTACATGCAGACCCAGAGTGAGCCTGATCTTAGAGAGAGTTAATTGGCTCAAAGGGAGAACCGCAGAAGGAGTTTCTCCTCGGTTCAGGTGGGAGAGAGACGTCTCCCAAGACTGACAGACAAGTGTCACGAGTCTAGGGTGAAGTTTGTATACTTCAAAGATAATCTTGGCATTATGCAGAATGCCTCCCTCGTTGAGAGGGAGTGTTGATGTTTGGACAACATCGGGAAAACATTCTCTTAGAATAATAATTAATAATATAATTATTGATTATTAAATATCATATATAATAAGTAAATGATAATAATAAATAGTTATTGATTATTCAAGGGATGCATCCTTTCATGGATGGTCACCATATGTTACCTATATATGGAACACTCATCATTGTAATAATATATTGATTATATCTTATATGAATAAAAACAACAAATAGAAGCCCCTATAACAAGCACTGACCTAGGTAAGGTCCCATCTCCCACAGATCCAAAGAACAAACCAAATGTGAACGCTTGCTCTGTAGACAAAAGAGGAAAGCCGTTTGTCCCACCTTTCCTTTTAACATTTGAAGTCTTCAACAAAAATATCCATAATTGTTTAGTTGATTCAAGGGCATCCTCCAATGTCATGCCATTATCAATCTGCAAGAAATTGAATGCAGTTCCTCTCAAAAGTGATAAACACATTATACAACTAGACATAACTTAGGTAAAATTTATTGGGCAACTTAAGGATGTCATGATCATAATGGATACACACCCAGAATTTGTTCAAGTAATTAACATCATTGTAGTAGATATACCAAAAGCTTATGGACTGCTACTTAGTCGAGATTGGTCCGAGAAATTGAATGGATACTTTAGCACGGACTGGGCTCACCTTTGGTTGCCACTAAAGGGGCATACCAACATGATTATGATCGATAGGTAAAGGTATATCAAACATACTGTCACCGATTTAGAAGCCTTCAACGAACCCTCATTGACAGATTTCCCTGTGCTAGGAAACTACTCCCGCGATTCTGATTTTGACAATTTTTCTCCTCTCTCGTCTGATGTACCTCTCACTCAAAACTCCGAAATGGATTTTCAAGTGAATCTATTGGTAGAGGCAGGATAAATCATCTTCTTCCAAGAAGCTTTGTTGGAAACCACATACAAGGTATACGGAGATGAGGAAATAGCTAGGCCTAAAGAAGTTGATAAATTTTGCTCACAAGTTTGGACGTTGTACTTTGATGGGTCTAAATCATAAGAAGGGTCGGGAGTAGGATGTATCCTCATTGACACAAAGGGGAAGAAAAATTTCCTATCCTGTAGACTAGAATTTGAATGCACTAATAACACTGCTGAGTATGAAGCTCTAGTTCAGGGGCTGAAGAAATCCATAGACTTAAACGTTAAAGAACTGAAGGTTTTTGGGGACTCTGAAATTATCGTCGGGCAAGTAAAGAATACTATACATTGCAACTCACGCCACTTGAGGAATTACCAAAAAGAGGTGCATAGGCTAATATAACATTTTGAGGCCTTTAACATTACTGCGATTCCCAGGACAAAGAATACTCTTGTTGATTCCCTAGCTACTATAGCCTCGAGGTTATCCCCTTTAGAAGACTATAAAGCCTCCAGGTTCACTGTGGAACTACTCTACAAACCATCAGTACCCAAAAATATTTCTAATTGGAATGTTTTTGAAGGAGATGAATAGATTGCAAATTTTCTAACCAATCAAGAAAATTTTAAAGATCTGGCTATTGATGATGAAGTATTCCAAGAGAAACTGGTAGAAACCGATTTCCACGAACAAAAGGGAGGAACAAATCACTCTAATAACAAACCAAGGTTTCACATGATACCGAAAGGGGTAGCCAATTTGGAGAACCTTTTCGACCCGAGGGAAATATTTAAAGGGTCAAAGAACATAAAGACAAGGATTTCATGTCCCATATACAAGACTATAAATCTAGGAACCTCGAAAAACCCTAAGAATATAAATCTATGCAAAACAATGTCTAAAGAAGACAGGAAAGCTTATCTCAAACTTTTTAGAGAATATCAAGATGTCTTTGCATGGTCCTACCGAGAATTGAAAACTTATGACACTCACATTATTCAACACACAATCCCTTTAAAATCTGGAGTAAAACCCTTCCAACAAAAGCTCAGGAAGTATCATCCATGTTTGGAACCCCTCATGTATCAAGAGTTAAAGAAATTACTAGATGCTAAGATTATCTTTCAGGTTAGACACTCTGCCTGGGTAGAAAATTTGGTTCTTGTCAGGAAAAATTCTGGGGAGATCCGTCTGTGTGTAAATTTCAGAAACCTTAACAGAGCATCGGAAAAGGATAACTACCCTGTCCCACCCATGGAACAACTCTTGTTGACCGTGTCTGGTTCTGAAATTTTCTCCCTTCTAGATGGTTTTTCAGGTTACAACCAAGTTCTATTTTTTGAAGAAGACCGATTGAAAACTACCTTCCGAACCAAGTGGGGAACTTTTTCTTATAAACGCATGCCCTTTGGGTTGATTAATGCAGGAACAACCTTCCAAAGAGTCATGGAAGTATCTTTTTAGGGATTGATTAACAAATGTGTAGTAGTATACTTGGATGACGTGACTGTGTATTCAAAGAACATAAAAGACCACATCCAACATCTAACCTAGATTTTCGAAAGGTGTAGGAAATATGGAGTATCTTTAAACCGTAAGAAAACTATCTTTGGTTTCGAGGAAGGAAAATTACTAGGTCATATTATATCTCAAGCAAGAATTCACATATATCCAGAACGAATAAAGGCAATAGCTCAGATTCCCTTACCCCACAACAAAAAGGCTATGCAATCCTTCTTTGGGAAAATTAATTTTGTGAGGAAGTTCACACCCGTTTCGATGAAACTGTCAAACCCTTACAAAAAATGATTTGCAAGGATGCTGATTTTAAGTGGGATGACGAGTGAAAAGATGCTTTCAACAATATCAAGACTATAATATCTCAAGCTACGGTGCTGCGAAGTCCTGAATTTAGTAAAGATTTTTTCCTCTATACTTTCGCCTTCGACCAATCCTTAGCTACAATTTTGACCCAGAAGGATGATGATAACAATGAGGCATAGGTATCATTTATGAGCACTAATCTCCAAGGAGATGAATTGAACTACCCTGCTATAGACAAACAAGCTTATGCGATGTACAAAGCAGTAAAACATTTCAGATCTTACATCCTAAAAAATCACACCAAAGTCATCATGCCTCATCCCATAGTCCGATCCCTATTCACTCAACAAGACGTGGGGGAGAGAAGAGGAAATTGGATGGCAGTTGTCTAAGAATTTGATCTAGATATAAAACCTGTCAAATTAGTGAAGGGGAAAGGATTGTGTAAACTCGCCGCAAAATCCCAAGACCGAATAAATGAAGACCTCGGGTGGGAGAATGAATTAGCATTATGGTGTAGTGAAGCTTTATACATTCCCCCGGGGCAAGAGTTTTGGTATGAAAAACCGATTTACCTCCTGCATCATGGGACTTGCCCAGAAAACCTTGTTATCACATGTAGTTGTCATGGGTTAATTTTCTCCTTAGGTTTTAATTTTTACCCATTAGTCTTTTTAAGTTTCTTTTAATTTTCTCTTTATGATTTTCTTAGGTTAGTCTAAACAAATAAAGGCTTGGGACTTGGTTCACATTTTGACCCACACCTATGGTTTATACCCTAGGTTCATTTTGTGGTTTATATCCTTAACTCATCACTTGACTTGACAACTAGCAATATCAACCCCATTAATCTACAAACCTGACAAGTCACTCCATCCATTCATATATTTGATCCTCTCCACTTTGTCCCTTTTCCCATTAAGGAGTCAAATCAAACTTTGTAAAGTGCGTTGTCAGTTCACTAGGCATTTTCGTAGCGCATCTTTGTACAGTCTGCCTCTTTACCATCATTCGCCATTATGGAGCTAATGTCATGTCTTTTATTGTTTTCAACACCCTTGTCTTCAAAAAGAATATCGTGATTTGGTCATTTATGATTTTCTAACTGTTTACCAAATTTGAAATCCTACTCCTAGCTCGGCGCTGCTGAAACTACTAGTCCAGACAAAGCTGTGGATTATGCTGCACAATTAATTGTCCGAGGTGAATTGGAGACTAAGGTGGATGAAAACGACTCCAGGATTGCTACAGATCATCCATTATCAAGCTACGACGTCCAGGTACTTCATGAGCCATTCAGCTCTGTTGAAGATCATTAAGGTGTTTTTGTCTAATCTTTTGGTAGTACCTGGTGCTGCAAACTACATATTCTCCCATATACCAGCTCCTTTACCTCTGTTGCCACAGACTTTGAGCCATCTGCATACTGACATTTTCCTACACTGAAATCAAGTCAATTTTCTTTAGAGATTTGAATGCCCATTTATCCTCTTGGCTCATGTTGTCTACACTGCGCTACAAAAACTGATGCCAAAACCGTGCTACGGATCCCTTGTTCCAGCGTTTCAATTTATGTGCAAAACCAGGGCCATGTTTTAGGCTCACAGTTCCAACATTATCCCTCTTCATCCACTGTGTTATTTTATATTTTCATATCAAAGTCCATTTGTAGTGAAAGTTTAGGAGCCTTTGCCTTAGAATGAGGATGACCCTGTATGGTGGCTTGATGACAGTCTAAAACTTGAACAAAATAGTATCTCTATATATCATTTCTTAGAGGATCTTTTTCCCCATCCCAATCATCAAACCGATCTCTTATTAGTCTAGAGGTGAATTGGAGGAAAGCCCTGAAAGTCCAATTAAGGATCACCTTCAAATATTAAAAGACCTTTGCATGTTTTGGTTTTCCTTACCTCTCATAACATTATAGTTTTGGATCTCCTGCTTCTATCCATGGATACACCCCAACAAAATAAATATCACAAGGGTAGGAGTGTGGTCAGGACTGAGCCTTCTGACATGCACCTTTTTGATGTTGATCCTATGATCAGGGAGGTTTTCCAAAGGGTTGGTTTCCTATATTTCTGTCAAAACATGCAGAGGGCACACCCTGAAGTAGCAAGGAAATTTGCTTTAAAATTTGATGGCACTAATACCAAGGTAAGAACCCTTGAGTTGGAGGTATCTGAGGCCACTATTGTAGTAGCCACTTAGATACCCAACACTAGTGAGATGTGGTTCAAATCTACAACCCTTAATGCAACCTTTTCTAAGGATTTCCTCAAGCCAGACTATCAGAAAGACAATTTGTCTAAGTGAGTGCCTAGGAGCCACCTAGTTGAGGGTTTTGATAAAATGATGAAAATTATCTAGAGGTATTTTACATGTGAGGGCAGATTCAACATGATATACCAATATCACATTAGGCTCTTGTTGCATTTCATAGGAAAGGATTTAATGAATATCCTTTTTTATCTATTTAGAAGTATGGGAAAGATGGCTGATAGGGTCCAAGCCAAGTCCAAGGCTGTGGACACTAGTGTTTTCCACTCTGGGTTGACCGGGATGCTGGTTATGGAAGAATTGAAGAAAATAAACCTTTCTTGGGAATAGTTCATTGTCTCTACTAATCTGCAGCTAGATATAGCCTCTACCCCTCAATCCATGATGCATATCCCTTTGCTAGCTAGTAGTGTTGCCCAAGCATAAACAAGTAAGAAGAGAAAGATAAAACCTACTACCCAAGACAAAGAAACTCCTAAGGAAGATGAAGGAGCTCATGGATATGTATAATGAAACCCTTGATCTGGCTAGGTTTACAACAAGAAGATTCTTGCCTCTCCATAGGCAATTTAAGACTCTGTACATGCAAAACAAAAGCATCCAGTCCCAAAACAAAAATCTCAAAGAAGAATAGCCCTTCAAGGATGATCTAGCCCAGAGGAACTTAAATGTTCTAGCACAAGCTGCAATAGAAATAAATTCCCTTGTAGTAGAGAGGAGTGCCCCTACAAAATAAAGATATGGTGTTGTGACAGAGGGAATTTCTCCTGCAACAAGGAGGAGTGTCAGATTGAGGAGGTAAATGGACAGGATGAAAGACCCATTTTTGGTGGTGATTATTTTTTGCAATATTGAAGTGTTAAGGTAAATATTATATTATCACCTATTGGAGGCATCTACAGGCTCATAATCCATCTACTAAAGATTTTTGTGTTTTTGAGGATTCATTGCATAACACAGAAAAAACAAAGACATTTCCTAGCGCCTGGCGCTACGGAATCGTCTACATAAACTGTTTTGTAGTTGTGCTACCAAAGGTGCTACAAAATCACCTAGCAAGACACAGAATGGGTGCTATGGAATCTGCAGAACATTTTTACAAATGGGCGCTACGGAATCTACATAGCAGTTTTATAGGAAGGCGCTACATAATCTGCTACCAAATTCTCTACGAAATCGACTGCAGAACAATTTTAAAGAGGTGGGAACTACACATTTGCTACCAGTTGCACTATGAACCGACTGTTACAATCAATAGTTTTGAATTCATTGCTTCTTCTTGGGTTTGATGATTTGGAGGGAACCAAGGATCAACAGGTGGAAGTTGGAGTTCAACACACAGGCTTGGAGGAAACATGGCAATGGAGAAGATGTGCCCAAGGAAAAACAAATCATGTCATTCATATCTTGTTAGAGTTGTTGCCAACAGACTCCTTGATTTTAGCAGTTTGTTAGATCTACTTGTACAGATGTTAGACTAGTAGATTTTTGTGGAGAATCCTAGGATAGGAAGGCCATCTCGCACCTCTAGCCGTTGTCTACTATTTTGGTTATAAATACATCAGATGAATGATATTTTGGGTTTGAATGGTTGAGCAAAGCTCCCTATTTTGTAATATTTTGACTAAACATAGTTGCTCTCTGGTTATGTATGAGACCTGATATATTTTCATTAATAGAATTCAACCTCTTTTCATCATCTTGTTTATTCTTACTCTGAAATGCTCATTATTGGATGATCCTTATGATATGTTGTGGTTGTGTTATAATGGATGTTTGATTATAATGCTGCTATGAATGTTTTTTAGTGTTTTAAACTTTAGTTCAAGAAGTTCTTGTAACTGAGTTTTTCTTCACCTAGCTGCTTGAAGGCCTAATGCTTATAGCAAACTTATCCACCTTCCTCATTAAGTCTTCCTTCTATTCATCTTTATCCTTAAACCATTGACTAAAGTTAATCAAAACCTCATTTTCTTATGCATGCTAGCCCATATTTTTTTGTTAAAACATTCTTATGCTGAGTTTTGTCCATTTGACCTTTAATCATTAATTTACATTTTCAAACCTTTTGATGGGTACTGGGATTATCCTCTTGCAATCTGAGGGTGACTCTCAGTGCTAACAAACCTAAACCCTAAGGAAAGGAGATCTCTCAAGCTAAAATCTACACAATATCACCTCATAAATTCAGTACTTTTCTGCGTAAATTATGATGGAGTACTCTTGAGATGCAGAAAAGGTTCTGAGGTAGCTTCATGATGGTCCTACAGGTGGACACTTTGCAGGGAATACCACCAACTCACAAAAATTATATATATATATATATATATATATATATATATATATATATATATATTTACAAAGGAAAGAAACCACTAGATTGGACTCAGGTCGGATGAAATTTAGCGTAAAGGAATGCGTCATTTTCTTTACATGCAAGTCTTATGAGTTTGACAAATTTATGCATGGAGGAACTGTTATCGCATGGTTTGTAGGAAAGGTCCAAAGGCTTGAGTCAGGGCTTGAAACCGGCGTAACAGGAGCTTCCCCACCCACTGTCACCTCGATGGGGGGCTCTTTCTATTTAGGAGGGCAAGTCCAAGGGAGACGTCCCTAAGGCAAT
>ML786185.1:63651-99628 GCA_009831015.1 Picea engelmannii | reverse complement strand
GGGATAACAGGAACAACCAAAATGCCAACCAAAAGATGTGTATTGTGCGGAGAAATGATTAATCAATACCCAAAATAAGTGATCACCCACCTCCAAGACATGCCAACCAACAGATTGAATTAGATTTAGGGTTTAGGGTTTGTATCTTCAAGGGAAGATCCATGAATTTATTAAACAATTTAATATCACATGTGTAGACCTTTATATCAAGAGCATGATCGTCATGATGCAAATAAAATACATAACATGGATTAAAAAACATTGGAATGCCCCTACAATAGTTATCATCATCAAAATAAAAATTGCGCCTAGGAGGGACATGCTCGATAGTGCCAAGTTCTTTATTCTCTTTTGATTGGAACAAAGGATTAGCGAAATTTTTATACAAATTAAGATCTTGATTGAACTCATATATGTCTTCAGAAAAGAATTCGTTGCATGCATCATTAAAGTCATACTGGTCTACATCATTTGACCACTTATTAACATTATCATTGAACACAAATTTATCATAAATTGGTTTGACATACTTATAATTGATTTCTTCATTTACATAATCAAAATTTCCATCATGTGCGTGCGGATAAGAAGATGAAAGATGAGTTTATTTAAGAAGGGTGTGAGAGGTGGATTGGTCATTGAGCATCATGATATAATCATGGTCCCCGTCACATTCACACTCTCGACCACAAGTATTTGATTCATTATGATTAGTCCCTAAGAGAGAGGGCTCCCAAGAGATAATCCCAGTATGATTTGAAGATTGAGACTCGAGAAATGACATGCAATCTTGTAAGCTCTTAATGACGGGAATTAAAGAAGACAATTCCTGGTCATAAACGCCAAAGAAGTAACCTTTTCTATGGATTTTCTCTTTGAAGTCGAGGTAAGTGGATAGGGCTAGCTCTAGGTTTTGAACGTTCTTTTCTTCCAACCGCCATCGGTAAAGAGGGGGAAAAAGTTCGTAGTAATGCAACAGAGCAACCAAGTTAGTAGGGCGAATGGGAGAAGGAATTAGATTGTATAACTTGATAAACTGAATATTAAAAGTAAGAATGCTCTCATTATCCTTCATACTTAACTAATTAAATCTCTTAAGATTCTTGTAAGGATTATCCAAATGCCCAAAGGTAGAAGTAAACCAGTAAGAAAACTCAAACCAAGTAGAGATGCATCATTCAGGAAGGCTAGAAAATAAGGAGGCGACGTCGCCTTGAAGTGAATTCATAAACAACAACATACAACTATCATTATTATTTACTCTGAGAATGGTGCAAACATTCGAAAACGCACGAAGATGTTCAATTACCGTAACAGTTCCATCGCCATGAAAGAGAGGAAAATGGTTCTTGAATTTGTGAGGTAAAGGGTTCACCGGGTGAGCTAACTTCAAGGGAGTGGGCACAAACTAAGGGAAATTGTTTAGGTCTTCTTCAAACTCAAACATACCATAATTGCGGACGACTTTCCTAGGATTAGTAGCTGAAACCACATGGTTACAACCACTGAACAAGCTTCCAATCAGTTGAGACATTGAGGTCTAGGAAAAGTAAAAATGGAAGAATTAAAACAAAAACTAGGAACGAACCATTGAATGGTTGTCCCCAATATGGTCGCCAAAAATATGTTGACGTCGAGGGACTAGAGAATCTCCAACATCAACATTTTCAACCTCTCGCGGGGCTAGGAGAGAAGAGACAAGAATGTTACCCTAAGCTTTAAGCCCCAGACAAGAAAGCGAATTGAACTCTAGGCCAATTTTAACCTAACCTATAGTCCAAGCATGAATTCCTTTGCCTTATAATTTAACCTTTTAACAATATTTAAGTTTTATGTGATTTTATGATTTCTATACTATTTACAATTTTATAACTTCTATGTGGAGTTTATACATTTGTAGTGACAAAATTAAATTTAATAAAGGAAATGCACAAAAAGAGAAAGAAAATACTTTTATTTTTAATTTAGTAAAAAAAATAAAGCAAAGTTAACTAAAAGCTAATTTACTATGTTAGTTTTAAGGTAACTTAATTAAAGAAAAAGTTATTATATGAAATTAGTTTGAAGAATATAAATAACATTTAAATGATTAACCTTTTTATATTTCCATTTAGGAGTTAGGATGTAACTAAAACATAATAAAATCAAAAAGTGAAAAAAAAACAAAAAAGGTTTATACATATTAAACTTGTTAATGAGTAAGCACATATAACATAGTCCTGAATTTGTTTATTTTCCCTTTTTAGATTAGGATGTAAAATTAAAATAGTAAAAAAAACAAAGTTATGTACACTAATTAGCTAGAAAATAAAACTTTATGAACCCGAGTGTTTACAAAATAAATACATTTAGTTTGTATTTTTTTAAGATTTTATTCAACCCTTTTTTTTATTTCTGAAATCAAAGCGTTAATTAAATAAAGAAGAGGAAAACTAAGGACTTTAAAGAAAAATCAAGGAGATATTCAGAGTGAAGAAGAACTGATTTTTATTTAAAAAAAATAAATTCCATACAAAATCATAAATTTCTAAAATCTGCAAGTCTCTGTGTAGACTAGGGTCAGGTATATTGTCTTTAGCCCTTCTAGACGCAACGCACAATAGATAGACCAAGCATAAAAAGGAAGAAGAAAGCTGAGCCAGAAGTGGAATAAAGCGATGGTGGTGAATCACAAAGAGGAACCTGCATACATAAACCGATTAGCGTCGAATATAATCGAGCCTAAATACAATAACTAACAAGTCAACCTTTACCTCGTGAAGGGAAACAAGCTCATTCTCTCTTATCCCTTTCGTTGCTTTGCAAAACCCCCTGTTACAGACGATTCCGTCAATATCTGCTGAAGATGTAAGAAGAGGATGAAATGAGACAGTCCTCACATCACTCTCAACATACCATTCTTTGAAATTTCTGCCTAAGTTCTCTCTCTCTGAATTTTATTTCTGAGATGATATCTCCTTCATAAAATTTATATCTTCCTAAGAATTCCCCCCCTGATGGTTGCGCGCTGCCTCCTTTAAATGGTTAGATGAGTGGTTAAAGTAGTTCCATTTATTTGTTGGATAGTTATGGTAGTTTGTGAACCGAATCGGCTGAAGCGAACTGTCTTGAATAATTTTAAATATATAAAATAACATTGCTTGGATAGTTCCACTCCTATTTATGTGTCAAATTATGATGCCTCCCATGAATAATATCATAGAATTTAATATGCGCCAGGCCATTTTTATTGCGCCTTGGCAGACTCTTAACAATCGATTTCTATTGTTAATCGATGCAACAATATCAGAACCAGAGAACACAACATGTCTGAGAGATCTCCTTCAAGGGCAGTCGGCTCGAGACGAGAACACTGATATCACAAACCGTGGAAGTCTAATGGATAACAACGATTGTTTGAAAGAGGATTTTGTACTTCATCATATCGGTAATAATGCCCAATCTAGTCGTTACTTGCTTCCTTCTCAAGAAGAGGAATGCTCACAAACCCACTGCGGATGCAGGGTTATCAGTCCTGGGTTCTATCAACACTTCTCACGATCATCGAATTCTCAATCTCTGATATTTTTGTTGTAATATCCTTATCAGAAGCCAAACAATCAGTCTTTTCAGAGACGCCAATGCCATCTCTAGAAAACAGGGCATTATGGTTCTGATCTCTACTGGTAAAATCATCACTTAAACCCACAAAAATGAGGAGAATTGCGCTTAACATTATCACCAGTGGATAATGCATTGTCATTTTCGTTGTCTTTATTTGTATGCAAGATGTCTTCGTGATTTTCCTAGCGAGCAAACTCCGGTGGTTATGGTCGTTTTCCAAGTGTGTGAACTGCTTGAAATAAGAAACTGTTAGGGAATTTACATAACACATTACTAAACAAATCAATTCGTTGTGGTTATCTATGGGTGAAGAACTTCCTTGTAATTCCTTGCAACGTTGTCCCGAATATTCTCTTCAGTTCACACTTCAGTTTGATCAGTTGAGTGGAGTCTAGATTTCACATTGGGATTATCACCATGCAACATTGGGATCATCACCAGCTAATGCGCACTGTCCTTGGGTGTAGAGCATGGTTATTTTCAGAACTCAAAATAATTAAAAGTTTTCTAAAATCTCCTACTTTAATGACTAAAATTTAGTTTAGAGTTTCTTTCATGATTTTATTATACTTGGAATAAACCAGGAATAAACAATAACAACATAATAATGATAACAACATAATAATATCAACAACAACATCATAATAATGATAACAACAACATAATACATACCTCCATCTGCAAGTTGGTTTATCTAGTCCATTTTCTGTCTGATCAAGGTCTTGCCCAGACTGAATATTAACCTCCTCGCCAACTAGGAACAACCTCTCCAACTCCCTAGCTCCAGGAATCCTTGTGGTTTCCTAACCCCCGAGCCCAAAATTCCCAGCAATAACAATGCCATGTGAGAGTTCCCCAAAACAATTCTTCCAATTTCCTCCTCCTCCTCTATCTTTCATAAATCCTAAAACAAAATGAGATCCATCTTCCAAGTCCTCCATCTTCTTCCTTATCCTCCTCTCTCAAATCCCCCTCATTAATTCCCAACAAACTTATTCCCCCATTAATTCCCCAACAGCCTTATCCCCCCATTAATTACTTCACCCACCTTTTAATAATAAAATAATAAAAGATTCATTAATATACTTTAATAATTAATTAAATTTAAATTAAAAACTATGATAAAATTAATCAATTCAGGTTGTTACATACACCCACCCTTCAAGAAAATTCGTCCCGAAGTTAGAGTAATTTATAATACAAGGGTAACGACACACGATTCATACATCTGCAACAAATAATCAACATCATCAATTTAAAACACTTATACATACTAGTGTACATGTGCAAGGCAGACATGTGTAGCTAGCACATATAGGACTCGTACATGTACTAATAAAAATAATTATCACACCTAAAGTAATTATTGTAGGCGTCTAATCCAATCAACGAGACCATTCATTTCATAAAAGATAGTAGACCAATTAGATGTTTTCAAAATCTCTCAATTATAATTATTTAGCACAAGAAACATTCACTTAGATAATTGTAGTTCAGTTAAGCAAATATAAACACACACACACACACACACACACACACACACACACATATATATATTTTAAATGAGGAAATCAAGAAATTCTACCATAAGGAGAAATCCCCACACACTCTCAACTACTTCTAGTCATCCTTCCTCCCTATCCTACTTCCATATTCCATCCCTATCCTTCCTTTTCTGGACTATCTTGGAGCATCAACTATATTGACCTAGCTCCAAATAGAACTCGTAAGCGGAAGTGTCAACTCTCTTGACCAATCTTCTCCAGCAAGCATATGACAATCATCATCACATGTCTAGGGGAGAGTGAGCTAACACCGTCCTCCCATGACTCCAGGTTTCAGAGGATACACGGTGAGAAATGCCTCCACCCCTCCTAATAGGACTAGGGTCCACACCCTACCATGGAACATACAATGGCACTGTGTTGCTAGGAATTTTGTCATCGTATATTCAGTTTTAGGCAGTCTCGCCGCCTGAAAAACTTTCACTTGTCCACATATCATAGCAATTCATTTGAACCAATATAATTTCACATACAAAATGTATATCATATTGTTTCATGGTCGATGTTTACGACATCAACCTTTTATCAGCATTATACTTTGGCTATTTCATAGCCTATTGACCTGCATATTAGTCTATAACACAAACCTATACATATCCATGCATTATCATCATGTAAATTCATTTAATCATAATCTCAATCCGGTATCCACGTACCAACAACTTTAAATGTCAATTTTTCAAGTTAGAAACAGATTGCATAATATCCAACATAATTCAAATAATGTTAAACATTCATAGAATTGACATTCACATAGGTTCATATGTCTTAAAAGTTCAAGTGTATCATTAATAGTTTCACAGTGAATAGAAAATAAAGGTGATTAGGCCTTAGGTAATTCTAGTTGTCTAAGTCAAAAGGTGGCATTACATACACCCAACCTTCGAGAAAACATATTCCCAAGGTGGTCAAAAGTGAGGGATGATCTCGTTGTAAGGTCTTGGCATTCTCCCAAGTAGCAGATCATGGGCTATACTTGTCCCACTGGACCTTAACTTGGTCTACCAGACGGTTCCTAAGTTGTCGGACCCTACGACCCAATATGCGTAACAGTTCGACCATGAGGGTTCCCACGTCCAATACCCACAATTTTTTCCAAATCATTTTAAAAGATTCGTCAACAACATAATGACGTAGAACAAATACATGAAAAAAGTTATGAGTTTTATGCAAGTGGGGTGGCAGTACGAGACGATAGGCAACAGGTCCAATTCTCTCTTGGATTTTGAACGGTCCTATAAATCGAGGTGACAATTTTGTCCCCTTTCCAAACCAAATGGTACTCTTATTAGGCCTGATACAAATGAAAACTTGATCTCCCACTTTATAACTTCAATCATTCCTATGTGCATCAACATAACTTTTATGTTTATCTTGTGCTTCCTTTAGTCATTTCCTAATCTAAATCGCATGTTCTTCCATCTCTTGAATCAATTCTGGCCCAACTATCACTTGGTATTCTAACCTTTCCCAACTCAACGATGTTCTGCATGGCCTTCCATACAGATCTTTGTAGGGTGACATTCCAATGGAGCTATGAAAACTATTATTGTAGGTGAACTCTACCAAAGGTAGGTACTTCTCCCAATGGCTTTGATTATCCATAACATACAACCTAAGCATGTATTCCATAACCTGATTTACTCTCTTAGTTTTCCCATCTGTTTCAGGATGATAAGCTGTGCTTAGGTTCAACTGAGTCCCCAACGCTGACTGCAAACTTGTCCAAAACCTAGGTGTGAATCGAGAGTCCCTATATGAAATGATCTTCTTGGGTAACCTGTGCAAATGGATGACCTCACTTAGAAACACGCGTGCCACATCAATGGCATCAAAAGTGTCTCTAACCAGAATAAAATGGGAACTCTTGGTCAACTTACCAACTATCATAAGAATGGCATTGTGTCTATGCGATGTGAGCAACAATCCCACAACAAAATCTATAGAAATGACTTCCCATTTAGACATAGGAACATCATGCGGCTGTAGGAGACCTGTCGGGTGGTGGTGGCCAACCTTCACTTGTTGACACTCTAGGCACTTGGCAACGAAATGGACTACATCACACTTCATGCATACCCAAAAGAAAAGCTTCTTCATGTCTGCGTACATTTCCTTCACACTTGGATGTGCACAATAAAGTTCTCTATGGGCTTCCTTGAGTATGATGCTTCAAATATCCCCACCTTCGAGATATACATCCTTCCCTGATATCTTAATAATCCATCTGCATCTAGGATATATCCTTCATACTTTGGATCTAATTGCCTCCCACTCTAGAGGGTTGAAGTAACCTTTAAATACCAACTATCTCCAAGAAGTTTCCCCAAAACACGCTCCCTCAGATTAACTTTTAAGGGTACCAAAGAGAAGACACGCGGTCTCTTACTCAAAGCATCCACAACCACATTCTCCTTTCCTCTGATGTACGAAATTCCAAAATTGTACTCACTCATAAACTCGCTCCATCGCCTCTGCCTGACATTGAGATCCTTTTGAGTGAAGAGATGCTTTAAGCTTTCATGGTCTGTTTTGAGCTCAAAGTTTCGCCCCACTAGATAGTGCCTCCAAAGTTTCAGAGCTAGCATTTCAACTGCCAACTCTAAATCATGAGTAGCATAAAGATCCTCATGTTTCTTCAACTTTCTTGATGCATACACTATCACTCCTCCATCCTGCATTAGCACAACCCCCAATCCTTGCTTTGAGGCATCCGTGCAGACTGCGAAGTATTTTTCCATATCCGACACTCGTAGAATTGGTGCACTAGTTAGTAACCTCTTAATCTCGATGAATGCAATATCACATTCTTCTGTCCATTCATACCTGACCCCCTTGCGTTGCAAGGTGGTGATGGGTTTCGTTATTTTAGAGAACCCTTCCATAAACCTATGATAATAACCCTCTAGCCCCATGAAGCTTCTTAGCTCATGAGCATTTTTCGGCACTGGCCATTCCATAATGGCCTTTACCTTTTCTGGGTCCACAGAGATTCCTTCACCGAAAATGATATGACCTAAACAGTGAATTTCTTTCTGGAAGAAAGAACACTTCGAAAACTTTCCATATAATTTGTTCTCTCTAAGGCATGACAACACCACTCGCAAGAATTCCTCATGTTCTCTTTCGTTCTTAGAATAGATGAGGATATCATCCAGGAAGACCTGTACAAAGCGGTCTAAGTACTTTCAGAATAAACCATTCATGAGGTTCATGAATATTGTTGGCGCATTGGTCAAACCAAAAGGTACTACAATGAACTCGTAATTCCCAAACCGAGTTTGAAAGACATTTTTAGGAATACCATCTTCCTTAATCCTTAACTGGTGATACCATGATCGCAGATCAAATTTTGAGAACACTTCTGATCCTTTCATCTGATCAAATAAATCATCTATCCGTGGCATTGGGTACCTATTTTTCACTGTAGCACGGTTCAAGTCCCTGTAATCTATACATAGTCGTAAGGAACCATCATTTTTCTTGAAAAAAATTACCCGTGCACCCCAAGGTGAGACACTAGGCCTTATTAGTCCTAAGTCAAGTAGTTCCTTCAACTACATCTGCAACTCACAAAGTTATAGTGCCGTCATCCTATACGATGTCTTGGAAATTGGCTCTGCACCATATTTTAGCTCAATGGTAAAATCAAGCTCCCTCTTAGGAGGTAACCCTGGTAACTCCTATGGAAAAATATCATTAAACTCTGACAATACTGGATATTGATCCAAGGAGGGTCCCTTTCCTTCATCGATTTCTTCCACTACATACAATCGACAACCTTCCCTCATGCAATGTTTAACCTTCATGGTCGAGATAAAGCGTAGAGACACTCTCCTTCGTACACCGTGGATCTCTACAGACCTTCCTTCATCGTCAACACAAAGCACCATTTTTGCAAAACAATCTACCATAGCTCGATGGGATTCTAACCAATCCATTCCAATGATTAGGTCATACGTAACAACCCAAATCTCAACATGCGGATCAATCCCTTATATGTCAATTTTCATTGGAACTTGTTGTCAGTTGGTTATTGGGATGGAACTCTTGTCTCGTGTTTCCAAGTAGGGTGTTGATTTCATCCCACTCTATTTCAAAATTGTGATTCCTCTGAATATATGAAGAATGTCGTTTATTCAAATTGATTTTTCATTAGTTAGTGCATTGAGTAATACAATGACATTTGTGATTTGGATAACGATAAGGAATCTTTTAATCTTGCATCTTGATTTCAATGTTGGAACATTTGTAGTTTGTCACATCTAGTGATTTATTGGTTGATAACATTCCAACATAAGTGTCGTTCTGATTTATGATATCAATTGGATCTGTATTGGTTTCCTTCTCCATGGTTTGGATTTTAATCTCATCAAATTGTTTCTTGATCTCACTTCATGGACACCCTTCACTTGATAAAAGTTCATTAGAAGAAACATTTGTTTCTCCACATTTGTCAATAAGTTGTTTTTTTTTGTGTGTATTTTCTCATCTTTCAACTTCATAATTTGTGCAAGTAGGCTTTCAGTACGATTCCTTAGGAAATAATTTTCTTCATCTTTCTCTGATAACTTCTTATCGAATTTCTCCTTGAGATCTTAAATTTGTTGTTGTGATACTTGATCATTTTGCTTATATTTTCTCACCTTTAGTTTTAAACAATAGATTTTATCCTTAAGACACTTGGTTTCTCCTCTACATTTTTGTAACGTGTTTCACATCAATTTCAAAAGTATATATATATATATATATATCCCTTTCCAGTTTCCTTTATAAATAAAATTTTCACCTTAAATGATATTTTTTTATCAATAAATTATATAAATTAAATTTCTATTTCTTTTTCACCCTTATGCTTATGTTATCCCCTTTTAACTTATCTCTTGGATGACCTTTATTCAACTTGAAAGATTTTGACATTTAATCTTCTTCCATGATTTACCACCCTTATGGAGAGTCGTGTCAGGAACGTATTAACCTAGTATAGCTACACAATCCCAACCGAGTTCCTTGGAATTTAACTAAGAATTACAACAATTCCTCCTTGCGATGACATTAATTTATGCATTGCCTCAAACTTAATATGATTTTAAACCTTGAATGGTTGCGATGTTGTTTTTTGACGATAATGGAGGCATCCTCGAAGGACACGACCGTGTGACCCCTATCGAGGGACTTCACCCACTGGACATCAATAAACTTGACTAATAGTGATGATTGTATCCATGATTTTGAAAATTGGAATCACATTGAAGCTTGTGGTGCTTACTATTATCCTTGTGCCTTAGTTAGACTTGCACTACTAACAATTTTTTTTTTAACTAATTATTAAATAATAATAAAAAACGTTTTTTTTTTTTCTTTTTCTTTTTTTTTAAACTAATTTTTAAATAATAATAATAAAGGATTTTTCCTTTTTTAAACTAATTATTAAATAATAATAATAATAATTTTTTTAACTAATTATTAAATAATAATAATAATAATTTTTTTTTAACTAATTATTAAATAATAATAATAATAAGAGAATTTTTTATTTTTTTTTTAAATAAAAGATTTAGGTCCACGTGCCTTCCCTTCATGTCCCATGTAAACGAACACATAAAAACACATGATTTGGCCCTTCTAGCTCATTTTCTCTTTCGAAATTAGGTTTTAATATCTTGCTCTAGGGTTTTGAGGGTGTCGCCCTAGTTCCATGGCCGACCGCTTGGAGAGCACAGCGGCACCCATTTCTTCGAGAGCACAGCCACGACCATGGCTGCCATGCTCGCTGCTCTTCCACACCTCTTTAATATGCAAGAAGTGGTTTCGCTTACATGGACTTCTCGGGCATTCCATTAAACTGAAGGAATGGAGCTTCTTAGAGAGTGGTCAGATGACATCTAGATTCCCAAACCTAACTGATGTAGACTTGACCATAATTTGTGTTCCCCCACCAAAGAACTCAACTATTTTTCTAACAAATCAGTTTTTGAGAATCCAACTCAGTCCTGAAGTATTTGATCCCTTTTTGATTGAGAAATCCATTTTGGAGCAGCAGTTATTGTTGTCTTCTTTGGTTATGGGCCTCAAATATTAGTTGAAGGTTGCAAAGGTCTGTAGAGGCTGTGTGTTGTAGATGTGAGGCGACCTGTTTTTTTTATCAGTTTAGTCTTTTTCACAAGCGTCATATGAATGGGGTTAGCGAAGAAATTGGAAAAGAAGCTTCCAAAGTAGGATTGAAACAATCTGCAAAAGAAAAAGAGGTCGTCCGCCCTAATACTGAGATTGGTTTGGCCTTTATTGGTAAGAATTTCCAAATGCTACAAGAGCTGGAGCTACATCATTGTACCGATGAGTCCCTTAATTTCATTTCTTCCTGTCAGAACGTGCATATCCTTCGTTTAGTTGGGTCCATTGAGGAATTTTACCATTTTAGTTTCAGTGATATGGAAGAAATGTGCGGAGACTGTGTCGTCGTCCTGCATAGACGAGCCCAAGCTACTTTGCTTGAAATCACAGATTTCTGTGAATTTCTCGTGGAATACACACATGGTTGCTCGTCTGAATAAAATCATGGTGATATTCAGCTCAAGCTCTATCCAATGAGCTGCATTTTTCTAGGTCCCGAAACTGTTGACGTAATTAAGGTCGGTTCCAGGGTTATCAGAAGATCTTTTTTTGGGTTGATTCACAGAGTTTTTGCTATTTAAACAGTTTTAGTATGGCGAGTTTTCAGCATTGATTTGTAACGATGCATATGTGATTAGCTCACTCCGAACTTCGAAGTAGCAGGAATTGCGCCAGAAAACGCTTTAATGCAACTTCATGCGAGGCTTATCAGTGCTAAATTTACCGACTTAAAACAAATCTTGCAAAATGGAGCTGGGAACCTGTTTTTCTCTCTGTAGCGGCATTGACTTGAGTTGGAGTTCTTGTTTATGGAAAACTACGATTGGAGAGGATGGAAGTTAGATGTAAGGTCAACTAGTTTTCTGGCCTACAATTCGGTTGTGAGAGGCCGCAAATGTCCATGATAGCTCGCAAATTTTCATTAATATTCTTCTTAGCTTTACATTCTTCTATATTTTGTGGTGAGGTTGTCAAATCAGAGGGTTCTTCATCAAATGTAATAAGATTAGGCTTGCATGAAGGCATCAAATTCGTCTGTTGGTTTTACTGGTGCTCTTGGTTTCATTCTCGCTCTTCTATGGTTTATTGTATTTGGATTGGCCTTGTACATACTTTGTTGCTGCAGCCAAAGGATCAAAGGGGAACAACAAGGGTTGTTGTTTTCTTACTGGGTTTCACTTCTCTTGCTAATTGTCTTCACATGTGTTGCAATAGTGGGATGTTCATTGCTTTCCGTGGGGCAGGATAAATTTCATCGACAGATATTCGGTACTTTGGAGTTTGTGGTCAAACAATCAGATGTCATAGTTGAGAACCTTAGGAACGTCATAGAGTACCTAGCTGAAGCATAAACTAGAAGTGTAGGAATGTCACAGAGTACCTATCTGAAGAAAAAACTATAAGTGTAGCACAAATTTTCATCCCAGAAGATGAGCAACACCAGATAGAAAAGCTAAATGAAAACTTGATAAGGGCAGTGTTGATGGGCCCTAAATACCTTGATTCAACAGTAGGAACCGAACCTGCCACTGAGGCCCAATTAGACTCTGCAACATTTAATAGTGGAATGGTTCTCCAGATCTTGCGATCCGGCCAAATTATCGATGGGCTTTACGTTTTCTTGTGAAGGTTCTTCCTTCAATTTGGACTATTCTCTTTTGTATATTTTCTCTTGGGTGGGATCGATATGAGATGTAAGCCGGTATAAACCAACTTGACAACAAAAATGGAATTAAGATTAACTAAGGGGAAGAGGTTGAACTTGGGATAACCCGCTGCTTAAGCATGCAGACGACAATTTTATACCACAGACCTAGTACTAATACATTAACCATGTGAGCATCTAATTACTGCATGAGATACTAACTACCAGAAAGAAAACACATATGCAATGAGATAATGGCAATCAAAATAATTCATCTACCAGAACCATTCATCACATAATAACACAACGATTCATCTTTATCATTAAAGCAAAGAACAACAAAACATTGCACCAGATAACTTGACAACATAATTAATTGCTCTTGCTCATTACAACATCATTCATGAAACATGATAGGAAATAGTTCTTCTTCACGTCCAATCACACATGTAGTTGATGAAAATAACTTGTCTTTGGTCCAGAAGGACTTCTCAATTCAAAGTAGCTTCAAAATAATTCTTAACAACAAAAAAGAAAGAATTATTTCCACAACCATTGACCTCTAACTAATTGGTGGATGTCTTTATTTATAATCTAAAGTTCCACTGAAAACAACGACTAAGTGCAGTTTAAGCAAAGCAAAATATGCCACGTGGCGTCATCTTCTAACAGTTTCTTTAACAGTCAACTCAAGATAGTTCTTTGAAAGGATGAATTTTCTCGTACTCAGACCAACTGATAAACAACTCTTCCCAGGTTTGGGCCCATGGGAAATTGTGTTGCTCCATCGGAGCCGCGTAGAATCCTCTGATCTCCATCGCATGCGCTCGGTACTTCACTAGACTGGTGTTTAATTGATGTAGAATGGTTTGAGCCTTCATCAAATGTTCCATAAATCTTTGCACTTGTCTTGGCGACGTATTGGTCACCTTGGCTAGCTCTTCGGCCCATAGTGAATTCTGTTTGGAATGTAATCCGATTATGTCCGATAAGTCGATGAAGTTGTCGGGGTCGCCGAACTCAGGGAGTCCTATATCCTTCATTGCTTTGTTGATTTTACCCCAATGCTTCTCGCATTTTTCCCATTGCTTTGAATTTCTCTGTGTGGTTCCTGAGACATCTTAGCCCAGTATTCAGTCGATCGCTTCATACGATCAAGACTGCTTTTACCCAACACTCGGATGTCGTGTTCTTTATCTCGGCCCTACTGGACTGCATTGATGTATTCAAGTCTTTCTACGGCTTGTTGCACCCTTTCATGCCATCGCTCCACATCCTTGCATGTTGTGAGTGCCATGAGAGTGTCTCCCTGGAGCTCGGCTATCTTCACAGTGAACAGGTGCCGCTCGTGTGTGAACCTGTTGTAAGCCGCTTCAACTCGCTTCTTAGATAAACTGCGATCTGAGTGGTACCCTTATAGTATTCAACCAAGTGGCACAAATGTTCTAGCTTCTTCAGGGCGGCGACCAACTCTTTTTCATCCCATTTAGCTCTGTCCAGGGTGGCGTCCGAAATCGCCATCCCTGCGCCGATGAGCTCAGATGTTCTGGTATTTTCTCTATTTATCAAATCCTCCTCTGTGGTGATGAGGACAGAGCGATCCAACGTGATTCTCCTTTTCTTTGTGATTCTTTGGACGATAACCCTCTTATTTCGATTGTAGAAGATCACATAGATATCAGCCACCTCGTCCACCAGTTCGGGAATCTGTTGATCATCCCATGTAAGTGTGTTTCCCAGATTTCTAGCGGTGTATACTTGTTCTAGACTGTGTTTTCGAACTTCTCGTTATACTACGAGGGCTCGGCCTCTGCTTGTTGCTTATCGGGGATCTGAGTATCAAGAGAAATAGAGACGTCGAGAAAAGACTCAATACTCACTTGCTCGTGGGTAGTCGAATCGTCGACCTCCTTTTGGCTCGTCTGGTTCTGACTTACCCTTCGGGTCGTCAGCTCGGGTCTCCGATGCTTCGGGATTTTTTGTGTTGGGAACATTTTTGGTTTCTTTTTCCTTTCGTGGGATTTCCTGGATCTAGACCTCGAGATCAAGAAAAGAAGCCTTCTCAGGTCCCTTTTCTTCTTGGATCTTCACAGGGGTCCTGAGAGATGTCTTCAGGGTCTCATCATCGCTATATATATTTATAAATTCACTCAAAGGATTAGGCGTGCCTGCTCCCACTAATACTCATCCATCCTCTAGTTTAATCGTCGCACCTGTCGACAATCCGGTCGGTGGCCTTGTGGAATCAGGGTTATTAGACCCGTTGTTATTACCAGGGTTTATGGAATCAGGGCCGCTCGCCCCCGCTGGGATTTCTTCTGTGTTTTAAGTCGGAAGCTTTGGCACTATGATGAGGTTCGGGTTATCCTGCATCCGCTTCATTAACAACTAGGCCTATTGATACATGAGCCCCCCCATCCCCTGTATATCTTGAACTTTGGATAAATTCCCAGTTTGTATCGGAGCTACCTAGGGATATCCCACCACTTCGACTGATATCATTTCTTCTCTTGTCTTGATGGTCTCTTGAACTGTTTGTTCCAGCACTGTTGCTTGCTCATCCCAACTCATAGCCTTGAATTTGGTTGTCTTGCGGTCAACCATCCTTCGCCATCACTAGGAAGCCATCGCCTTATTGGTATCGTGTTTCTCATAGAAGCTCAAAACAAAATCATTATTCAACCGCTCTTTCGGCTCTCTGATCTTGTAATAATTCTTCACTTCTAATGGAAGAAAAACCCCGACAGACCTGTTGTTGTCGTCGTTAATCAAACATTTTTGTGTGTCAGTGTGATCAATAAGCCATTTCAGGAGTTCAATGCAGGGAAATACCGGAGTACTGCTTGTCACCATGTGTAGATACGCCTTTCGGACATTCAGGAGGACTTCATCATCGAGTCTTCTCGTATCAATATCGTTGTGCAGAGTATATTCGGGGAGTTCTTCTCGCTTAATCTTATTGAAAAGTTCTTCCCAACGCGGGAATACTGTCGTGGTCCCAATGTTTTCCTCTATGTCTCCAAAGGCCGGGGGGTTGATCGAAAGCTTTCTTGGTGGCGGTTTTGATGACGGGCACCGGTTTTGGAGCGAATTCCAATTGTCTTGCCACCGCTGGGGAGGAACCTTTTCCCACCTCTTGTTCCTGTAGCTTTGGTGCTCTCAGAGATTTCCTGGTGGTGGGTTTCTTTGGAGGCATCGTTCCTGCAGCTAGAAACAATCTTCAGGTAGGTGTGCAGGGTGACATTGGATAAAGCGTATGAAATGAAGCATAAAACATCTATAGACCGGTACATACATGTAACGCTTGCTAAACTATTGTTTTTATACTTACTGGACCTTGGAAGTTATCCCCAGACTACTCGTCTCGCTCCTATGGATGATCCAGATTCCTTCGTGCACAGAATAAACCTCTTTTCAATGACTTAGAGAATATAACGGGAGAGATCCTACTAGTCGTATCAACCAATTAATATGAGTAATGGGTGAAATTCAAAACAATCTACCGCCGAAAATCTGCAAATAAATTCTACGTGGGTTGACGGCGGAGGTGTGGGCGGGAAAATGCACTGTATTGGCAGGTTCCAATGGTCCTTTGATTCGTGCACGAATTAGCAATTAGTGCGAGATTCTGGAATTAATTAACCTTTAAATGCGTCGTATCTAGTGTATCTCAGAGCCAAAACATCCCATCGCGTTGTCTTCTTAGTGGGTAGATCGGGAATCGGCGGTATCCTTATGCATGTTTCCGTCGGTATCCTCCTGAGAAAACTTTCTACGCCGATTGTCTTCATCGTATGGTATCGATGGGGCGCCGCTGACTCGGAATACTGGGCACTAATGGCCGAGAACTTAACTTATGGGTAATGGTCGGACTTGGGGCTTATTAAATAAAACCTAAATCTCAGCTCGTGGGTAAGGTTTTCACTCGGGACTTTGTTTATGTCGATCGCGCTAAATTGAGCTAGATATTGCGACTGCTGATGTCGGGTGAGTATCAGGGATCGATCTTCAAAAAATCAACACGTAATTTCTTCGGGGGTTATCGTCCTTCGAAACTCCTGATGCCGAAAACGTCCGGAGGTCGACAATTATTATTTCATTTTTCGTTCAATGGTTATTATTTTAACCTTTTGTCGATGCCGAATTGATCGGTCATCGACGATATTCTTGGTGGTGCTTGTTGCAAAAGAAATTTCTCGTTTGTCGACGCCGATGAAGATTGGGGCTTGACAACTTTGATTCTCTCTGGCATTTTCTTTCACGCTTAATCCTTCCCGATGACGAAATCCTTAAGCGCGTCCAGGAAAACTTTGACTGCCATTTCTCTAATTTAGATATTCGTCTTTTAAGTTAATGATTTTCACATGTCCAAGCAAGCTTTTAAAGACTTAATGAGAAACAAAAGAGATAAGAAAATGACACATTTTTCATATCAAACAATGCCAAAAGATCAAGTGGTACCCAAAAAGTGAGATTTTACGTAGACTTTTTAGGGTGTGTTGAGTGCTCAACAAATGGCGATTCACTGGGCGAACGCAGAATCTATGTTCTTCCTTCATGCTCGGCTGGTATGAAAGTTGGTGGAAAAACTTTCTTGGTTTTAAATCAGAGCCTCTTTTACCTGTGGCAATTTGAAATCCTTCGGTTGATGCTTCCGGGTCTGCCCGTGGGGTTTCGACCTTTATTCCTCCTTCGTTTCCTGTAACCATGACTTACGTCCCCCTTTTACAAAAGTCTAGCAAATAATTTACGGGCATGAAGCCCTTAGTTACCTTTACTCATTCGCTTTGGTGTTGCTCCACTGCCAGCGAGCATCCATAGCCCTGACGGAGTCACCCTGACATCACAGACCTTGCTCCGCTACCAGTGAGCGTCTATAGCCCCGACGAAGATATCTGCATACCCTCCCCTCCTGATCACTCTTTTGATAATGTCCATTTTATTTCGACATGATACCCTAAGCGAGTGATAGCGGATGGCGTCTGTTTATTTCACAAAGGGAGATGGTTAGGTGGACCCTTTGCTAGCTTTGTGTTCGGGTTCATGTAGTCCTTTCCGGCTTTCCTTCTTACCCTTAAGGTCTTACCAAACCAATAGGCATACACTTCTAGCATTTATTCGAAGTTGTTTGTTTGCATGGGTTAGATAGAGGGCTCCTCAAAGCAACCACAAGTTCCTTGATGCTTCTTGTGTTGTATGTGAGCGATGAGTTTAGAACAGAGTTCGCTATGTCGCATGACTTAAGGTCAATGATTGTCCCGCTAAACACAACTTTCAAAAGCGCAAAAATCCAGAAAGCAAAAGAAAACCGAAAATAAAAGTATTTCGAAATCCTGAAAACACTGAAACAAGATGCCTTCCCCTTTTTTTTTTTTATTATTGGAAATATTGTTTGAGGGCTTGGCCATTTACTAGGAGGGCATCAGGTTCCCCCCTCAGATTCTGTAACCGATAAGTGCCCGCCCCAATATTCTCAACCACTTGGAAAGGTCCAAGCCACAGATTCTGAAACTTAGAATGTTTCCCTTTCAGCTCATTTTCCCTGTCCCATTTCAGTTCTAAGTCTCCTATTTCAAAATACTTTTCTTTGGCCTTATGCTTGTCAAACCACCTTTTCACTATCTGTTGGTGAGCTATGAATTTTGACTTAGCCTTTTCTCTCTCTTCTTCTAGCATGAGCAGAGTATCAATTCTTTGTTGTATGACCGAGGAGGGATCCCCGTTGGAATCTTGGGCTAGTTGAAGAGATGGAAGATAAAGCCCATTTGGGAGAATGGTTTCCTGTCCGTAAACTAGGAAGTACAGAGAATTTCCTATGGCTTCTTTGGGTGTGACCCTATCGGCCCACAAAGAGTTATGGAGTATATTATGCCAATTCCTTTGGTTATTTGCAACCGTCTTATTTAGTATTCTTACTAGGTTCTTATTGGTCGATTCTGCCACTCCGTTTCCCTGTGGATAATAATTTGCAGAGTACCTAATTATGATTCCTTTGTCCAAAGCGAACTCTGTTAGTCGGGTGGAAGAGAAGTAAGTTGCATTATCAGAAGGGATACCAAACCTTGTGATTAGTTGTTTCTCTATGAATTGGATCACCACTTTTTCGTTTACATGAGTCAAAGGGATAACCTCTGCCCATTTTGTTAAGTAATCAGTGGCAGTTAGAATGTACTTGTGTTGTTTTGAAGATCTTGGTGTGATTTATCCTATGATATCTAACCCCCATTGCTCAAAAGGCCTAGAGACAATCACTGGCTAGAGTGGGATTTCCGCTCTTTTCTCCCTCCCGACGCTTACTTGACAAGTTTTACAGTTTCTGGCATAGGTATGGGCATCTTTGAACAAGGTGGGCCAATAATAACCAACTCTCTGTGTCTTATGAGAGGTGGTGTTTCCTGCGAAATGTCCACCAGCAGGGCCATCATGGATTTCCTTCAGAACTTTGTCTGCATCTTCATGTTCGAGACATCTTAAGAGTACTCCATTATAATTAATCCGGAAGAGTACTGAATTTATGAGGCGATATTGTGAAGATTTTAACCTGAGAGCTCTCCTTTCCCTGGGATTGAGATTTCCTAGGGAGGCCCCATGGTGTAGGAGGTAAGTCATATTCTTATACCAAGACTTGTGCCCTAGGGAAATGTATGAAGCTTCACCACACCATAACGCCATTTTATTCTCCCATCCAGAATCTTCATTTGCTTGGTCCTGGGCTTCAACTGCGAATTTGCACAACCCTTGCCCCTTGACAAGTTTGGCAGGTTTTATATCTAGATCAAATTATTGGACCACTTCCATCCAGTTCCCTCTTCTTTCCCCCATCTCTTGCTGAGTAAAAAAGGATCGGACTGCCGGATGAGGCACAATCACTTTGGTGTGGTTCTTGAGGATGTAAGATCTGAAGTGTTTTACTGCCTTGTATACCGCATAGGCCTGTTCATCAACAATAGAATAGTTAAGTTCGACTCCCTGGAGATTAGTGCTCATGAACGACATCAGAGCTTCATTGTTGTCATCATCCTTATGAGTCAATACTGTAGCTAACGAATGGTCGGAGGCGAAAGTATAGAGAAAGAAATCCCTATTGAAATCGGGACTTCGTAGCACAAGGGCCCGGGATGTAGCAGTTTTAATATTGTTGAAAGCATCCTTTTGTTCATCATCCCACTTAAATTCGACATCTTTGTGAATCATCTTTTGTAAGGGTTTGATGATTTCCGCGAAATCGGGAGTGAATTTCCTCACAAAATTGATTTGCCCGAAAAAGGACTGCATAGCTTTCCTGTTATGGGGCAACGAAAGTTGAGCTATGGCTTTAATCCTTTCTGGGTCTATGCGAATACCTGCTTGGGATATATATGACCTAACAAATTACCTTCCTCGACGCCGAAAATGGTTTTCTTTGGATTTAAGGATATACCGTATTTCCTACACCTTTCGAAAATATGAGTTAAGTGTTGGATGTGTTCTTCTCTGTTCTTTGAATACACAGTTACGTCGTATAGATACACTACCACAAACGTGTTGATTAGTCCCCGAAATTCTACGTCCATGGCCCTTTGGAAGGTCGCTCCTGCGTTGATTAACCCAAAAGGCATGCATTTATAAGCGAAAGTTCCCCACTTGGTTCAGAAGGTAGTTTTTAAACGATCCTCCTCCGAAACTAGGACTTGTTTGTAACCTGAGAAACTGTCCAGTAGGGAGAAAATATTCGAGCCAGAAACGGTCTGCAGGAGTTGCTCCATTGACGGGACTAGGTAATTGTCCTTTTCTGAATCTCTGTTGAGATTTCTAAAATCTAAGCATACGCGAATTTCTCCAGACTTGTTCCTCACAGGAACCAGATTTGCTACCCATGCGAAATGCTTGACCTGGAAAATGATCTTGGCATCTAAATGTTTCTTTAATTCCTGATACATGAGAGGTTCCAGGGATGGATGATACTTTCGAAGCTTCTGTTGGAAATGTTTCACCTCAAGTTTCAACGGTATAGTGTGTTGAATGATCCAGGTGTCGTAGGTTTTTAGGTCTCGGTAGGACCATGTGAAGACATCTTGATATTGTTTGAACAGTTTGAGATAAGCCTTTCTTTCCTCTTTAGATATGGTCTTGCCGAGATTCACATTCTTTGGATTTTCCGGGGTTCCGAGATTTATAGTTTCATGTAGGGGACATGAGCTACCAGTCTTAGCATTCTTAGGCCCCCTAAAGCATTCTTTCAGGTCAAACAAACTTTCTAGATTAGCTATCCCCTTCAAGATGGTGTGATATTTTTATCTGTCAATAGGCTGGCCTATTCGAGGCTCAGTTTCTATCGCTTTCTCCTGGAATACCTCATCGTCAATGGATAAATATTTGAAATTGTCTTGGTTAGTCAGGAATTTTATGATCTGTTCATCTCCTTCAAAGACCTTCCAATTAGAGATATTGTTAGGCACCAATGGTTTGTAGATTAGTTCCACAATGAACCAGGAGGCTTCATAGTCCTCTAGAGGTGACAGCCTCGAAGCAGTTGTATCCAGGGAATCAACAAGGATGTTCTTTTCTCTGGGGATCGCGATGATATTGAAAGCTTAAAAATGCTCCATTAACCTATGCACTTCCTACTGATAATTATTCAGGTGCGAGGAATTGCAGTGTATAGTATTCCTTACTTGTCTAACGATAATCTCTGAGTCCTCGAAAACTTTCAATTATTTGACGTTCAAGTCTATGGATTTCCTTAACCCTTGTACTAGAGCTTCATACTCGATGGTGTTATTGGTGCATTCGAATTCTAGTCTACAGGACAGGAAATAACGTTTACCTTTTGGATCAATGAGGATGCACCCTGTCCCCAATCCCTCCTGTGATTTAGATCCATCAAAGTATATGGTCCAAATTTCTGAAAGACAATCAGCCTCTTCTTCTTCCTTATTTCTTTTTAGTTTTCCTATCTCTTGTTCCATAATTTCTAATGCGAGGTCTTGGCAGAAGAGGGTGTTTTCTGCCGGTATCGGCGATTTCTCTTGAAAAACCATTTCAGAGTTTTGAGTGAGGGGGACATTGGATAAGAAAGGAGAAAAGTTTCTGAAGTGGGAATCGCAGGAATAATTGCCCAGCACGGGGAAATCTGTAGATGATGGTTCATTTAGGGTTTCTAGATCAGTGACCGTATATTTCAGATATCTCTCCCTATCGATTTTGATCATATTCCTGTATCCCTTCAGTGGTAGAAAAAGGTGTGCCCAGTCTGTGCTAAAGTACCCATTTAACTTCTTAGACCAATCTCGACTTAGTAATAAACCATAGGCCTTTGGGATGTCTACCACGATGATGTCAATCACTTGTACAAATTTAGGATGTGTCGCTATTCTGATCATTACATCCCTGAGTTCCCCCATGACTTTGACCTGGGTCATGTCTAGCTGTATCACGTGTTTGTCGCTCTGTAGAGGACTGGCATTTAATTTTTGCAAATTGATAAGGGCATAACGTTGGAAGATGCTCCTGAATCTACCAAATAATTATGGAGGTTCCCGTTGAAAACTTCGAACGTTAAGAGGAAAGGTCAGACAAAAGGCTTCCCTTTCTTGTCTTCCGAATATGTATTCACGGTTGTTTTATTTACTGGGTCTGTGGAAGCTAGATTTCTTTCCTGGCCATTGCTAGTCATAGGGTCTTCTACTGAGTTCAAAGCTTGTAGCAGGAAGTCCTTCTGYTGAGGGATCCTGCATATGTCCATGACTGATATGTTAGCCCTTAACTTCTTCAAATCTTCAACTACGTTGTAATCGAGTTTGGACGATTCTCGGGTATGGATGCTTATAGGTTTCTTACTAGGAGAAAAAGGTGTTTTTGGGCAATCATGGGTTGTCTTATTTCTCGAAGTTTGGGTAGCAGTGATGTCTTTTGAGACAAGTGGACCTTTACTGCGCGTCTGCACCATCGAGACCTCAACGGGTGGTTCTTGAGACTCAAACAGGTCGTCAGAAGGCATGATCAGGTCGGGATCCCATATCAGCATGGTTGTATCTTGTGGTGGATCAACCTGACAATATTCATAACTGAACTGCTTGATTGTTTGGTCAAGGAGACTTCGTCTAGAAACTGATTGGCCATCAAATTCATGGTGTGCATCCATTGAGGGCGGTCTCTTTCGAAGTGGTTTTCCTGGTGATACATACAGAAAGAATCAGATGCTACATTCCCTAGATCGATATTTAAGTTAGTTGGGGGAGGTTCAATCGCCTTGAACGACGAGTTCCTTTTAAAGAAAGGCTTATAGGGCCTTTGGCCTTGGTTTCCTTCCCCTGCGTTTCTCTTCATATCTATGATCTCGTTTGATAATTTCTTAACCATGCATTGTATATCTTCTATGTCTCCATTACCCTTATCGGGAGTCTGTTCTGCTTGTTTCCCCGCCGGTCTAGTCAAAACGAGTCCTCTCCTGGGAGGAGGTTGATATTATTTCTTAACTAATGAAACCTAGCCTTCCTTACACCCTTTCATCTGGAATTCTATCGTTTTGGCTTCTTCAAAATTCTCAGCTAGGGTTCGTTTAGTAGCCCTTTTTACGAACATGAAAATAGAAGTTGGGAGAGCATTAGCATAAACTTCGATTTGCAATTCCTGAGTTGGCTTAGCTTCGGGCTGGAACTTGTTCAAGATGGTCATGAATCTTTGATTGAAGTCTTTGACCCTTTCTTTCGAACTCATGGTGGCAGCGAACAACTCGGCCATCAGAGCTCCCGTAGTAGTTTCTTCGGAAAATTTGTCTAGAAAATCTTTCTGGAACTTCGTCCAGCTAGTTATAGATCCTACCGGCAGATTGAAGTAGCACGTGGAAGCCAGATTTTCAAATGTATAAGGGAAAAGTCTGCATACTATGTCTTCATGTTGGATGTTCATAAGCCTAATCGCTAGTATAAATTTCTTGATATGATCTTCAGGCAATCCAGAGGTTTCAGGATTGAACTTAGGAAGCAACTTCTCTGGATGACAAGGAAGGTTATGCATTGGTCCTGGGAGGGCCAAAGCGTCTCTGGCTATCCAGGGTTGATTTTTTCAGAGGCGGGTTCCCCCTTTCATCATTATGATCATTGTTTCCTTCCATATCTTCAGACTCTGAGTTAAACTCCTCTTCCGAAAAATCGTTCGGTTCAGAGACGTCGTTGACTGGTGTTTCGGGTATCAAATCAAGAGGTTCTTGGATTTCGATAATTGTGAAATCTATTAAGTATTCTACCGAGTGTAAGAAAACCTCGTCGGGAGTACTAACCACTGGTCTGCTTTGTTGTTTTCTTTGAGGGAGTATGGGAGCTAAGGACAACACATCGATCTGTCGGGCGTAGGCTCTTGTGATTCTTCTGAATTTATTTACTTCCTCGTGAGGAAGAGTGTAAGGTATTTCAGGGTGAAAAGGTTCTTCCTCGAGCTGGGGTGAGTTACTTGTTTTAGGAGTACTCAACGTGTGTGGGCTATCTTGGGAATGACTAGCCATCCATGTGGGTTGTTTTGAATCTATAGGCTGTTTGAAATACTCTTTAGAATATATATCCAACCATTCATTCTCAGGCCCTCCTTCTAGCACAAATTTTGTTGATGGGCCTTAAATCCCTTGATTCCGACAACATTTGGCATTCTTTCTTGAACAACAACAAATGAATATGTGCGATAAACTGGTCGCAGATGAGAGGGTAGGATTTCTTGAACCTGTTCTCCCACAAGATTCTGAAATAAACATGGACCGGGAGATTTGAGGTATGCCAGCTTAAGTTCATTCCAGCGAAAGCATTTCTGGCACAGACGACGTCCAAAAGATAATATCCCATGTAAAAGGATGGGGTTTCTCCTTCTTTCGGCATCTGAGCTTGCCGGATGTAGGTGCTCAGTTGTTTGGAGGTGATTGCACCCCAGTGAAAACCTATTCCAGAAATGGCTACGGTATGCGCTAGAGGCATCCAAGCTTCTGAAAACCTGGAGCAGTCTTTTTCCCCATGCAATCTGCAGAGGAGAGCCATTAGATAGACGTAAGGCTCTCTAAGGTTGGTCGTCGGGTACCAGCCGGAGGTCCGGTTGGTGAACTTTTTATCCTCTCTCCACCAGGAAGCCGTCGCCTTACTGGTATTGTGCTTCTCATAGAAGCTCAAAACAAAATCATTATTCAACTGCTCTTCTGGCTCTCTGAACTTGTAATAATTATGCACTTCTAATGGAAGGAAAACCCTGACACACCCGCCAATGTCGTCATTAATCAAACATTTTTGTGTGTCAGTGTGATCAATAAGCCATTTCAGGAGTTCAATGTAGGGAAATACCGGAGTCCTGCTTGCCACCATGTGTAGATACGCCTTTTTGACATTCAGGAGGACTTCATCGTCGAGTCTTCTCGTATCAGGATCGTTGTGCAGAGTATATTCGGGGAGTTCTTCCCGCTTAATCTTCTTGAAAAGTTATTCCCAACGCGGGAATACTGTCTTGGTCCCAATGTTCGCCTCTATGTCTCCAAAGGCCGGGGGTTGATCGAAATCTTTCTTGGTGGTGGTTTTGATGACGGGCACCGGTTTTGGAGCGAATTCCAATTGTCTCACCACCGCTGGGGAGGAACCTTCTCCCACCTCTGGTTCATGTATCTTTGGTGCTCTCGGAGATTTCTCGGTGGTGGGTTTCTTCGGAGGCATCAATCTTCAGGCAGGTGTGCAGGGTGACATTGGATAAAGTGTATGAAACGAAGCATAAAACATCCATTGACCGGTACATACCTGTAATGCTTACTAAACTGTTGTTTTTATACTCACTGGACCTTGGAATTTATCCCCAGACTTCTCGTCTTGCTCCTCTGGATGATTTGGATTCCTTCGTGCACATAATAACCATGTTTTCAATGACTTAGAGAATATAACGGGAGAGATCCTTCCAATCATATCAACCAGTGAATACGAGTAATGGGTGAAATTCAAAACAATCTACCGCTAAAACTCTACAAATAAATTCTACGTGGGTTGACGACGGAGGCGCGGGGGAAAAAATGCATTGTATTGGCAGGTTCCAACGGTCCTTTGATTCATGCACGAATTAGCAATTAGGCGAGATTCTGGAATTAATTAACCTTTAAATGCGTCGTATCTAACGTATCTCAGAGCCAAAACGTCCCATCGCGTCGTCTTCTTAGTGGGTAGATCGGGAATCGACGGTATTCTTATGCATGTTTCCGTCGGTATCCTCCTAAGAAAACTTCTGATGCCGATTGTCTTCATCATATGGTATCGACGTGGCACCGCTAACTCAGGATACCGGGCACTAATGGTCGGGAACTTAACTTATGGGTAACGGTCGGACTCGGGGCTTATTAAATAAAACTTAGAACTCAGCTCGTGGGTAAGGGTTGCACTCGGGACTTCGTTTACGTCGATGGCGCTAAATTGAGCTAGATATTGTGACTGCCAATGTCGGGTGAGTATCGGGGATCAACATTCAAAAAAATCAATGTGTAGTTGCTTCGGGGGTTATCGTCCTTTGAAACTCCCGATGCTGGAAACGTCCCAGAGGTCAACGATTATTATTTCATTTTTCGTTCAATGCTTATTCTTTTAACCTTTCGCCGATGAAGAATTGATCAGTCATCGATGATATTCTTGGTGGTGCTTGTCGCAAAAGAAATTTCGCATCTGCCGACGCCGACAAAGATCGGGGCTCGACAACTTTGATTCTCTCTAGCGTTTTCTTTCACGCTTAATCCTTCCCGATGCCGAAATCCTTAAGCGCATCCAGGAAAACTTTGACTGTCGTTTCTCTAATTTAGATATTCGTCTTTTAAGTTAATTATTTTCACATGTCCAAGAAAATTTTTAAAGACTTAATGAGAAACAAAATAGATAAGCAAAGGACACATTTTTCATATCAGACAATGCCAAAAGATCAAGTGGTACCCAAAAAGTGAGATTTTACGTAGACTTTTTAGGGTGTGTTGAGTGCTCAATAGGCAACAGATGAGCTTGAGGGAATGTAACAACCCAAATTGGCACAAAGACAAAATGTTGTTGTGGGTGGTCAATCCCAGGTTTCAGTTTTGAAACCGGGCTCTGATACCAAATGTAGAGCCTGGTTATTTTCAGGACTCAAAATATTTAAAAGTTTTCTAAAATCTCCTACTTTAATGACTAAAATTTAGTTTAGAATTTCTTTCATGATTTTATTATACTTGGAATAAACCAGGAATAAACAGTAACAACATAATAATATCAGCAACAACAACATAATAATGATAACAACAACATAATACATACCTCCACCCGTAGGTTGGTTTATCTAGTCCATTTTCTGTCTGATCATATTCTTGCATGGATTGAATATTAACCGCCCAACCAACTAGGAACAACCTCTCTGACTCCCTAGCTCCAGGAATCCTTGCGGTTTCCTGGCCCCCAAGCCAAAAATTCCCAGCAACAGTAGTGCCCTGTGAGAGTTCCCCAAAACAATTCTTCTAATTTCCTCCTCCTCCTCTATCTCTCAAAAATCCTAAAACAAAATGAGATCCATCTTCCAAGTCCTCCCCTTCTTCCTTATCCTCCTCTTTCAAATCCCCCTCATTAATTCCCAACAACCTTATCCCCCCATTGATTCCCCAACAACCTTATCCCCCCATTAATTACTTTACCCACCTTTTAATAATAAAATAATAAAAGACTCATTAATATATTTTAATAATTAATTAAATTTAAATTAAAAACTATGATAAAATTAATCAATTTGGGTTGTTATATTGGGATCGTCACCAGACTAGCACATTACTCATGATTCCATGATCTCCTCCTCACTTCACTCTGTTTCAGTCAGTTAATTGAAGACTGAGAAACTAGTTAACTCAAACTACATGACAATTCACTCTCGTAACTTCCTGAGAGACTAGACTAGGTGGAAGTTTACTCCCATAACTCCTAGTGTGTGTCCAGATCACTCTAGACCATCACTATGACACATTGGTTTCTCCTCCAGTGCGCATTAGTTGAGTTATACAGAGTATATCATGCGTAAATTATCATTCATTCATTTGGTTAATGAGAATTCTTCCATTCTTTCTCTCATGCTTCTCTTTTCTCATATTTTCTCTGCAAATTGTGTATGTCATTTGCTAGCTAGATCTATTATTTGCAGGTTCAACACATTTACAGAAAGGCCATCCTTGGGAGCATCCCCTACTTGAGGGATTTGGTTTACCCAATAGGACTCATATGACATCCCTCCCATACTTAAACTTGGTCAATTGTATAGGGTTTTAAGCATTTGTTTAATTTGATGAAGTAGTTTTGATGCACATGTTTATGTGTCTTGCTTATTAGACGTGGTTTACGCTTTTCATGATATATTTGGAGGACGTACCATTTTGTTTTGCAGGACCTTGTTGGTGGACAGTTTTGGAGGAGCAAGCCTAGTTTGGGATTCCATGGGGCTTGAAGCCCACAAGTTGGATGCCAAGGGCCCACATGTCGGATCATGATGACTTGTCTTTGGAGGCCTAGAAGACAACGTGGAAGAAATGGCCTAGCCCTCACATGCCAAATGTTTTTCCTAGGAGAGGAAAAACGTCACTTATGGAGGCTTGACGTCACCTAAAGGGCTAAGGTTTGGTGGTGAAGGTGTTGTTTGATGGCATGTGGCATGTTTTGAAGGACGGAGGCTTGAAGACCATCAAGAGAGGACTTAGATGAGTGACAAGTGGCCTTTGGAGGCCTAGCCATGCATCTACTACCCCAACGACCTCTTGAAAGTGCCAAAACGTCCATTAAAGGGGTGACGTCACCTTTTTCTAGGGTTTCTTTTGTGTAAAAGTGAATTTTAAGATGAATTGTTTAATATTGTTTTGATGCAAAGGGTAAGATAATGGTTGTTGACCCCTTATCATATGTTTTACCCTTGCTAAGTGGACAAACTATGTGATAGACATTTTATATAAATAGAGATCATGAAATCTCATTTTGAAGCATAACTCTCCCATGGTGAAGAGCTAAGCACTGAAATTTTCACTACCTTGAAGCTTTTTGTTCTCTTGTGCTATGGTATGGTGCCTTATTTGGTTATGGACTTCATGATGATGATGCGCTAGCTCTTGGAGGTCTTTTCTAGCTATTTGTGGTGGTTTATCTTGACATGTCATGGTTTATCTTGTTGATATTTGGATTGGTAAGACATTTTACTTGTTGCTATCATTTGTAATTCAAGCTCAAGGTTGATTTTTCAAAGGCTAGGTAGGGAGTATAAGTGCATACACCCCTACTTTAGCTCCACCATAATTTTAAGAAGAGAACTATTGTTTGCAAGGGTTTACTAAGGAAGTATAAGGATATACACCCCTTAGTTCAAACCATGGCTAGGTTACTTGCCTTGGGGAATAAGAAGATTTATACCCCCAAGGAGGTAGTATCTCTAGCTCTTTACTTTGACCCTATTAAACCATTAATCAAAGGCACTAGTTGTTGCATTGGAGAAATAAAGTGTTGCATTGGTAAATGTGAAAAGTTGAAGTTTTGAAGTTTTGTCACTTGGATATTGTTCCTTGAGCCCTTGGATATCTTGCATCATTGAGGCGTCCTCTTTCACCCACTAAAACTTTTGTTGTACTAAAACTAACTACAACCATTAGGGCTGTAGAAATCTAACCCTCTAATCTTAGATAACTCCTAAACTAACTCTAGAAATTGGCTATAACTTTTCCCTAACAAACTACTAACCCTAGTGCACTTTTTAGGCTAATTTAGTGTGATTTTCATTGGCTAAATTTTCTGTTATAAAGCTTGGTTTTCTACAGCCATAAGGTTGATAAATATCACTGCAGTAAACTTTATGTGACAACCTTTCTTTTGTGCTAAAGTCTTGCTCTTTCATTCTTGAGTTGAACTAGTCTTTACTAGCTTGTCTCTTGCTTATTAAATTAGACTTTTAACACTCATTTTGTTGCCCTTATTATCTTTTATAGGCTGATATATATCACTGATTGTTGCTGCAATTAGGGACATCAAGCTTAACTTACTTTTCCACCTAACACATTGCATTGTATAATTGGTTTTCATTGTGTCTCGGGCAGATATTTTCTCTTGGCAAGTCACTCAAAGCATTAGAAACCTCAAGCAACCCTCAAGACTCGTTACCAAGTTACCTTTTCCATCTAGAAACTTGACCATTAGGGGCTTCCTTTCATACATCTCACTTTCCATCTCATTTTCCCCTAGGGTCATCGAGATTTTCCCATTGAGGTGACTACCCCACCTCTATAGTGACGAGAACACCTGCCTAAGGTGATAGTGGGTAGGTGCTCTCTAAGTTGTCACCATTTTGGTGGTTGGGTCGGGCTTTTCCCAACCTACAACTTGTGCGATAATAGGGTAAACTCAACATTATAAAAGGTAGCTAAGGTAAGAGGAGGAGACAAACAAGGAGAGAAAAAAAAAAGAATTTTGCTAGTGTGGAGTCACGAAGGAACGTGACTCAAGAGGATATTGAATAGGTGAAGAAGGACTTTCGCCTAGAGATCAAGTGTGCAAGGTCCAAGGAAGAAAGCAAGGGGCAATAAAGAAATAGCAACCAACAAGATGAAGGATAGATCTTGAGGTGTGATCAACTATTTTTTTGTTTGTATTTTTCCTAAGAGGGACCATTTTCCCAGGATGGGAGCCCTTGTAAGTTTGGATTCATTTATAATGAAAAATTGATTTGAAAGGAAGAAATATGCATGCATAATTGTGGTTTTTGGTTTATTGCTTCTGCTGATTTATTTATTTAAATCGTTAAAACTCAGTTGTGCTTTTATTCAGTAAATCTGTAGTAGTTTACATCAAGGTATTCACTAAGAATTAATTGCTAGGGTGTTGGGTTAGTGAAATTAACATTGCACTTGTGTTTCGGGGATTTATCACTTTCAATGCGAGTCTGGAAGGTAACATTACCGATCAAATGCATCTATTGATCTCAAAAACATGGTTCCTTATGGGAAAGAAACAAAGAAATTAATTATGGTCTAAGACTTTCCATTACTCCATCCATCTGACACGATGGCACATCCCATTTTGGTCCACGAGTCTTCAAAACTATTCAAATAGTCACTTATAGATCCAACTCTTTTCTTTAAAAGAGACACCCTCAGATCATGCATAATAGGGCACTTGAAGCCCTTACCAACAAAAACTATGGCATCTAACATAGATTGGTAATAATGTGATCAATGGGAAGCATTGAAGGGGATATATGCATTATACCACCATCTAGCCATGTATTCAAACATAGATTCCTTGTATTACTTCTTCCAATGGTTATCAATGGTGGGCTAACCTTAAGTGCCACTAGTAGGGGTGGAGTAGGGTGAAATCTCTCTCTCTCTCTCTCTCTCTCTCTCTCTCTATATATATATATATATATATATATATATATATATATCCTTTCTCTTTAGTGGAACTACAACTGTAGGATGTTTTCATGAATGGGAGGAACATATCTAAAGGGGTCCCTAACAAAAAATTAGAGGAGCCTTCAAAACTAGGGTTGCCTTAGGATGCAATCTCTCTCCCTATCTTCCATCTCTTTCCTCCTAGCATTTTCTGTGTGATATGTCTCAATATGGGTTAGCAATTCCTCTCTAATCCCCACAACAACGTTAAGGCATGGTTTAGTTTTCCCTTGAACACCAACTATTCTTTCAATTTGTGAATCCCCCTTCACAACTCTTATGTGCTTGTTACAATATTTGCAAAACATTTCCTTGTCAACCACATCACAACAGAAGCATGCAAGGTCTTTCAAATTGGGGGTTGTTACCATTCAAGTTCACACTGAAGGTGCCAAAGTCTCAATTCACTAGATATTAACTCAAAGGAAACTTGGTGTGGTCATCCATTGTCACCTCAATGACACACTCCCACACTTAATGCTAGAATAATCCCCAACAAAGAGGGGGCGTCTCTAAGTAGCTAAGTCTCAATGAGGATAATGAATTGAAGGGATATGAAGACTTAGAACAAATCCGGTTTATCTTGATAGATGTAGTCTCAATTTCCAGATTTGAAGTGGGTTAAGAGAACCTATGGATAAATGGATTTTGTGATTAATAGGTCATATAGAAATATGGAAATTAAATGTAAAAATTGAAGCACCTACCAGTTGTTAGATAATTCACAACCAATCGGATTTAACACATGCAAAGATGAACATAATTCTAAATGTTATCAAGTTTATCTTTGCCCAAAGATAGGTTATGAAATGTAGATTTTCGAGAGGCTAAAGGAGTCTTTAGACTTCAAGTAAAAGACCAATTATAGAGGATTTATTAATGTAAAACTAAGACCTTTTACAACCAACAAGTGGCAATAATGACACTGAAAACTAATCTGGACTTTTTACAATATATATTTTCCAGAAATTAATTACAGCCATAGAAAATAAAATTTAAATGGTCTTTGAAGAGAAGATCAATGTTATTATTACTTGGGCTATGGGGTCTCTAAAAGCCAGTTTTTACAGTGGGAATTCTCACTTGTTTAGGGTTGTTAGTAGTTAAATAAGGCATGCTAGAGCCACTAGTTGTTTGTTGTAATATAATTTCCAGAATATTTCATGAACTCTAATGAAGAAGAAACTTGACAAATTCTTGGGAGAAAATGTTCTTTAATTAAACCCTTTAAGTATACAAGATTTCTTATGAAGAAAATCAATTTTACTTCAATATATCTTTTACACATGCATAAAAAATTTAAAGAGATAATAATTCGTCAATAAACTCTTACAATCTAGATTAATGATAGTCGGATTGTATTCTCCCAATAAGCTTACCAACTTGAAGATATTCTTTCCTTTGTATTCAACAAATAGAATCCTTTACGTCAATGCTCCAAAAGCTTCAAAGAAAAAATAAAAAGTACTAGAGTTTCTCCAACTATCAACAACCATTACAATGAGAGGGGCTCTCTTTATATAGAGAGAGAGAGCTAGAACTTCTTACACTAAAACATTTATTTTCATACAAAAACCCTATCCAACAAAAATAATAAAATAATAAAGGGTTACAACAACTATTTGGAATAGTCAACAAGAGAGGTTGATTTGCTCACGATAGAGTAGAATCTTCTCCCAAGAGGTCGACCCATGACAAAAATAGCAAAATATATCCATGAGTGACACGTGACACATGTGAGTTAGAGAGAAAAAATTACATGCATGACAAGTGTCCAAGAGTCAAATTGATTGATCTAAAGAAGAGTGTGAGCTATGCCAAGTGTGATTTGTTGTCCCATATGTGCAATAACACCTAGTTGAGATGCCAAAAATAGTTTCCAGCACAATTCCCAAGTCAAACAGAAAGTCAAAATGCTCCAACAACTAGCCAATAGTCAAAAAGTCACCCAAGAAGTATGCAATGTGTTCACATGTGAAATAAAATCTGTAATATTTCCTCAAGAGGGTATGGCCCACCATCAAGCTCAAAATAATAATAAAATATATCAAATATGCCTTCACATGTGTGCCAAAAGGGGTAAACTCCATCTAGGGTGACCATATCATCTCATAACATCATCTCCTAGTGAAACAATATCATCATATGTGCTAGGGGGGATTGTAGGAGGCACATGTACCCTCATAACACACAATCCACTGTTAAATTGCCTCAATCATCCTCAACATGTGTGCATTAAATAACTAAAACTGAAATAACCTTAGTAGACATGACAATTAGCACTGTTGAAAAAGTCGGCATCGACAAAAAGTCGACGAGGGTCCGGAAAACATCGTTTCAGAAAAAGTCAGCAAAAAACCGGAAAACCACGACAAACATTAAAAAATACAAAATATATTCATTTTTTTCAAAACTTTAAACATATAAAGCAACAACAACATCAGATAAACATATTGGCACATAAATATGGAGAAAGCACTGATATATATGATGTAGTGGATGCCAAATAAAAGATGATACATCAAAGTCGATACTGAATCATGAACCGTGATAATTGTCCAATCAAGGACTCAAAAGTGGAGAACCAATACAAAATGACATCACATATATAAATGTATCTCATCCACTATTGAAAAAGACGACATTGACAAAAAATCGACGAGGGTCCAAAAAAAATCGTTTCTGAAAAAGTCGGCAAAAAATCGGAAAACCACGACAAACATTAAAAAATACAAAATATATTCATTTTTTTCAAAATTTTAAACATATAAAGCAACAACAACATCAGATAAATACATTGGCACATAAATATGGAGAAAACACTGATATATATGATGTAGTAGATGCCCAATAAAAGATGATACATCAAAGTCGATATTGAATCTTGAACCCTGATAGTTGTCCAATCAAGGACTCAAAAGTGGAGAACCAATACAAAATGACATTGCAAATATGCATGTATCTCATCATCATGAAGTAGATGTACAATGCAATGTTTTAAAACTCAGACTTAGCCTCAGAATCGGTCAATGGTCAACTCTAACTCGGACTCGAACTTGCATTGACTCGGACCGATCTTATTTCAATGACTTGGTTTACTAAAAATTTCATAAAATATTTAAATTTTAATGAAAAAATTATATTTAAAAAATTCCAAACCATGATTCCAAAAAATTATTGAAACTTTGAAAGAAAGAATTATGAATAAATGAGCAAGAACATTTAAATGACAAACATAAATGACATGCAATGTTCCACCATCGCTTATATTCGGATCCTCATCATTAGTATCAACCTTTGCCTCTACATTGATTCTCTAGAGACATCAATGAACACCTCCCAATTTTGATGAAACTACCTAATCGAAGCCTTATAATATGGTAGAAAAAGCTTAACATGCCTAATCAATGATTTTGGTTTGAATGAAAGGTACATTTTTGCTAAGACCATGTCAGAGGAGTTCAACAATCAATACCACGAACATCGAGGTACATAAAGGGCTTGGTGCTCTTGATTAAATGTCAATCCCATACCTTCATACATGATAGAATCCAATGAAAATGTTGCAATCCTACCAATCCTGAAATCCTGAAAATTGTTAAGTCTGTTGGATTTTGAATGGGATATGAAATTCTACTTTCTCCATATGAAGTCTGATGAGGTTGAAACCACTCTCGAACATCCTGAAACAATTAATGGTAATGTTAAAAATTTAAGTAAAAGGATAAAAAGGAAAGATAAAGAAAACGTTAAAAATTACCATTAATTGTCATCGTTTTTGGTCAAACCCTTTTAAAAAAAAAATAATCTTGCATGTTGGTGGGGTCTAGTACCTACTCGACCGAGTCAAGCCCTTCTCCTTCCTTCTCCAATAGTGACAAACACAAATGGCAAAAAAGACTAAAAAAATATGCTTTATCCCCATGATTTCCACTGATTGGCTGCGACTTTTATGAATAAGTCACGACTATTTCAAATTAAAAAACAATCGTGACTTTTTCCAGCCACAGGAAAAAGTCGTGACAAATCGCAGGCTTTTTCAACTATAACAATTAGTTGAATTGTTAATGTTTAAGCCATTATTATAGTTCTTTGCATTTCATTAGATAACAATAGCATAATCCAAGATCACTGAGAAATACACAATCACAAGAGACACAACATTTATCCTGGGAAACCCTCTAGGGGAAGAAAACCCARCAAAACTTCCTTAATATAGATAGCCAATACAATGCCAAGATATCTCTTAAACTAATACAGAAAGTCCTCTCCCAGATATGCGCCACTCTCTCTCTCCTTCTTCTCCAGCAACAGATCTTCACTTGTCTCTCAAAATGAGCAAGTGAGTTGTATGTCTAAGTGAGGCGCTAGCCTCCTTATTTATATTAGACTGGCACGTGTGAAGTGTCTCTTCACTGGCAAGGCCGACTTCTCAAACTGGGTGGGTAAACCCATCTTTATTACATTTATGGGCCTCTTTAATATCTGTTGGGGCCGACTTCTTATTCTGCCTATTACAATTGTCTTTTGACCAATCCGCAAAAAGGGGATTTGGTCCTATTACAATAATCGACATGATCAATCCACAATGGGGATTGATCCTATGAATAATATATCAATAATAATAAGAAT
>ML786184.1:390203-434668 GCA_009831015.1 Picea engelmannii | reverse complement strand
TAGTACCATAACATTATGATCCTCATTTCCTCTCTACTTCTAGATCTATTTGGTAAATTCAAGTTGATCCTAGGTTTTACCTTGACTTTCCTTCCACATTAGATTCTATGTATACGAAATCGAGAGCTGTAAACTAAGATCTTGTAGTTGAAATTCCTTAGTGTAGAAATCTATTTTAATCTATACATTAATTAGATCCTCTTATAATACATGATCTACAAAAGTTGAAACTAAACCCTGTGTAGATTTATAGTACTTGAGCCAATTTTATAGCAAAGAAATCTTTTTCTCCAAGTTCTACACATCGACTACTTTTGAATCTACTTTATCAAGAGTGGCATGGGTTATAACTAATACAACAGAAAAAAACTCAATCAACTTAGCTTTCTTTTTGTCTAACACATTCTCATGTGTTGTACATATTTTAAGGGTCTCCCACAACACCCATTGAGTGTGTGCTCTCCTTTGGCAGATTCGACGATGGATAGATGAAGAGAACAAGGAAGGGAGTGATCGTTTGAGTGAAAAAAGACATTTGTGTGTGGGTAGGAGCACCTTGGGCGCATGATGGTGACATGTGACACCAAGGAGGTACACACCTTACTTGCCTTAGAACGATTGATGAAGACTTGGGTTGCGTTTGGGCAAGGGCAGGGTGACTTGGGAGCATGCCCAAGGAGTGGACTCATCTACCCTTGACAACATGGGTGTGACAAAGAGCTTGGATGACCCCATCGACATACTCACAAGGTGTCACGATGATTGACAGGAATATCACACAAGGAAAAGGGCACGTTCCCAAGGATGGGGTGCATCGATCCAAGAGACGAACGGTTGATGGGCACACAAGATTTGGAAGGGCGCACCGGGTCCATGGAAGGGTGCGACAAGTTGGTTTAGTGTGGGTTTACAGAGGGGCGTGACACCCCCAAGAGATGCATCGTTTCACACAAGTATCCCTTGGAGCTCCTATAAGAGTAAGGGTGCACAACCAAGAGGAGACATAGAGCATTTTGGTAAGAGATTTGGAGAGAAAGTCCGAGGCAAGGCTGTGATAACAAACAGAGGTAGAGTTTCCAAGATGGAAGACAAGTAGCCAAGATTCGAACGTTTTGGAAGGTTTTGGGGAAGTCTGAAAATGCAGGTTTGTGGAGGCATATGTGAAGCAAAATCGAAATCCGTGTTATCTTGATGAAAGTATACGGAACCGAAATGAAAACAAGTCTGTGGTTGTGGGCATGTCCGAGGTGCATCGTAGGGAGTTGAGAAGATGGTTCCAACAAAGAGTCTTATGGTGACAAATCTGTTCTTGAGTGTCTCGGTGAGGTGAGGCAAGTTGTTTGAATCTTCCCTATTGTGAATTGAGTCGGTAGTGCTCATTTGTAACTGTTTCCCAATAACAAAGACTTAGCTAGGTGTTAGGCACGGTTTGTGCCGCCCAAACTATTTTTGTGTTTGTATTCATTTTTGTTCTGTAGTTGTTCTCTTGTTCATGGATGCATGCTTAAATAATACTAAGTGTTAAATTGTGTTAACAATTGTCTAAGTAAGAAAGAGTTGCAATAGAGTAGGAGTGTGACTCATCAGTAGCCTAAAATGGAGTATGGGTATTCTCTAGGTGAAGAGGTGTAGTCCGGACAAAGTATTCTCGGTGTGCCAAGAAACCAAGTGAGAACCATGGCCGTGCCATACACCCTCAAGAGACGAACAATCACAAGGTCCATTCAGGTGTCTTGTGGGGTCATGATAGGTGGTATCGGATAATATTTGGCTCTTCACCACTACTAAATTTGGAACAATGGCGAGGTAAGGGAAAAATTGTTTGGTGAACAAGTTTGAGCACAAGTTTGGTGAGGGTTCGACAAATAGACCCATTGTAGAGGAAAATTGAGCGTAGAATTGGTGGGTTGTGATAGGGCCAAGTTGGGAACAAGGATGTAACTTTTGGGCATACCTGGGTGCACTCCTTGAGCATGACAAACATAGAGTTTGGTGGACGAATGAAGCACTTGGGAAAGGCAGGATGCAGGACTATCTGAGGACTTCTTAAGACCTAATCATAGAAGTATCTAAAAATTTGAATGCAGAGATAGTTGGGCATAGACCATGGTGAACGATTTGACAAGGTGGGTCGTTTGGTCACAAATGGTTTGAGCCTAGTCTTATGTGCATACGTTTGACCAAGAGAAAAGTTCGTGAGGGTAAACATAATACTTGGGTGTGTAGATAAATGCAAGACTCATTACAGACTTGAGATAGTGTGAAGGAGTTTCACAAAACTCTTGAACATGCCAAGTGACGAAACTTGGAAGGTCAAGAGAGACAATGTAACTCAACAATCTAAGAAGCTTCAAAAGGCCTTGGAGAGGATGGACAAATTTGAAGCATGGATAGAGTATGAGATAAACATATTGAAGGCATTGACAAGGAGGATTGAAAATTCACCACCGGCTGCATTGGGAGCACTCAGGAAGGAGAGCATCCAACATGAAGACACTGCAACAACGAAGAATCAACCCATGTTTCTTGTGAGGAAAGGTAGATTGATTAAGTGTTACCTCTATTCCCATAATCGTTTTATGAGGAACTTTACAATACAAGGGAAGTTGGCTTTATTGGTTGAGGAGGAGGTTCGACTCACTCCAACAATGGAAGAGTCAAAACCCTTGAAAAAGGTGGTTCAGGTGCCAAAACCAATGGAAGAGATGAACACAGTCATGGAGATGTTGGTGGAACACATGCAAGAGTTAAAGACAAAAGGTCAAGGACAATTTTCACAAAGTGAAGCAATTGAAAGACTCTGCTTCGTGAACACAACAATAAGTGGGTTGAATATGGCAGCTTTGGTTGACACAGGGGAAACACACAGTTTTTAGAGTGAACAAGCCACAAAGTCTCTTCATCGCAAACATGAAGCTTGCACTAGAACGTGTAAATTATTGAAGTCAACCATGATGCCGGTGACTAGAATTGTTCATTCAACACCATTGAGAGTTGGGGAGTGGTTTGGAAACATGGATATGTTGGTAGCTCCATTGGAAGATCATGTGATGATCTTGGGCTTGGACTTGCTCAGACTTGCTAAATCAACTCCACTCATTCACAAAAGTTGCTTAGTATTCTTGGACGAGGCTAGAACACCAAGCACACCCTTGACAATGAAAATGAATCTCGGGACGAGGCCTATGATCTTTACGATTAAGTTGATAGAAGGGGTTAGTGGGAGCACCAATGAGCCTTGCAACGAGATACACCAGTCATAAGTGATCCACACTACAACATCTATGAGTACTAGTTTGGGGCAAGAAGAGAAACAATGAATGGTGATAAAGACTTCAATGAAGACAACCATGGGGAAGATTGGCCGATTGAAGAGATTACATAATCGTAAATGTGAGTGTAAGAGAGAGTTGGACTCTTCACTTTCCATGGAGCAGGAGGAACATCACCAAGTGAATGGTCATCAACAACAGATTATGGACGTTGTGGAAGATCATGCAACAAACTTACCCACCACAAAAACTCCAAGAGTTGAGCTGAGACAGTGTATGGAGGCACTCACTCAACCAAATTTAGAGTCAGATGTGGAAGAGGTAGGAGACGAAGACCAACATCTAGTAGTGATCGTGATTTTTTTCAGGAAGGCCATGGGGATATACGACTTCCAACTTAATGCAAAATGACTTGAGGAGTTGGAATACACACTGAAGGAAGTTCGTTTGGTCATGCGATACATGTGCATAGAGCATAAGTCATACACAATGTATGCAAATAGCTTTGGTGGCGGCTATTGTGTACATTCTACCTGCTAAACGAAGAAGACAAAGATGTGCTACTGAGAGCAAGCAACACATATGATGATTCCTAGTGGAGGTGTCATCAAAATAATTAAGCAAGGAAGTAGCAAAATGACATGATGAATTGTGGAGGCGAATTGCCAAACTGAGGCAAGGGGCAGGACCTTTTCCATAATCAAAGGGATTTGACTAAGTGAAACAAACATGTTGAGAACTGCAGTGGGCAAATCAACAAGACCAAGAAGTGTTGGACATGAAGATGATGCGGTGGACAAAAAATAATTTGTTGGATGTGGAGACGTGCATTCTCTAGCGACAAACGCGAAAATTGGACTAATCACCCAACCAGTTCAGAACTCAATAGGATCCAATGTACAAGACACACAAACGATAGATTCAAAGTATCGAAGCCATCATGGGTCAAGAGTATCCAACACTTGGGTGTACTTAGAGAACATCCCGAGGAGAGTTTTCCTTGACGACAGTGGTTGATGAGGCAACGATCATTGAGCATAAACGAGATCTGAAGATGGGAATAGATGCCATGGAAGTTGACAAATGTTTCCAGGGACGAAAACAACTTGGTGTGGGGGAGGATGTAAGGGTCTCCCATGACACCCACCGAGCATGCATGCTCCTTAGGTAGATTCAAATAGATAGATGAAGAGCACAAGGAAATGAATGATCAATTTGGAGAACAAAGAGGTTCAAGTGTGGGAAGGAGCACCTTGGGAACACGATGTCGACGTGCGACACCAAGGGGGTACACAACTTACTTGAATTAGAATGATTAACAAAGACTCAGGTTGCATTTGGTCAAGGGTGGGGTGAGTTGGGAGCATGACCAAGGAGTGGACTTGTTTGCCCTCAACAACATGGGCGTGCTAGAAAGGTTGGATGACCCCATCGACATACTCATGAGGAGTCATGACAATCGTCACAAAGAGCGCAAAAGGAAAAAGGGTGCGCCCAAGGATGGGACACGTTGGTCCAAGAGACAAATGATTGATGGGTGCATGGGATTTGGATGGGTGCACCGGGTCCATGGAAGGGCACACCAAGTTGGATGAGTGTCGGTTTGCGAAGGGGTGTGACACCCCCAAGAGACGCATCGTTTAACACACACATCCCTTGGAGCTCCTATAAGATCAAGAGCGCACAACCAAGAGGAGGCACAAAGCACTTTAGTAAGATATTTGGAGAGCAAGTCCGAGGCAAGTCTATGATAAAAAACTAAGGCAGAGTTTCCAAGATGGAAGACAAGTAGCCAAGAGTTGGAGGTTTTGGGGAAGTCTGAAAATGCAAGTTTGTGGAGGCAGAACCAAAATCTGTGTTATCTTGGTGAAAGTCTGCGGAAACGAAACAATAGAAAGTCTGCAGAAACAAAACAACAGAAAGTCTGCGGTTGTGGGTTCATATGAGGTGTACCGTAGGGAGTTGCGACAAAGAGTATTGTGGTGACATATCTATTCTTGAGTGTCTTGGTGAGCTGAGGTGAGTCGTTTGACTCTGCCTTATTGTAAACTGAGCTGGTAGTGCTCATTTGTAACTATTTTAAAATAACAAATACTTAGCCGGATGTTAGGCACGATTTCTGTTGCTCGAACTATTTCTATGTCTGTCTTCCTTTTTGTTCCACAATTTTTCTCTTGTTCATGGATGCATGCTTAAATAATACTAAGTGTTAAAATGTGTTAACAATTGTCTGAGTAAGTAAGAGTTTCACTGGAGTATGATTGTGACTCGTTGGTAGCCTAAAACCGAGTATGGGTATGGTCTAGGTGAAGAGGTGAAGTTCAGATGAAGTATTCTAGGTGTGCCAAGCAACCAAGTGAGAACTGTCGCGGTGCTGCATGCCCTCAAGAGACGAATGATTGGAAGATCCGTTCGGGCGTCTCGTGGGGTCGTGGCACATATGCATATATTATCTAAATATCTTTTTCTTGTTTTCTTTGTTTGCTTTATTGCGGTGTGCTTTCTTTTACTATAGGCTATCAGTTATATACCCTCCACTTCCTTAATAAGGTCTAGTATATTTTGATCTCCCTAGGATAAAGTATTTTACAAACTACTAGGTGTATCTACTTTCTCCATCTCAATATCTTTATCCTTTATTTCCTTTACTTTAGTTGTGTCGTTTTTTTGGAATAATTAAATGTTCCATGGTTAAGTCAATGAAACTACTTGAAGGTGGGCCAATTTGTTGTGCGAGTTGCTCATATGGTTCATATGGTGCTATCCCTAATTATCTCCTTTATCTTTTGCAACCTCTTCTTGTTCTTTTTCCATTTTATATTTTCTCTCTGATTCAAGTTTCTCCTCCTCTAAGTTCTTCTCTAGTTTGAAAGCTACTAACTTCTCTTTCTCCTCTATCTCCGATCTTACTTTTTCAACTTCTTCTTTGAGTTTTTGCTCTTCTTCCTACCTTTCTTTCTCATCCTCTTCTCTAATCCTTTGCTCCTCTTCTTCTCTTCCTTTTGCCTCTTCAACTTTGAATCTATCTTCTTCTTCTTTCTTCATTAATATTTCTGTTTCAAGCAACTTCTTCCAAAGTCATGACATGTGTAGATGTTGAATCTTTGGACTTCATTATCCAAATCACTTCTTCCCATGTAGCCACATTTTCATAAGGTACTTCATGATCTCAGTGCTCCTGTGCATAAGGCCATGTGTTAGAGACAAACACACTATGTTTTGCAATTAATCCATGAGGGTCATTCCTTTTGAATTGCCCCGAAGGAAATTTACACTACAACATAACATTCACTTCTTGTCTAGCTTGCATGGAATGCATGAGTCCATAGTTCCAAATATACATGTTATATGGGATGGAAGTCCTTTTCCTGGAGTCTTTGGCCAATGAATAATTTAAACCTTGAAGAATTGTTTGGTAAGCAATTTCCCCAAGTACTAATCTATCGAGACATACTTAGGTAACATGTGAGGAGGAACAATGACCCCATAAATCCTCAAGCCTGTATAATCTTCTTGAAGCTACCAATTTTCAATAATTCTTAATAGCTTCATTTCCTCTTTACTTAGCCTGGGACACTCTTTACAAAATATCAATTTATAAAGGGGAGCAAGGAAGAAATCACAAAGTTGTGCATCATTTATTTTGTATTCGTTTTCCCACATAGATTGACAATAAACATGATTTGGAGTGTTTTCTATATTCCAACTCCAATTCAACCTTGGAAAAGGTTTTCTCACAAATACAATATCCAATAAATGGGATGCCATGCAAAATGTAGGGAATTTTTTAGAATTGGGATTTTTAGCTCTTTCAATTGATCTCTTTAAGGAATGGAACAAGATAGCTGCCCAATTGAAGATTGATCTTGTAGTGTTAACAAAGTGGATAAGAGGAACCCATGCATCTTGAAGTGGATGCAACTATGTTCTTCATAAATCTACACATTAATTCCATAGCATAAATGTATGGATCCCTCAAGTTAATCACTGTGTAGATTCTATCATTTTTCCCAAAGAACCTTTTATCCTCCACCCACCAAATTGCCAAAATCTTTTTGAAGTCATTATCACGATGAAAATTTTCAACAAAACTTGTAATCATTTACTTTTCAGGCGGTGAATTCTATAATATTTTTCAAGCTCTAATAACTAATAAAAGGCTATGCATCGTTATGCATCGTTTTTCATCATTTAAAACAACCCTATTATCAATATTTGTGTGCTTGATCACCCATTCAATAGCCTTTAAGTAGGGCATGACTGGGGTTCTAGCAACAATGGTGTGTAAGTGTAAGTGTAAGTGTGACCTTCTTATTTTAGACAACACCATATAGACTTGTGGATGTGGTAAGATTCTAAGAATCTATATGCTATTCATTCTCGAAAAGGCTATTCAACTACCAATCAAGTAACAAATTAATTGCAAGCAGATGAAGTTCAATAACTATTGGGTGAAACTTTATACTTTGATTAGTGATAAAATATATCTTTCTCTTTCGTGGGAATTTTCAAAAGTGAAGTAAAAAGGCATATTTATTGGCGATGGAAACAACTTTAATCAGAGAAAAGACTCGAAAAAGCACTTTGTAAAAGCTAAAAATAGCTCTGATGCTTTATCCTTTCATAAAAGTGTTGGCGAAATTTAAAACTTACTTGTAGCTCAAGATTTACTTTATGTTAATTGAAAGTCATTTTTCCCTCCGATCATTGAAGCACATTTACATATTTTATTTTATTAGGCACGAAATTAAATTTTAATCGAAAAAATTATAATTTCACTTTCGCTTCCTTTGTAATATCAAATATTTGTTTCAATTTTACAAAATCGAAAGTGCAAACCTTTCTATGATAACTCAAGAGTCAAAACTATCAGGGTAGGCTCTCAACTTTCATCGAAGTTAAAAGTGAAATTTCAACTCCGATGAAAGTAAAACCTTTTCTTCAATAAGGTTTAAAATAGTTTTTGAAATTTTGACTTAGAATTTGTTTTTGAGGCTTTTATGAATTGAAACTTTAGAAAAGACAAATAAAATAGAAAAGACAAATAACTTGTTTTAGAATAAATTTTCAAGAAATTTGTAAACATATTAATTTTGTAAGAGAAAAACCAAAAATCAAAGAAAAGAAAGAAAAGCGGTACCCAAAAAATTTAGAATTTTTTTAGGGTACGTTGAGGTCTCAATGATGGTGATTTACTGGACGAATCCAAAATCTCTGAATCTTTTTCCTTTAATAAAAAACCAAACTCATTTTCAAGTTAAGTATAAGTTAGAGAAAAATTAAAAATAAATAAGCATCCATACTTTCGCCTTCAACTCAAATTTAGATTTGCTTCTTTACTTTGATGTAAAGGACTTGGTCAATAACCCAAAGAGAATGAAAAGTTAATTTCTTTAAAGCATAACTTAAAGCTAAAATGAGAATTATAACTATTGGTTGCATTTTCACTTTTTAGGATGTATTTGTTCAATTCTCCAAATTACTTTATGAGTCTTTTGGTGTTGCTCCACTGCCCACAAGCATCCATAGCCTTGATGGAGTCACCTTGATATCACAAACCTTGCTCTACTGCGAGTGAGCATCCATAGCCCCTATGGAGATATCTACATTTCCTCATTAAACATGTTCCTCCCTTAATTAAATCATCTTCTTTATGAAGAGTTTAACCTTTGAATGATACTCTTATTTTCTTGTTATATATATATAAGAGATGAGGGAGGAACATTAGCCTTATCAACTTAAATGATGATATGTGTTTCTGAATAAATGAAAAAGGTATTTGGGTGTTGAGATCTTCCCTCACAGATAAAGTGTCTTTAGTCATACCCCCATCCTAACTTAAGTTAGCATGCATAGTCATGAATGTGATTAAGCATTCTCCATTGAATTCAACTCTTTACTTTAATAACAAAGTATTGGATATTTCCAACGTTTCTTTTAGGAGAGGAGATATTAACTATCTTCTATTCTCAAGCTCAACTATAACTAACTCACTTTAATTTGATCAGAAAGAACAAAGTAAGGCATGGAAAATAAATATTCAAATCTATGCTAAATTTTGAAATCTCAACATCCATTCTAAACAAAGCAGAGTGTGGAAAACCAAAAGGTGATTACAAAAACTCATCAAAATAAAAAGGATACCAACTAATTGAAACAAAAAATTGATTCAAACCAAAATCAAGTTCAAAAGCATTAAAGAAAACTAAAAACTAATAATATAGAAATGATTTCCCTTCTAAAACAATCAAGTGAAGTATTTCTTGAGGATTTGACCATTAACAGGTGGAACCTCTAGAAGCTCAGAAAAGATGTAATGAAGGCAAGAACACATTTGGTGGTCAACTTGCTTCTTTCCCATACACCAGGTAATATGGAGATGTGTCTAATGCTCCCTTAGGTGTTACTCTATCTGCCCACAAGAAATTAGGTAAAGCATTTTGACAATTCCTATGGTTTTCCACCACTGTCTTCTTAATAATGTGAATTAGATTCTTGTTAGTTGATTCAACCACTCCATTTCCTTGTGGATAGTAGTTAGCTAAATAATGAAGAGATATTCCTTTATCTAAAGAAGCTCAGACAATCAAGAAGAAGAAAAATAAGAAGCATTCTCAAACATGATAACCAAAGGAATCCTAAACCTAATAATCAAATGTTGTTCACAAAATTGAATGATTACCTTTTCATTTACATGTGTTAATGGCATAGCTTCATCCCACCTAGTGAAGTAATATGTAGCAGTCAAGATATACTTGTGCTACTTACATGAGTGTGGGTTGATCCCTCCAATGATATTGATTCCCCATAATTCAAAAGGCTTATTAATTAAAACATGTTATAATAATATGGATGTTTTTTTCTCTATTCTTGCACTTAGTTGAAAAATCTTACATTTACGCACACAAGAGTGAGCATCCTCAAAGAGATTGGGCCAATAATAACCATCTCTCAAAATATTGTGAGTAGTGGTTTCTACAACACAATGACCTCTGACTGGATCATCATGGAGATCCTTCAAAACTTTGTCTATGTCTTCCTTTTCTAGATATCATAATAAAACACCATCATATTTCTTCCATAAAATGATTCCATTCACAAGATTTTATTGTGCATACTTCAACCTTAATGCCCTTTTCCCCTTTGATTTAGGATGACTCTAACTTGTCCCATGGTGTAAGAGGTATTTCAAGTCAGAACACCATGAGTTTGGGTTAGTAGGAATCTAAAGAACCTCATTGGTGAGAACATCAAGCTCATTCTCCCAATCTTCTTCTTCCTTCAATGCATAATCTTGTGATTCTATGCTAACTTACAGAGTCCTTGTATGCATACGAAATGATAAAATTTAAACTCAAGGTCATACTCTTGGATGGGAGTTATCTAGTTTCCTCTACTTTCCCCTAATTCTCGTTGAATGAAAAATGATTTGACCACAGGGTGAGGAACAATCACTTTAGTATGGTTTTTTGAATGTAGGGTCTAAAGTGATTTACAAGCCTAAAAACAACATATGCTTATTTGTCTATAACCAGATAGTTTAATTTTACCCCTTGCAAATTTGTAGGAAAAGAGAAAATAACACATTCCTTTCCTTCTAAATATTTCTACATTAATATCACTGCCAAAGAATGATGAGATGCAAAATTCTAAAGAAGAAGTCATAATCACAATCAAGACTGCATAAAACTGGAGTGTTAACTATTTTAGTTTTGATTTTTTCAAAGGCTTCCTTTTCATCTTTATTCCATTTAAAATCACATCCCTTTTTATCATTTTTTGAAGTGGTTTGACAATTTTAGCAAAATCAGATATGAATTTTGCCACAAAATTAATCTTCCCAAACAAAGATTGCATTGCTTTATTATTATATGAAAAGGGAAGTTAAGATATACCTTTGACATGTTTAGGATCTGTTATAACCCTAAATTTCAGCATACATGCATACTTGGCATCATGCCATCTTACTTGCTATTTTTGCCAAGCCATCATTGAGCAACTCTTCTTAAAAACCACATTTTTGAAGATGTACGCTCCCTACACCATTACTTACCGCATACACACGCTTGCTGCACCACTACAACTCGCGTACGTACGTTGGCTGCACCATTACAGCCTGCGTATACTCACAAAAGTTGTAAAAATTAAAAAGTTGCAAGGAATTCGTTGATATTACGGGCTATTGGGTAGTTTTCCAACTGTCCCACCGCCTATAGCTCGTCACCCAACCGAATAACCATCCTTTTTGTCATATAAAAGGAGGTGTTGGGGTCTCATTCCAAATCTAAGCATAAGAATAATGAAACTCTGCCCATTTCACTTTCCCCCCCTTGCCCCAAGAATTTGCAGTCACATTGTGAGTTTTGAGCCATAATTCCCTATTCTTGCCTTTTCCCTCATTCATAAGTTATGCCATTTCCCTAGAGAGAATTTTGAGAGGATAAAGATACGTGGAAGCAGTTGGAGCTTGGTGAAGAGGATCCCAGACCAAGTTCGAGGAGCAGTCGCCGATCTCATTTGTAAGTGACTTTGTGAGATTAATATAAAGAAGTATTTTTTCTGTCCTGCCATATGATGTGTTCAATCTTTATGTTTGATTTACATTTTATTATGACATCTAACCCACTAATTCATATATAATATGCATGTTCATAGTTTCTTGTTTGTCTTTTGGTGAATGCAGGTCGGCCTTGGGAGGAGATTTGCTGTCGAGGAACAACTGAACGCAAAAGGATTGACACTGGACACATAGTTTAAGGTAGAGTTATCGGATCCTTATACTTTGTATTTTATGCATGAATGTGGGGTATTGTCGGGGTAGTTGTTAAAAGTAGGAGACTATAGACGGTTAGATCTGCCTACACATTGAACCCTAGTGTAGTCCATAGGGGGGTTTTCCCTCTATAGCAGAATTGGAGACCATACTGGGGAAGCCTCTAGGGTTTTTAGGGGATATCGTTTTGGGTGTTTTAATTGGTTTTGATTACATTTTTGGGTTTTCTGTAAGTTGTTGTGTATTTGAGGGATTCTGGTCTGCCATACCAGTACTCCCTGCCTTGTCATCCTTGACTGTTAGTTTTCTTTCTGAGAAGTTACAGAGGTGTATGTGGCCTGCAGTGGGTCTTCACACATACATACACACCCTACCTTTGGACAGCGCGCGTACATACGCAGGCTGCTTAAGTGTCAGTAGTGTGCCTGTGTCAAGAAAGTGTTTCTTCAAGAAGGGGCAGTCAAGCTCTTCCCTGAATGAAATCATACTTCTCAGGGGTTTTCTTGATCTAGTCCTGGTCTTTGTTGTTACAGTCTTTAGCCCGGGTTTGACGCCAGTTAGCTTATTTATTTATCAATATTTCTTGTGTTTTCTTAGTAAGGGTTTGAGACGAGTTAGTGAGTCTTTTCTGATCAGTCTGTTTAGTATTGTCAGTGAATCCCTGCGATCCAAAGTAGACCCAAAGTCAGTTTTTGGTCTTGTCTTGTCATTACTTTTTCCCTTTCACTTGATTTAGAAGAAAATAAAAAGAAGTTATTTCAAGTTTCTTATTTTGAAGCATAAAAAAAAAAAAGATTTCATTTCCTTGTTTGGTAAGTAGTTAGGTTAGTTGTCTTTGCTTATCAGGAGAAAGAGTGTTTTCTTAAGTTCTTTACTGAATTATTAGAACACTAAGTAGCTAGTAGTTGAGCGAAATCTTGTTTTGAGTTTATCTTTTCAAAGATCTTAGAAAAAGTAGTTAAGAAAAGTTGGTTAAAGAGTTTAAATTTGGAAATCTTTATTTGTCAAAAATAAGTAGTTTGCTTTCAGTTTCATTTAATGCTCTTCTCTTTTGTCTCTTAAAATACACCACTAGTTTCATCTCTGTTTCCTTGACTTTAAGCCAAACCACCTAAAATTAATGCTCAATTGAAATTTATTAGACTTTGTGTTTGTAGGGTCCATCAACTAGTCTAGGCTAGAGCCTTGATTTAGGTTGGAGAGGAAACTCTTCAAGGCTATAAAACAAACATATGAGTCTGTTCTAGGGAGTGTAAAAAGTACAGTAAACATGGAAGTTATCCGTGACCCCCCTCTAACACAAGGGATAAACACGAGGTCACATGCAGAAAGGTAGTAGAGAAACCCCTCCAAAGCCGAACCAAGCGTAGTGGGGAACACATATAGAGGACTTGTCTTGGGATTCTGTTGATCGCATTTGCCACAGAGCTTCGTGGGTCTCGAATCCATTCGAGGTCCTCAGTTGTCTTTCTGAACACTTTCCTTCGATACCCTCGATAGGTTTCGGTCTTTATACCCTGCTCATTGCGGTCCACCCGACTGTCGAATGTACCCGCTTGGTGACTGTTCACGTGCTGGAAACCTAGTTGCCTTTATTTTAGTGACTTACACAGGTGACTGCGGGGGTATACCGCGATACCTAGGAAAAACATCAAGCCATGCTTTGCAGAGTATACCCGGAGGGTGCTTCCGTATTCGAGTTACACTTGCACCGATAAGTTGCTCTAGTGTTGGCTGGTGCAACTGTTCTTCCAACTAGCTAGTGGTTTGATTGGTTTATCTCATAGTAACTCTTTCTAGTTTGTGTTGGTCTTCAACATTAGTAAAATCCCTAGTGTGTCATTGATATTCTCACATAGTGGAAGATCAAGAGCTTCGCTGGTCGCGAAGGCTTCAAGGCCTGACACCGGTTGAATTAGAGCCACCCCCGCCACCTTGAAGTCGAAGACTTGACCAACAAGGGTCATTTGAGGCGACCGAGCCACATGAAACTATACTCAAGCCATCCCCGAGAGAAGAACTCTCAAATCCGGAGGAGCCTACCATTTATAACCTTGGAGCGAAAGCTCTTGGGCCGTATAACTCTCCAGTCACTGACTTGTCGGGGCCCATCATGGTACAAGTTGTCCCTCCAAGGGTAACTCATCGCGAGTGTCAAATAGTATTGCAAGTAGCGATGGAAGAAAATGCTGCTACTTCATCAGGGAGTCCTCACACTCCCTCTACGACTGCCACTACAGGGGGTGTTTTGCCTCCTAACCCACCTTCACCGGTCCGGACCACCATGCTCTTGACCGACTCTACTTCAGGCAGTGGTCTGATTCCGTCTATGGCAATGATCACTACTCCGTTTACCCAGAGTGTGACAGGCCCTCTGTTCTCATACGAGATGCCTGGATTTGATACAAACTCTGTCCTGTCCTACTCCACCCTATAGACCATGGGTCTGGGGGCAGGAATCTCTAATGCTCCTCTGCAAGGGTCCATGGGGGGCACCTCAACCCCCTATAATTCTTTCCCTTACGGTGGGGGTCACATACCTCTGTCGCCCCCCTCGCTAGGCGGTGCTCCCCAACAACCCGCCTAGATGAACATGAACTACAGCTTGTTCGGATCAGGTAGTCAAGGAATTTATTCTAACACCATGCCGGTGGGTTCTTTGCTGTTATCTTTGTTTGACGCATTTGGTAACAACGAATTCTCATCAACTGCCGTCTCGGCCGGGGGAAACCCTGGTTTTGGATCACAAAATCCTGTGCAGGGTAATATTCCTGCATAGGGGGAAAACACCTCTCAAGGATCCTGGAATCCGTGGTAGGGATCAATCCCCTTGTTAGGGATGCCAACCAGGGGCAACCCCTTCCATGGATAATGGAACCCCGGGCAAGGCTCAGTACCTATGCCCATCAGATCGGAGGGGGGAAACCCTTTCCAGAACCTTTGGAACACAACGTTGGGAACAATCCCTTCCCAACCCTCAACGTCCAATTACGGGAGTCAGTCAATGACGTCTCAATAAGCGCAGTATCCATACGCTGGCCATGACCATGGTTTTTACCAGAACCCTAGTCAACAACCTAACTTTTCCTGGCAACCTGGTGCCAGCGAAATTCTAGGATCCTTTCCTCCTGTACATACTCAACAACCCAAGCTACCTTTTCTGGCAACGTTTCATTTTCCAGACCTATCAAGATTGTTGAATGACCCAATCTGTCACGATCTACGTTGGCCTCCCATGCCGACCAAGTTTCCTTCGGATATTCCAAAGTTGGAAGGTAAGCCTAACGAAGATCCATGCGATCATGTGACCACCTTTCACCTATGGTGCTCATCCAACTCGTTGAGAGACGACTCCATCTAGTTGTGTCTATTTCAACGCACTCTTATTGAGAGTGCCGCGAAATGGTACATCGAGCTCGACCGCTCAAGATACTCTACTTTTGGTGAATTGGCAATGGTTTTCCTAAACGATTTTCAATTACTTGTGAGATACAATGCCGACACCGAATTGCTGGCCAAATTTGAGCAAACAAAGGCTGATCATATCTCAGATCACATCCGGGAATGATAGCGTCAGAAGAGTTTGATAAAAGTATCAGTCCCACCAGCTTTCCTGCTGAAGTGGTTCATTAAGTCTTTGGTACCTCAGTTATCCAAGGACGTTGCAACATTAGGAGTGTTTTCCAAGGAAGAGGCGATACTGAGAGCTCAACAACTTGAACTAATATACTCTCAGTCTAGTTTACTTTACAAAGTTTTTCCAAATGCACCGCAGTCTATCCTTGACAGGACCAGACATAAGTCTGGACCACATGCTGATGGTATCATTGGTCCAGGACAAGTGAAGCCCGTTGATCAGTTGTTGAATCAATTGCAACAATTGTCGATACAATAGACAACGGCCAGCCAAACCACTAGTTCGAATGCCCCCCCTACACAAATGTCGGATGTACAATTGTGCAATCGATAAACCCGAAGGCTAACCAACAGGTTGACAAAAAGAAGAAACAACGAAAGAAGGGTAAGGGGGATAAGAAACGCACCAATAATGTTGGTGGGGGAAATATAGAGAAAAGAAAGTTGAAGTATCTGTGTAACCTTTGCACGAAATACCATCCGACTCACCTGTGCCCTCAGCTCGCGGAGGTCCAAAAGTTACTGGCACAACAACAACCTACTGTGTTAACGAACCCATTTCCACATGGGAAAAATTTAACTCAAGCCTCTGCAAACGCGGATGGGGGAAATCAGGGACCCCCTTCGTTGTCTAGTAATCCCTCGACCTTGAATGTTTATATGTTGAAAGGTGATGCCCATATAGCGACTAGGACACACGATTATAGAATGCCAAACACTTCTGAGAAGGGTAAAGATTCCAAAAATCCATCTGTTCCTCTCCAGATCGAGAAGACGTTGGGAGAAACAATGACATACATCCCGAAAGGGGCGTTCAAGAAAACTTTCCACAATCCAAATGCAAGGGCCGCCCATAACTACTCTGTGGTGGAGGATTTGTCACAAACCCCTTGCACAATGTCTGCTTTGGAGGTCCTCCAGAGCTTCCCTTCGCAGAGAAAGGCTCTATTAGCTGCCTTAGGATCTACTGAGACTTGTAATCTGGGAACGATCATGCTTGATACGATCGACTTAAAACCTCATTTCCCATACCACGTCATGTTTCAGATAGTAGTGTCTTACACCACAAAATCTTTTACCTGGAACATTTTTGCACGGTGGTTGATGAGGGTGCCTCGACATGCGTGATGCCATTGGCGTGTTGGAAGGCCATTGGCCAACATGTTTTGTCTCAGCCACCTACTCTTCTTACCACTTTCGATGGTCATTCATTCAGACCAGATGGATTCATTCCTTCTTTCGTCGTGCAACTAGGAGGAAAGACCGTGTGCATCGAAGTAGAAGTGGTCGATGCGCCTCTCTACTACAATCTATTGTTAGGAAGGAGTTGGAACTATGCTATGAATGCAGTGGTCGCCATAGTTTTCTAGGTCTTGTTGTTTCCACATGAGGGCCAGATCGTGTCCATTGATCAATTATCTTTCTCTCATCCTGACCCTTCATCAGGGGCATGCACGGTCTCGATGATTGATAATACACAACCCAACATCCTCAATATAGGGGTTGGTTTGTTCCCTCCTTTGATGGGTACTTTCAATTACCCGTCTCCATCCAATGATGTCAAGTTCATATCGGCTGTCTCCGACCAGCCTAAGGCTGAAATATTTCAAGTGTCATCATTCCGTACGACTTACTTTAATGATCCATGGACACTTCCTTCCCCATCGACCACGATGGAAGGGACAGGGCATCATGGCATAGCCATGCATTTGTCCACGACAGAGGTTGCGTACTCTATAGTCCAACAAGATTTTGCTGACCCCGATTTGACTCCCGCACAAGAGTTAGATCCAATTTTTGAGCCTACCTAGGCTCAAGGTTCACTCGCCACTACCGATTCCTTAGACTTGGTCTTGCCCTATGACGAGGTGATTATAGAGGCATTGACTAGTCCAGACAAACCCTGGGATGATCTCCATCACATATCTTATTTTCTCCCAGAGGTAGGAAGAATTGAGGCCGATGAATTTGTATTGACTATAACTGGAGATAAGTCTTGTCCTATCAATACTTTGGCTACGCATGCAGTTTTTTCGGAAGGTAACATGGCAACCATTGCTAAAACGATACCTATCGATATCTCTAGAACCCCTGACGTCGTGGAGAATGTATTCATCGGGGCAAACTGCTCCCCCGAGGAGATTCAAATCTATACTGATTTATTTAAATAATTCCACGACGTTTTTGCTTGGTCTTACGAGGAAATGCCAGGCACTGATCCAAGAATCATCGAACATGAAATAACGACTTACCCTGATGCCAAGCTGGTCCGACAAAAGCTTTGTCCAGTTAATCCTCAGAAAGAAGAAGCTATTAAGGTTGAAGTAGAGAAACTACTCAAAGCTGGTTTCATCTACCCCATCCAATTGACTCAATGTGTGTCAAATCCCGTTCGGGTCAACAAAAAGCAGGGAACGATTTGCGTATGTACGGGCTTTCATGATTTGAATAAGGCCTGTCCAAAGGATAATTTCCCCACCCCATTCATTGACCAGATCGTCAATGAGTGTGCAAGATGTGAGGTCTTTTCTTTCATGGATGGTTTTTTGGGATACAATCAGATTCAAATTAAGCCCAAAGACCAGCATAAAAAAACTTTTATCCATGGGGTACATTTTCTTATCACAAGATGCCTTTTGGCCTGAAGAACGCTGGAGCCACTTTTCAGTGGGCCATGTCTTTTGCTTTCCACGATCTAAAACACATATTTGAGGCCTATCTCGATGATTTAGTGTCACGATCTCGTAAGAGAGATGATCATCCCACACACCTCCGACTTATCTTTGAGTGATGTCACTACTATCAGATTCACTTGAATCCTAACAAATGAAGTTTTTGCACGATTTTAGGTCATCTTTTAGGTTTTATAGTTTCAACAACAGGGATCATGGTCGATCCTCTAAAGGTTGAGGTGATAGTTCAACTGCTTCCCCTGTGCACAGTCCCTCAGCTTCAGAGTTTACAGGGAAAAACCAATTTTCTTCGGCGTTTTATCACAAACTATGTCGAGATCACTAAAGGGTTTATGCGTTTACTGAAGAAGGGTGTCCCTTTCCATTGGGATGAATCCGCTCAATGCTCATTCGAAGAATTGAAACATGCCCTCACGTCTTCCCCTCTACTTCGACCACCCAATTATAATAAATATTTCTTATTGTATTTGGCTGCAGTAGAGTCAACCATCGGTATGGTCTTGGTTCAAGAGGACGATATACTTGAAGAACATGTGATTTATTACCTAAGCTGAGCTTTGGTTGGACCAGAACTCAACTACTCCCACGTTGAGAATCTTTCATTGGCAGCAGTACATTCTGTCCAACGGTTCTGTCATTATATCATGTTTCGCAAGACCACCGTCATTGTCGTTGTGAATCCGTTCCAATACGTGTTGACACGACGTGTAATCGGAGAAAAAATCAGTAGATGGATTGTTATCCTCCAGGAATTTGACTTGGATTTCATCTCTGAAAAATCTAAGAAGTCATTGGTCTTTGCAGAACTTATCTCAGAACTTTCGGTCGAGTCAGGTGATGTTACGCCCGAAGAATCACCGATTAAAGGAGATCTCTTTTTGATTTCATCTTTGGACCCATGGTGTGGAGATATACTAGTCTATCTCCAGACTTTGAAGTGCCCTGCCTCTTCTTCTCGTGATGATATTCGACGTATACGCCATCAGGCAAAAATCTATCTCATACTCAAGGACACTTTGTCTCGTCAAGGGGTAGATTGCATCCTTCATCGGTGTCTTACTCATGAAGAAGCGAAAATCATTCTTAACGATTGCCACACTGGAGAATGTGGTGGTCATTTGTCTGGGTTGGAAATAACCCAAAATATTCTACAAGCTGGATACTTTTGGCCGACGTTAATCAAGGATTGTGTTGAATCAGTCAAGAAGTGCCGCCCATGTCAGATCTTCTCTCGGAAGATAAGGGCACACCCTGCTCCTATGTTTCCTGTCATTACAGTTGGCCCCTTCACTAAATGGGGGATTGATTATACTACATGCCACCCCCCTTTATCCAGGGGGCACCATTATATCATCGTAGCAGTAGAATATTTCACTAAGTGGGTCGAATCTATGCCAACATTCAAAGATGATGGCGAGACAATAACTCTCTTTTTGTTCAATCAGATAATAGCAAGGTTCGACATCCTGAGGTAGATTTTCACTGACCATGGAAGTCACTTTTAGAACAAAATGATGTCTGAGTTAACATCAAATCTTGGGTTGAGGCAAGAGAATTCATCACCCTACTACCCACAAGCGAATGATCAAGTGGAAGCTATGAATAAGTCCCTTAAGACTATTCTGCAACGAACGATCAATTCGTCCAAGTCAAATTGGAATTTGATGTTATACTCAGCATTGTGGGCCTACCGAATGTCTGTAAAGACTGCAACCAGTTTCTCACCTTTTCAGCTCGTTTATGGGATGGAAGCAGTCTTGGAAATAGAGTGCCAGATCCCATCTATAAAGTTGGCAGTACAATTATTGCTAGACACTTCACCGCTTGAGGAACACTTATTATATCTCGAGTAGCTCGATGAGCAATGCCGTGACACAGCCTTGGCTAACGAGGCTCACAAGAAAAAATTCAAGTGTCAATATGATCGGTCCATTTGTCCTTGGATTTTCTCCGAAGGTGACCTTGTCTTAGTCTATGACCAATATAAGGATCCCCTGGGGGTAGGCAAGTTCAAACCCATGTGGTTCAGACCTTTCATTGTGAAGGAATTATTAAAGAAGGGCACTTATCATTTGGTTGACTTTGAAGGGAAAGCTTTGGTGGAGCCTAGAAATGGGCTCTACCTCAAGAAGTATTACTCGTAGGTGGGTCGCCTTGGGTGACTTCTTGTACATATGTATAGTTGTTATACAGTTTAGTTTTTGTCTTTTTGTTTTATGGACGTGTAGTTTTTGATGTCATCTTTTTCACTGTGGCAGATGTCAAGTGAATCAGAGGTGTTCGTTGGGTTCACGGACAACACTAGCCGACACAATTGGAGGCTTTCTTCCGCATCTTGGGTGATTTTCACACCTCAAGGCCAGTTGCTATCTTTTGGAGGTATCTGTTTAGGTGACTTCACAAACAATGTTGCCAAATACAACGTAGTAATAGAGTTGATTCGTGAAGCCTTGTCACATGGTATCTTTCATCTCCGGGTCTACTTAGATGCACAACTGGTTGTGTCCCAGTTAAATGGGGTTTATCACATTTATGATCCTACTCTACACCGATGATTCCTCAGGGTATGTCTCTTAGAACTAAGCTTTGATTACATTATGTATATCCATGTTCCTAGGAGATTGAATAAAATCACAGATACTCTAGCTAATCATGTATTAAATTGGCATATTGCACACACATAAGAAAAAACACACACGTACACATGTAAATACATTTGTAAATAAATGTAGCCCATAAGACATAAAATATGTAAATACGCATACATATATATCAAAAGTTTCAGAGTACATAGGTGGGCGCAAGTGCCTAAAACAATATGTCCAGTATACATCGTGGGGCTTATACCCTCAAAAATATACAAAAGTGCTCTCGGCACGTAAGTGGTCCATCCTAAGCTAAGGGCAAGGCATGTTGGCCCTGCCATAGTGAACCATGACATTTGCCAAATGCCAGAAGAGTTGGACCCAGGTCCATGGCACCCCAACTACGTGAGGTTGCATCAATGGTGGGAGATCCTCGATCTCTGCCATAGGGACTGCATGAGTGAGCGCGGTGAGGTTCCGCTCCACCCGTCTCAAAACTCTCTCAGCCTCTCCGGCTGGAGGTCCTCCTGCTACTATTTTTGTTGCTGGTCCGACGACTGCGGCTGGTACTACCTCTGGTCGAGGACGTCGCCTAGTCCTTGAGAAGTCTGTTGGACACACTAGTCCCACATCTATACATAAACAAATACATAGCTGTCAGATACTCTGATTCCCATAAAAATGATATATATAAAAAGAAACAAAAAATTAAATAACATTAAAAACAATGTACCTATCTCTCCTTGCTCTGCTCTGGGAGGTATGGGCATGTTCGGGTCCCTAGAAAAGTTGATCCCGGTATAGGGGTAGTCCTCTATCACCGAAATTTGTTGTGCCCACCAATGAAAAAAGGTATCATCGAAGGCCTCTATGGTCCTTCGTCCCCCCTGTCGCGGCAACAATGCTGCCCATCTACACATTGCTGGGAGTGAAGCCTCATGCCCTTGCACCGTCTCTCATGGACTGAGACTGAGTACTCTCTCTCGAAGAATGAGCACATAATTGTCCCAAATCCAAAGTTCTTGTTGTTCCACCCACGACACTCAGTGAGTTGTCTCTTCATGCAATCTAACATGGTCGTGCTCCAGTCAAATATCCGTGCATTCAAGCACTACACTGCACAATGCATGTGCGCCCGGGAGGCTTGATGTAAGGTTGCAGATCCAGTGATCCTCCCAATAAGTAGAACCATCACTTTCAGTGATAGGTTGGTGATCTTGTTTATTGGCACCTGAGAACCTACTTTCTCAGTGCTGGCCTCGCAATGTAATTTGATCAACTCGTCTATGTTATGAAGCTCGGGGAGAAAATCTCGCAGGTTGACTGGTTCACCTCTCCTCGAGAGGCTAGTCAGGAAGTAGATGTCTTCAGTCGTTCACCTCTCCTTGAGAGGCTAGTCAGGAAGTAGATGTCTTCAGTCGTTGGAGTCAATGACTGCCCCTCAAGCATAAATGCATCAATGTCGGGATGCTAATAATCCACCAAGGCGTTCAACAACCTGGGTTGTGCTCTCATGAATGGACATCGGTAGAAATTCCACAAACCGCAATGCCTCAATGCAGCTATAACTGCAGGGTCCTCATCGACCATCATATCAATGTCTTGATGCGCTCTCTCTCCAATGGACATACATCCTGCAAAATGACAAGTTCAAAGGGGAGTTAACTCCTGCATTTTCAATTTGTTTCCAAGTTCTTGAGGGTGTACGTGGGCTGTATTGGGAACAATTGCGTATGCACGCAGGTAGATTGTTCTCTTCCTGCATACACGCAGGGCCACCCCTTTTTAGGAGTGCATGCCCCCCCAAAAACCAAAATAAAAGCAAAAAGGAAATATTGGAATGCAAGGGGGGTTGATTTGTACTTACTTGGTCTGAGTAGAAGTTCATTTCGTCCTCTGAAGCTCCTTGAATCAACTCTTTTAGCAAAGGGGTGTTTTTGGATTTTTGGTCAATTCTCAAATTACAATGGTGATAATGAGCTACCAACTTCTATTTATATACTTTTTCGGCCCTTTTTGTCATTTTTTTTGAATCCTTTTGTCATTTTTTTGGACCCTTTTGTCGTTTTCTCTGGCTTGAAAATCATTTAACATGGTTCTTGAGTTTCTCATTGGATGTTACTATACACTTCACTTTTGGTTTGGAAAACTTTTTAGGATATGGGTCACTTTTTAAAGATTCTTTGGTAAAAGTCGTTTTTCCAACTTTTGCATTTAAATTAGGATTCCACCTCCACTTTTTGCATGTCGTTGTCATTTCCACTTTTCCATAGGATCGATCCAACCGAATTGCGAAACAAAACCATCATTTTTGCTTTAGAAGTGTCATAATTTAGTGGTAGAGCCTACCTCTACATGGATGCCCTAGGTAGATCCTGGTTGCATTTTGGTGTCCATGCCATCGTTAATGAATTCAGGCTCGGGAGTCCTTATTAGTCTTGTCCTGATTATGAGTTTGAGCCTCATACGTCTGATATGTCATCACTCTTGACCTCACCCTCGAGACTCCCAAAAAACGAGTATTCTTTTAAGCCCTTTTCAGACTCTATAAACATGAAAATATTGCCGAGCAATCTTGTTGTCCTTCACGCTCGCCAAACTAAAATTTGAAGGCACGTCTGTTCGGCGATAGTTTACCCCTTTTTCAGTCCGAATGGTAAATTTTATGAACAAAGGTACGCTCTAGGAACTTCGGTTCGCTAGAAGAGTATTCTCAGGTATAATTTTAACCCTTTTTCGGGCCTGAGGGACTAAATTTACGAAAAAGGAACCCCCACGGAGTTCATAGTTAAGCTCTTTTCAGACTCCCTAAAATTGAAAATATAGCCGAGTGACCTTGTTCCTTCACACTCGTTAAACAAGTCCAGAAGAACATACTATATGGAGTCCATAGTTAAGCTCTTTTCAGACTCTTTAAAATTGAAAAGATTGTCGAGTGACCTTGTTCTTTCACACTCGTTAATTGGTTCATAAAAAAATATACTAGCATGAGTTTACCCCTTTTTCTAGCCTGTAGATTAAGGGGGAAAAGGGTACACCTTGGGAGATTCGTCTCACCGGGAGAGTTCTCCTCAGAAAATTTCACTTTTTTCGGGCTAAGGAGACTAAATCTAGAAAAAAAACAACAAGTCCACAGTTAAGCTCTTTTCAGACTCCTTAAAAATGAAAAGAATGTCGAGTGATCTTGTCTATGTCACACTCGTTAAAATGGTTTTGAATAGACGTGTTTTCAGTGCTAGTTTACCCCTTTTTCGAACCGACTATACTACCTTTGAAAAAGGTACCCCAGTGGAGTCTTCTTTTGCGCTTTTTCAGACTCTCTAAAAATGAAAAACCACCGAGCTTACCTTCTCTGGACTCATTTAAAATTACATTGAAGGACGTTATCATTGTGTCTTGTTAATCACATTTTCATCTTTGCGTCTTTGGCCTAATGTCGACTCCATGTTTCTCTCAACTGAACCTTTAAAGCATGCCTTATAGGCAAGCCTCGTAGAACTTTGCCTTTGCGTCTTGACACCTTGACCCATGGAGGAATTTTCCCGAGTGTCCTTTCCCTGCACATGTATCCTTTCTCTGAGCATTAGTGTGTTCCTTGCGCTTGGAACTAGTTTTCTTGCGACACTCGTTCCTCCTTTGTAACGTAGCATTCTTTTATTCCTTTTCAAGCTTTCCAAACATTATTGAAAAAGACAAAAAAAAATCAAACATACCCCAAAAAGAGGATGGGAAAAGTATTTTCTTTTTATGGCAACACAATGAGTCGCCCTTGGACAAAGCACATCCTTTCGTTTTTCGTCAAGAATTTGGATTTAATATGAACTTAGGAAGCTGTTCTAGCTACATAGAGTTGTGTCCTCCTCCGTTTGGTTATTCTTCCAAACACATGGAGAATTTGAGTTGCCTCGTGCATCGTGAACTTATGTCAATGTCATGCTGCCCGAGTCTAATCATCTATCATGCTATTGTCCAAGGGAATTTTTACCCAACTTGAGTTGGCCTCTGTGTAGTTGTCTCTTGCCCTCATGCCCGACCATCCCGAAAGTCCAATCAAGTCTTTGCTCGAAATCACTGAAGTTCTCTGCCTGATCACCAAGATCCTGTTGTCTGTTCCCTGACGAGCCGTCGAAGACCTCTGGGTAGTGAAGTAATACACTCACATTACACTCCTAGCTGAGTTTTGAAGATCTTGAAGTTGTTGCTCGAGATCTGAAGGCCTCATCTCCAGCCATCAGGCATCATTGGCTTCTTGAAGATGGATACTATACATGTATATATTTGATTTTGAGATGTAGATCCGCTGTGTATTGCTCGCGGCTACACTTTATATAGTTATATGACATGGATATGCAGTGTATTTGATTGGCAACCATGATTTATTTTATCCCGAGCATGGGTATGCCCGCTTCAGTGAGACAATTATTATTTTTGCAGATGGCACCTCCCAAACTCTGGTCCCGGGATCACTCGCTTCGTACGTTAGTGAATATTTGTAATGTATTTCGGCCATCATATGATCTTCTGACCTCAAACATTAGGGGGCATATGTTATAACCCTAAATTGCACCATACATGCATACCTGGAATCAAGCCATCTTACTTGCTATTTTTGCCAAGCCATCGCTGAGCAACTCTTCTTAAAAACCACATTTTTGAAGATGTACGCTCCCTGCACCATTACTGTCTGTGTACACACACTTTCTGCACCACTACAACTCATGTACGTATGCTAGCTGCACCATTACAACCCACGTATACTCACAAAAGTTGTAAAAATTAAAAAGTTGCAAGGAATTTGCTGAGATTATGGGCTATTGGGTAGTTTTCCAACTGTCCCACCGCCTATAGCCCATCACCCAACCGAATAACCATCCTTTTTGTCATATAAAAGGAGGTGTTGGGGTCTCATTCCAAAGATAAGCATAATAACAATGAAACTCTACCCATTGCACTTTCCCCCCTTTCCCCAAGAATTTGCATCCACATTGTGAGTTTTGAGCTAGAATTCCCTATTCTTGCCTTTTTTCCTCATTCATAAGCTTATTCCATTTCCCTAGAGAGAATTGTGAGAGGAGAAAGATATGTGGAAGCGGTTGGAGCTTGGTGAAGAGGATCCCAGACCAAGTTCGAGGAGCAGTCATCGATATCATTTGTAAGTGACTTTGTGAGATTAATATAAAGAAGTACTTTTTCTGTCCCGCCATATGATGTGTTCAATATTTATGTTTGATTTACATTTTATTATGACATCTAACCCACTAATTCATATATAAGATGCATGTTCGTAGTTTCTTGTTTGTCTTTTGGTGAATGCAGGTTGGCCTTGAGAGGAGATTTACAGTAGAGGAACAACTGAACGCAAAAGGATCAACATTGGACACAGAGTTTAAGGTAGAGTTACCAGATATTTATACTTTGTATTTTATGCATGAATGTGGGGTATTGTTGGGGTAGTGTTTAAAAGTAGGGGAATTTAGATGGTTAGCTCTGCCTTCACATTGAACCCTAGTGTAGTCCATAGGGGGTTTTCCCGCTATAGCAGGATCCACAATGATACCTTCTTTTGATATGATAGTCATAATAACATGCCTTATGTGACTACACATATTCTTTTCTTTGTATTTAAAGAGGTACCATATTTATGACATCTTTCAAAGGTTTGTGTAAGATGTGTCATATAGTTTGATGTATCCTTATAATACACAGTTACATTATCCAGGTATACAACAACATTACGGTTAATCAAACCATGCAAAATAATGTCCATCGCTCTTTGGAAAGTTGCACCTACATTAACCAAACCAAAAGGCATCCTTTTATATGCGAAGGTTCCCCATTTAGTCCTAAACATTGTCTTAAGCCTATCATCTTCATCTACAAGAACTTAATTATAAGTTTTTCCGAAGAATGAATTTTTTTATATTCCAACTAAAATAAGTAGAATATACATATTGTTGCCCAGACTTGGACTAACATTATCATTTCAAAAACACTCAATTGATACAAGCTTGTAGGCCCCCTATTTCACTTCTATCTTTCCTTACCATTCCTTTTCACTTTCTACAAAATTTACATTTTATCCTTCATTTACGTCCCTAGAAAAATTCGAGTTTTTTCAAAAAAGACCATTAAGTTTTGTCCCAAGGGATCATATGGAATTATAACAGAAAAAGTAATTTCTTCAAAAAACTAATTATCAAAAAATATTGAATTATGAATGCACCATCATCTAGAAACAAGGCACCCTTGAAGAGCCTATCTGCCATCTCGTTTAACTCTTTGAAAATATGTGAGAATGAGTTCCACTCCACATTTTATAGGAAATAACTAATTTGGTGCATTAAAGGATGAATGCATCCCACTTATAACTTTCCATCCCCTTTGGCCCATTCAATCGCAGCCTGAGAGTTTCCAAATACCTAGATCTTCCAAATTTAGCATATCAACTTGAAATAACAGATCTGAGAGAGCGGATAGATCCTATTTCATGTTTGTTCCTAGCCCAGACACATATCGTATTTTAAAATAATGAGAGATGGTGATATACAATACTGCTCCTGCACTGAATTTGGATGGATACCCCTGGCTGGCCCCATCAAAAAAGACATAGGGGCCCCATCCACTAAAGGAGGCATTAAGGGCTTTTTTAATATTTTACTTTTGGTCTCCAACTTGAATTCTGTTGTGAGCTTGCTGATCAAGCCTATTACCACTTCATGAGGGAAATGGATATCCTAAAAAATAGATGTGTTCCTAGACCACTATAAACAATAAACATAAAATAAAAGGATCGACTTAAACCCTTTATTTTCTAGATTCTCCTTCCATGATTTAATCCATCCTTTCATTTCATCTCTAGGTTCATGAGCAAGAATTTTGAATTCCTTTGACAAACTCTGCCAAACCCATTGTACGAATGGACATTGAATGAGTATGTGTTAAACATATTCCATTTCTAATTTACAGAGAGAGAACCTATTTGGGCCAATCTAGCCTCTTTTCAATCCATTATCCCAGGTCAAGATCATGTTTTCCATAACTAGCCATAACACAATTTTTTCTTTGTTTGGTGCATTGGAATCCCATATGAAATTCCACCACTATTTCCTCTCCCTAATGAATGATTCTTCTTATTTCACCTTATAACCCTGCTTCGTTGAGAAAAAAAATAGTCTTCTTGTTACTTGTCTAATAAAGCGTGTCCTCTTCATCATCCTTAAGAGTAATTGTTACCCCCCAAGGCTCGGGGTAACTAAGGAGATCATGTCTTGAGGCCCACAACTAGCATACATGGAGTGCTGAGCATGATATTGACCAATAGATCCCAAAGGGACCTTATTTTTCATGAGTGCCTCATCATTAATCATCATCAACAGAGCAACGTACACCACATCAAGTTGGTCCAAGAAGACATCGAGTCTTTCTCCATGAGGTAACAAGTCTGATATCGTGGTAAGTGTCATTTTAATACTTGAAGCATTTGAGCATGTTGCAAAGAATCCTTTATTGATTTTCGAATGTTTTCTTGGAATTTATACCTTTTGTCTAATTTCACCTTGGTGATTGACATGGTCTCCTAGTAAGTAGGTCACCCTTGGGAAAATGGTTGCTATTGGTTGGTTCTTTGAAGGGTCATCACACCATTCCCGTCCATACTTTTCGCTTTCCATCATTCTACCCCTCTATTTTCTTGTCTTTTGGGTTTCCAGGTTCATTGACCCAAGAAGGGATTGTACCTCATTTCATGGGAAAAAGGGGATGGCGACCCAAAGTTAGATTGCAACTGCTATAAAATAATAAGAAAATGATGCTAAAAATAAAGTGAACATAGCAAATAAGGACCACCAAAAGCCGGTCCAACTTGATCTCTACTCATGCAATGCTCACCTTGGTCCCAAAAGTAATGCTAAAGCTTTGAAACCCTTAAAGGGGGACCCTAAAATTTTCAAATTATAAATGAAAGAAGGGATTGGAAAGATGACAAAAAGGGGTTTGGAAAAAGGTGGCACACAAATATTGGTTAACTCAAGGGAAATCACACCCTCTACAAAGGTGCCAATAAATGATACAATATGAACCCTTGTCTTTGCACATCTATTTGTTTTTGCAGAACCTTTCCTGGTGAACATGTGTTCATGGGGAGATGACTTCATTCAAACCTCCATGAGGGATTTGGAGCCCAAATATGGATGCTAGACCCCACTTCTGGAGCATATGAGATGATGGATGTTGTACCTTGATGATGGAGGGTGTTTCCTTTGTAGGCACATTCACATGACTAGATGATGAGCTCCCACCATTTTCCACTTGGAAGTTGGCCTTTAGAGGCCTAGATGTCACTTGCCTAGCTCATGACATCACCCTTGGAGGGGTAGGGCTTGATGGAGATGGTTCTAGATATGGTTTGATGGAGAAGGACACTTGGCATAACACTTTGGCACTATATGGCTTCATGTATGTCCTTGGGAGGCCCAACGTTCAACCTTGCAGCCTCAACGTCACCTTCCTAGAGCTCAACACCACCCCCTTAGGGCATGACATCACCGTTTTAGGGTTTTATTTTATGTAAAATTTAAATTTTGTAAATTAAAAGGGGAAAATTAAGAAGTAGGCCCCCTTGTGAAAGGACATGACTTTTCAATTGAGTCCTTTCATGGTTAGGATTTTTCCCATATAAATATGGCTAACCAAAGACTCATTTTATCATCACACTTTGCTCTCACACAAGTGAGAAGTGGTTTGAAATTTTCTCCCCTTTTGGGGTGATTGGTCTATTTTACCTCATGTGTTAGCCTTTGGAGGACAAGTTTTGGATATCTCTTGTTGATTTTTGGTGGAATTTCTTGAAATTAGGGTTTGCTCTTGTCATTGTCTTGGTGAAGTAAGTAAATTTCTACAATTTTCATCTAATTAATGCTTTATTATGAAATTACTTGTTCATATTGAAGATTTATTGCTTGGTTAAAACCCTAAGAGAGGAGCATAAAGTTCTCCCTCCTTTAAAAATGGTTTTTTTATTTTCTCAGAAATAACAGTTGCCTTGCTATTCAATTTTGAATCAAAGGCAAATTTCCAATACATATAGGCTTGAAGCCATTACAACATACTCATTATGTGCTTTATTCATGTCATTATGGGAATTGAACCTGGGTGGGGATGATAACATTCATTCCTCACAACCATCCAAGCTACACACAATTGACAAAGTGCTTCCTCCTCTCATAAGGGTGATTACATCCATTAATTTGTGGAAGAAATCCTACCTAGATTTAGGCTCCCAAAGCTCTAAAGTGCTAGAAATTTATAAGTTTGATTCTAGACGCTTGTTGTGGCATTATTGAAGAATCTAAGAAGGGAAGAAAGAGTTGCTAGAGCCCAAAAGTGATTGCCCTTTAGCAATCTCTTCTTGAAATCTGAGGCCCTAAGGTACTAACACCTTAGATTTCAAGCCCTTTCTCTTAGACATTACTATCATCATTCTCCAATTATATTCTATTGTCTTTGTAAAAGACTCCATAGCCCAAAAGGAACTAATCTACCCTCTCTGTAGTGAACAAAGTGATCAAACAACTCTCTTTTATCATTCTCTCAAGCTATCCACTAACATTGCTAACTCTAACTAGTGCTAATGCACTAAATTGCTTAGTATTATTGCAAAATTTTGTTATAGCCACATTAATTACACTAATTTACTACATACATCACTCTCATAATTAACAAACATACTCATAAATTGTTTGGAACACTTGGATATTGATCTATTGGATACATGATAAATGTTTCTTGTCATTTCATGGAATTCTGATCTCTCTAACTTGTTGTTGTTACAAAACTATAATTGATGTTGTAAACTGTTGTATTCCTGCAATTTTGTATCAGCCTTAACAATTTTTCATTATCTATTTTCTATTGAGGTATTACTTTCATATTGGTACTTGGAAATCACTATACATATGATGTAATTGTTCTTGTTCTAGGCAGGTACCCAAAACACCCTTTTCTTCCTCAATCACAAACATAGACTTTGACTTAGGTGATTAAGGGAGGGGGTGGTAGGCTTGGCTACAATACTTTCTACTTTGATCCTTTGAGATCACCAGGGAATCCTCCCTTCTGGTGGAGCTCTTACATCACTAAAACGAAGGGATTTCTTACTAAGGTGACAATGGTAGGATTTCCTTAGTTACACAGATTTGGGGACTTGTGTTGGAGCTATGACATACATATAAATCCCTTGATAACAATAATAAAATTGGACTTTAGAAGATTTTGATAGCCTTCCCACTCTTTTTCCTTCTCACCTACTATCTCTAACAGTTCGACCGACTTACATATTCTTCTGCCCATGCGATCAAAGTCTTTGATTGAGGCATCCTTTAATGAGAAAATGCCATAATTGTGAAGGTCTCTCACTATACCTTCTACAAGTTTATATCCTTCCTTTGAATCTAGCCATGGGTCTCCCCAATCCAAGTTTTCTTTCCATTCTCGACGTTCTAGACTAATCTGTTTCCAATTAATGGGAATTCCTAGACCATTTCCTTCCAACAAATCGAATTGTTGTGCGACAAATTCCTAGGCGATTTGATCCACTTTATGAAGGTCATGCCGAGGATGTATTTTGATCCCATTACTCTTCCCCATAACATATTGTTATGGATCAATCTCCATAAAATTTTAGCTACTACATCTATGTTGAACCACTAAATGTTTTTGATGCCCCAACCCCCTAATTCCTTGGGCATGGAAAGATTAGTCCACTTTGCCAGAGAGATTCCACCCTTTTCCTTATTCTTGGCCCATAAGAAATGAAAAAAAAAGTTTTCTGATTTTGGTTAAAATGCCTTTAGCAATTTTAGCAATTGAATCCTAGTACAATGAGATGCTACTCAAAACTGACTTCAGCAATTAATCTCCCTCCTCTTGATAGCCACCGACACACAAAAAAATATATCCTCATTTGAATTTTTTTGTACAACCAAAACCAATACCAATCCTTGAATTGGTAGTTGTTTGGATTGAGTACAAATCCCAAGTATTTCAACCCTTTGTCCAAATTTTTCCTTTCAAAAGGAAATATCCCTTCCAGTTGCTATGAAACTTCCTCCTGTAAACCATTAACCAAAAATATTGACTTTTCCCCGTTGATTTGTATCCTTGTTGAAGTACAAAAAAGATCCAAAATTTTCTTTAGAGACTGAAACTCCAATACCGACCCTGCACCAAAAATAATTACATCATCAACAAATAATAAGTGTGTAAGGATATCTGAATTGGTGATATTCATCCCTTTCAAAAGACAATCTCTTTGAGCCTACTTTATAAGCAGACTAAGAACCTCAACAATGATTAGGAAAAGAAAGGGGTCAAGGGACATCCCTGTCGAAGCCCTCGAGAAGGATGAAATGAATGAGAAGGAGTCTCATTTACGACTACTGCAAAGGAAGAGGATTCAATGCATCCCATAATCCAATTGACCATCTTTAGTTCCATTCCCACCTGAATAAGAGAAATCCTGACAAAGGTCCAACTCAACTTGTCATAAGATTTTTATAGGTCAAGCTTCATTACAATAGATGAGATATTTTTTAACTTGATGGAATGCAGGGCTTATTGAGTAAGGGTGTTGGCCCTTGACCAAGTTTTGAGGATTCTTGGTCATGGTTGACCTAATTTTGGGACTTTGATAGGCTGCCGAAGGCGGAGCGTAAGACGAAGCAGATATTGTGGGATCTCAACCCCTTTTTAGGGCCCTTTTTGGGTTTTGGGATTATGTAACAGGTATGGGAATGTCGGCCCATGGGTTCACCCATGATTAGGCCTATTTGGTATGTATAAATAGATACTAAGGTGATGTAGTGAACACAAGGAATGGCTGAGTGATAGAGTTGGATTTGTGTGATCAAGATTTGTAAGTGCTTTGGTGCATACTGTGTGAGACTTGCAGAGCTAAGTGCAAGTGGTTGTAACAGACCATGGAAGGCTTTGTGTTGTAACTCAAGGAAGGAGGATCTAGCGAGATGTGCAGATCTCCTATCCTTTCAGAGTAGGGTTTTTGAGGCTCTGTGCATGTAACCTATTGAAGAATCTAATAAAGAAGACAAAGAGTTGATGGACGTAACCCCAGGGTGGGGATGAACCACGTACATGCTGTGTTTCTCTGCTTTGTGCAATGTGTTGATGTGGTTATTTGTTAATGTGCTTAGTGCTTTAATATAGATGAATGATCTACCGATGCTTAGTGCTTAATAATATGGATGGATGTTAGATCTAACTTAGATACATGTGATTAGTTCTTGAATCTGCTAGATCTGATCTGTTTTGTCATGCTAAGTGATATTAGATGCTAGATCTGGTTGAGTATTGCATTGTGCTATAATTAGGGTTTAACTACACTGTAACTAAGAACTGAATATTGATAAATATAATTGCTGATTTCTCTGTTAAGTGATTAAAATCATAGATCTGTGTCCCAGCTAAGGTTGCAGACACTGGAGTCGTGCAACCACCCCTGCCTCTACCTTGGGTGAGACTTCATCTGCTTCTTGCCGAAAGGGCCGGTAGTTAGGGTTTTGTTGGTGTGCTGTTGTAGCGTTGAACCCTAGGTCTGCCCCTGTGCCAATAAAGGGAAAGTGCATCATGAAATTGTCTTTTAAATAAGAAGCCATATTGCTCCTCTAAAATGAGCTCACTAAAAATGGGTTTAAGGCGATTAGTTATGATTTTTTCCACAAACTTATAAATCAGATTGCAACTTGTGATGGGTCTAAAATATTCGAAGGAAGATGGATCTTGTTTCTTTGGGATAAGGGCTAGGAAAGTATAATTTAGAGACCCCAAAACTTTACTATAACTCTAGGATCTGCTAACAACTTTTAGAAAATCTGATTTGAGCATATCGTAAAAACCTAAATAGAATTCGACCGTGAGGCCATCAGGTCTAGGAATTTTTCATTTATGAAAAGAGGACAAAGTGGCTAGTATTTCATTTTTTGTAATCTACGCTAGTAAAGACTCATTCATATCTTTCGTGAAGGATTTAGGAAAAAAAATGATTACTTCTAAAATTGATGTGATGGGGCACCCCGCTAGTTCCTTATATAAGCTTGAAAATAAACATTTTCTTGCCTCAATTATATCACCAACCATGGTCAACAATCGCCATTCCCTATCCTTAATTTCCCAATTGGAATTCGTTATCCTGTGATAGCTGAGAAATTTATGAAAAAACTTTGTATTGTTATCCCCTCCTTAGATCCAAACTACTTTTCTCTTTTGTCTCCATTTCGATTCTTTTGCTGCTAGAAAATCCAATTTTGCCTCATAAGAGTCTTGACCTCAATTTCTTCCTCCTCAGATAAAGAGTCGGCTTCACAATCTATAATAAGGGTACCTAGCTTTGCTTCCACTTCATGAATGGACACCACAAGTTTCAACCTATATTCCTTGGCCCATGAAGACGTGTTTTTTTTAATTTTGTCAATGATTTTTGCAAATTGTTACATATAAGAAATCCCCGAGTCCTCTTCTAGAGGGCTCTAGGATTCCATAACCAATTTCTTATAATCCTCTTCTGTTAACCATTCTTTTTTGAACTTCATCGGGGTAGGTGACCTAGTGCCAAATTTAGTCACTTCTAATACAATAGGCATGTGATCATATATCTCGCCTAACTCCACATGGGACTTAAATAAAAAAGGATTATCGATCAAATCCTCGTATATCAAGAACCTATAAAGTATTTTGGCAACCATGTCCTTTCCTTGCCTCCCATTGCACCAAGTATGGGACAACTTCTTGAGAGAAAAATCTAATAACCGGTGTTTCTCCATATAATGTGTAATTTTTTTTCCTTGGGGTTTTGTCGAGGGATTTTCCTCCAGAACTCTTTTAACGACATGGTGAAATTAAGGTCCCCTCCTAGAATAATGTCTTTATAATTCATAAAGCATGACCCACTAAGCCCTTCCCAGAAAGGGCATCGATTAGAATAAGGACCACACACATTTAACATTTTTAAAGAGCAGTTTAGGATTCTATAAAAAACTTGTACCACTATGCATGAAGGAAGAGTTGACGAGTAGGATTCCTTTAAGTGAGGGATCCAAGACATTAATAAGCCTCTAGAGAGATCCTCATCGTTGATGGAGAAGATGACCATCCTTTTAACCAACTGCTAAAAGCCTCCACTACCTTAACTCCACTGCACATCGTCTCTTGAATCATAATGACATCCGGATCGAAAGATTACACCAAACGTTTGAGGGAAAGAATTTTTGGAGCTCCCCCCACTCCATGAGCATTGAAGGAAAGAAAAATTGTTTGTGGACTCTTTCCTGAGATTTCCCTGCTCCAAGTGCCCGAACAATTGTTGTTTGTTTCCCAGTTTTGATCTCCTTAATAGCCTGAATCTGCACCAAAGAATTCAATGATTTCCTCCCAAATTGACCCCCCTGCTACTTTGTGCATGACCATACCCCAAAATACCTCCTCCCCTAGCCCCTCCTTAACCTTAGAGCATAGAAGGTTGTCAGATTCAAAAGAGAATTTTGAACTAGGACAAGGGGAAGATGAAACTGACTGGTCATAGGAGTTTGAGGAATCCCTTGGCGGGACTGAGGCTTCCCTATAATGAGACAAAGGACGAGTCGACGCCCCCACCCCGTGAACCCCAGTAAATGATTTAGGAACCTAAATTTTCTACTTCGAAGGAATTTTTTTTAGAGATACCTTTGGGTTTGGGACTTGGGGCCAAAAACCTTGTACTTCTGAGATTTCCAAAGAACCTTTTAAAGGATGAGACAAAACCTCATCAACATGGTGTTAAATATTACTAGAGATTCCATTTGGCTACACCTTTAAGATGTTGGCACTTAGAGACTCGTACCGTGCATGCTTGGTACCACTCTCCTCCCTTCTTTCTGCATCTGCGAGCTTTTCCGACTCAGAGTCAACCACTACTTTTTTTCTTTTCCATATTTTGGAAAACAAAGGATAATGTGAATGAGGATGCCTACATTATGCTTTCAAATGTCCAACTTCATGGTATCCGAAGCACTGAAATGGGAGGTGCCAATAGTCTATTTTTTTATCGACATGTAAAACCTCCCCATACTAGTTCAATCTCATCATGAAATCCTTCTCTCAAGTCGACCTTAATTTTCAGCCATGACCACCTGCGATCTGTCTTCGAATCCCATTCTAGTTCAAGTATGATGAATTTCCCTATGCTATTACCAATAACCATTAAAACCTCTTCTTGCCAGAATGCTATGGGTAGGTGTTGACCCATAAGTGTGATAAATATTGTATAATTCTTATTGTATAGTCCATTCCAAATATTCTTACATAGAAAATTTCAAGGTCATCGTGGGTCCCTAACGTATTACCTTGCTATGCCCAAATTCCACGACCCACATAACATTCACTTGATTTCCACGACCTTCATTATGCACTTATACTTATAATTTTTGTAAGTAGATGTTCATTCACGGGTGTAGAGCACTATCCCGATTCTCATCTTCTATCCTGCTCACCCATTGTCCTGGTCATCCGCTGTCCCGATTGTCTATTGTCCCAATTGTTCCCTTGTTCACTCTTACTGATCCTTATATCATCCCATCATCCCGATCCTCGCTTACCCTGATCGTCTGCTTGTTCCACTCGTTCACTCTCTCGATTGTCTGCCACCCCACGACACTTTACATCCCGTCTTGTCACGTTTCCCAATATGCATTAAATTATACTTTTCGTAAATGACTACCACTCGTATAAGTGTTAATAGCAATATTAAATACGAGTTTCTTGAGAATAATTCCCATAAATATTAATACCAATTAATATTAAAATCTTTGAATTAAGATCCCTGAAACATGTTAAAGGAAGCAAGTGTATTTTGATAATATCAATTTGAAAGAGTTGTTCATTAAGTTTGCCACCTTGGCTAAGTATGAAAACTTGAAGAAAAGAGCAGTTTTGTGGAGACACTATCAACATTTTCGGATGAGAATACCAAATATTTCATTGGTCACATTCCTATAGGTACTATTCTACACTACCACCTCTGGAAAAGAATTCAAACAAGATTTGGACATCACGAATTACATCGACAAGGTGTGTTCTAGAAGTTTATGATTTCAAGGAATTAAATTCATGGTGTATCGACAAGTTTGACAAGGAATAGAGAATTATTCAATTACAGGGAGAATCTTCCATCTATTTAGCTCCCTTGACTTTTAAAAGGATGTTCAGGCTCCCTTAGCCAACGATGATTTTCAAGAGCGTCAAAGCTGAGGACTTCTTGAAGACAAAGAAAGGAGGATTCAAACTTCTATATGAATACCTTAAAGACCCTACAATTTTTCTTGAATACCTCTCAAATATTCAGGTATGTTCACTAAAATACTCTTACCGAGAAATGACATGGTTGTTTTCCAAAATTACTGGACATGAATCTACGACTATTGTTCCTAAGCTTGCTTTGTACATACTATGTTTCTCAACCCATGAGAACAATGTCTTTGACTTGGCCAAGATTATTTCAAGTGAGTTATCTTTCAATTTGGGAAATTTATGAAAGAATAAAAGGTTTTATATGTCTTCATATTTTGTTTTCACTGTGACTTACTGTCATGTATTCAATGGCCTACCCTTGGCTAAAAGGGTTAACTGTAAATTCAACCTTGTGAAAATGTGGTTCCTCGCACTCTGGAAACAAAAGGCCACATATCACTTCTATGAAGTGCACAACGCTTTTATCTCTTCTTTCAAAAAACTAATTCATGGACCCAATACATCTAGATTATCCCTGGAATCCTCATCTTTCTTAGGTGGGAAAGGAAGTTTTGAAGCCATGGAAAATTTTAGTGTTATCAGACTCTACCATATTAGTGTTCACATGAGAAACCTTCATATCTACCGTATTATTTTTCCGATAAAATATTTATGGTTGAGATATGTAAATAATATGAATTTTTGGCTCACTTCTTCAATGAGAAAAGGAAAAAACAATTCATTCCATTCCCATGGAAAATTGGGGAAATAACTGTAAAAACCATTACCCATCTTGATGAAATATCAACTCAATTTGATTTATTCAATATCAAGAAAGTAAATGAAATCAAGTGTTTCAATCATAGTAAGTTATTTATGACACACATGACATTTGTAGGATATAACACAACAGTTGCCAAAACATTCTTGTTTGGAGAAGAAGAAGGTGTTAGTCAAAACCCTGAAGGGTTACTTGTGGAAAAATTGCAAGAAGATATTGAGACAATCATCAGTACAACGAATTAGCAAAGAAAATGAGGGATATTTTTAAATGAGAATAGTTCATGGTCCCCAAATGTTTCTAAAAAAAGTGGCCTACCCAAAGGAAAACCCCATAATTCAGTTCAAGAACAAAGAAAGTCTTTGATTGATAATTTTGATGATGGAGGAGAACAAAACCCTCCCAAGGGAAATCTCGAGAAGCCACATAAACTCCCAATTGATAATAAGAGGAAGAGAGGTACAAATAAAGAGGGAGAAATCGAAGACATACCTGGAAATGAAATTGTCCCCGAAGATATGGAGCTCGATGTAAATATTGAAGAAACATAATTTTCAAGTGAAGAACAGAGGCTACAAGAAAGCATAACAATTACAAGAGAATTGGATACTCAAGAGCCAATCATATTTTAAGAGGAGTCTCTTACCCTTCATCGTTCCACATCCAATAAAAATTCAAGAAATTTAGTTATTGAAAAGGTCAATGAAAAAAAACAAGAAGATTCAAGAAAAATGGAATTCAAAATTTGACTTTCATGGGGTTCCACCCTCAAAGGTCATAGAATTCCATGAGGCCATAGGAGAAGCTTTAAAAATGTCAATTGGAGATATAGAGAATGAAAATGAAATTCTAAAATATAGAGTTAGATAATAGGAAAATGCCTTAATGCCCCCACCACTATTTGCTAGTCCTATCACCACCATACAACCCTTGAGAAATTTTGAAGGAAGACCCAAATCAAGCTCAAGATTAAAAGGAACATCAAGTTTTCTTGCTACTATCAGGAGATATGTCAATGATAACATCCAAAAGAGAATTTCCTTGATTCTTGAAATCTGGGAGTTGGAAACAAAATTTGTCTCTTTAGGCTCAAGAATGACACATTTTAGGAAATATCTTCAAGTAGACCTTGAAAATGATAAAGAATTTTACAAAGGGGCTATTTCTACTTTTAGTGCAAGAGTTTAAGATCTTAGTGAATTCCAAAGAAAAGAAGAAGATTTGCCTTCGGAAATCCGCTTAAAACAATTAAAGGCATGTTGGCTCAAGACAATCAAAAGTGTAAAGGAAATGTTAGTTGAGTGTGATGTCACAAGTGTAAAAAGAGGTGAATTATATTTAAAGTTGATTGAATTAGAACTAGCTGGGTCGACCAAAGATGTGGAGGACCCACAATTAATTATGAATTGAATACTCTTGTCAAAGGAACAAATGGAAGAAAATATATACTCGTTAAATGTTGCATTAGAAGGAAAGTTCAAAAACTTGACTGAATATTCAGAGACAAAGGAAGAATTTGGTTGGTCCGTTATGTGAACAAAAACGATGGTATTGAGGATACCCTCCATCAACTCTCAATGAATTTTAAAGATATTGAAAATTCGTTTTTTGATATTAAATTGAGACAAGAAATAATCGTGGAACCAATAAGAGAATATATTGAGAATTGATTAAAAAATACTTTAATTAAAATAACTGAATCAGATCAAGAAGAAGTAGTTGCAACCAGTCAGGTAGTTCCAACAAAAGAAAATATAAAGGACATCCCAACTAGCAAATGAAGAGGAGATATTCCATCCATGTAAGTCAAGTGGTCATTTTTCATAATTCCCCATCTTCTATACCTCTCGCTTAGAAATCATCTAGTTGTGTCTTTTCATTCTCTGAAAACTCATAACTGATTTCTAATCATTTTCCTCTTTTTCTTTCAGGTCTAGGTCTATCTTTTAAAGGTCCATGAGAGCCCCATCCCAGTCCGTTTGGACAAACACTTTCATTTTAATTTTACATTTCATTGTAAAACCAAACAATTGTTTTTTTCGAACTCCCCAAAGAACTATCTCAGGGCACAACTTTAATGATTTCCCAGACTATTGAATTTCTAAGTATGAGATTTTTGGAGTGTGCCTATCATATTCTATTTTAGTTTTAAATGTGATACTCATTTAAATTTCTCTACATTGTGGTATTATATCTTATCTATCTTATGATAGATCAAATGTTCCTTATATTGTGATGGATGTGAGGAATATGTTAACTTTATATCATGTTTTCTTTACTTCTGTATAATATTATAAAGAAACCATATTTTTGTTTTGAATAAGTTCCTAGTCCTTTTCTCAGGAACCTTTCTTTTGTGAATATGATTTTTATATATTTGAACTATATTTTCATAATTCATTTTAAGCAATGACAGAGGATTACCACCTCTTTTAAAATGCAAGGGGATTTATCCTCATTAGGTTGTATTTGAGATCTTAAAAAATCTAAACATCAACAATAGGTTAGGAAAAATCGCCCACACCTTCGAGGGAGATTGAATGTCTCTCATTGGGTCAAAGGATATTGACCATTCTTTGAGAACCAGGCCCAACGGCCCCCAAACCCAAACACGATTAAAAAATTCCATAAGTTGTTCATGTCGTTGAAAATAAAGCATATCCAGTCTCTCGTGAGGGTGTACTATACAAGGCATTAACCTAACAACCTCTACCAATTTTCTTCCAACCAGGTTTTCAATGCCAACGGAGTGACATATTCACCACAAAAATGGCCTACAATTGTCCTCCTCACCAAGTTTGGAATGGATCCTATCTCCACATCATTGTCGACTACCATCCTTCTCCTCTCTTTTCTCGCCTTCCAACACCTCTCCTTCCTTGAGATCAATCTTTTGGATTTAACATTCGTAGGAGAATGTGTTACATGGGCACCAACATTCGACACCTTTGTCAATGAGAGCATGACATGCAAAGGAGATGAGAATGATCTCGCCTTGGATCCCACCTAACCCATATTCCCAAAAGGATCATGTGAACCAATGTTCAAGGCATTTCTCGAAACCCCCCAACCTGTTTGATTGGAAACCAGATCCAACCAAGATATCAAAGCTTCGTGATCATGCATAGATGGTAGATCTAGGGCACCAAGATATGACAAATCAACCACATGCTTTAAAAGCTACAATTTGATGAAATCATCATTGGACGGAAATACATCCAACGTACCCAAAACCTCTGAACCATAGTGCTAGAGGGGAAAATTCCCCTATACCGGGTCGAGGTATAGGTAGAGCACAAACTTCCATTAAAATATAGTTCTATTCCTAAGCTACCCCAAAACCATCTAAAATGAAAGACTAGAGAGGGGAAAGAAGACCAGTAGGTGTACCTTTGGTCCTAATGTCCGGTGTAGACCTCTTTCGCCTTTGTAGCTTCCTAGATTGCGGGTCTCCTCCCAAAGATGACCTGCAAAAGCTTAGAAAAACAATGCCACAAAACACAATCTCTACATGTCACTTTCAATATTCAGATATAGGCATAGATTCATTAATCAATAAAAGAATAAAGACAAAATGTATTGGGACAAGATATAACTCTTTTATTCAATATGAAGATCAGAAAGATTACAACCTTCTTATCGACAAAAGTTCTGCGAACCAGGTCCGGGCTCCTCTATTGTTGCTCCAAGTGAATCATTCCCATGATTGCCTCTCACAAACAACTGATCTCTTGGGAAAAGGGAAAGGGTTGTATAAGGATAAAGGGCTGGAGGGTAATTCTTAAGCCAAATCTCAGAAAGGGCTGCAAAACTTGGGCTAAGAAGGGGAAGGGATTTTGGCAGAGTTTACTTATTCTCTTGCTTGTTGTTGTAAGTGGGACCCCAAGACCTATTTTTATATGAAAAAAAGATGGTTATTCGGTTTGGGGATGGGCTACAACGGGAAAAATGGTTGGGAAATCCTCGATATCCCGTAAACTCTACCAAATTTCTTGCAATTTTATATTTTTTTGCAATATTTGGAGGTAAACACGGGCTGTCTAGCATGCAACTAGCGTATGTACATGGGCTAACTAGTATGCAACTCACGTGTGTATGCGGGTTGTAGTTCAGCAGGGCACATACATGTTCCAAAAAATAGTTTTTAAAGAAGGATCCTCAATAATAATTTGGCAAATTGTGTAAGTGGAAAGGGCAATGCCATGTATGCATAGGTAGGGAATTTTTGGACTTTAACAGATGCCCCCTAATGTGTGAGGTCAGAAGAGAAACTGATGGCCAAAATACATTACAATATCTTTACCAGTGGGAAGGCACATAGTCGAGTGAGCCCGAGGCCAGAGTTCGGGAGCACGCCATATGAAAAATAATGATAATCTCTCCGAGGAGGGCATACCCATGCTCTGGATGAACTAATCATGGATTCCAATCAAGTACAATGTAGATACATGTCATATAAATGTCTATATAAATTGTAGCCGCGAACAATACACATTAGATCTACATCTCAAAATCATTTGATGATATTTAAGTACAATATAATATGTATCATCAAGAAGCATTGACGCCCGTAGCTGGAGATGAAGACTTCATAGCTCGAGCAACAACTTCAAGATATTCAAAAACTTAGGTAGGAGTAAAATAGGAGTGTAAGACTCACTTCTCTGAGGTCTTTGACATGCCGATAGCGAAATACTAGAGGATCTCGATCATCAGGCAGAGAACTTCATTGATTTTGAATTTGAACTTGACTGGACTCTCGGGATGAACGACTCAAGAAAGTCAAGAGACAAACTGTAGAATGGCTGACTCAGGTTGGATAAAACTTCCCTTGGACAAAAGAAAATAAATAAATGATGAGACTCAGGAAAAATAATATTGACATAAGTTTGTGATACATGAGGCACCACAAACTCTCCATATGTTTGGAAGAGTAACCAAATGGAGGAGGACACAACTCTATGTAGCGAGAACAACTTCCTAAGGTCATACTAGATCCCAATGCTTGGAAAACAAATGGAAGGATGTGCTTTGTCCAAGGGAGACTATCTTGCTGCTGAAAAAAGAGTGTATATCCCTGTCCCCTCTATTTTGAATATTTGATTCTTTTCTGTCTTTTTTCAAATTTTTAACGAGCTTGAAAAGGAATAAAATAATGCTACGTTACAAAGGAGGAACGAGTGTCACGGGAAAGAAAACTAGTTCCAAGCGCATGGAACATACTGATGCTCAGTGCAAGGAGACATGTGCAGGATGAGGACACTCGGGAAAATTTCTCCATGGGTCAAGGTGTCAGATCGCAAGGGAAAAAGTGCTTCAAGGCTCGCATTTAAGGAATGCTTTGAAGGTTCAGTTGAGAGCAACATGGATCCAACATTAGGCCAAATACACAAGGACAAGACATGTGATGCGATTAAGTATGACACAACAAGACTCCTTCCATGTGAAGTTTTATGAGCCCATAGAAGGTAAGCTCAGTGGTTTTTTCATGTTTAGAGAGTCTGAAAAAACGCTAAAAGAAGACTCCAGGGAGTTCCTTTTTCGTAACTAGTCCAATCGGTTCAAAAAAGGGTTAAACTTGTACCAACAGGACATCTCTTTAAAACCATTTTAACGAGTGTGATTGAGACAAGATCACTCAACGATCTTTTCAATTTTAAGGAGTCTGAAAAGAACTTAACTATGGACTCACAACGTTTTTCTAAGTTTAGTCTCCTTAGCCCGAAAAAGTATAAAATATAACTTAGGAGAACTCTCCTAGCGAGACAAGTCTCCTGAGGCTTACCTTTTTCCTGGATAATCTTGGTTGGAAAATGGGTTAAACTTATGCCAAATAGATGTTCTTTCTGGACCAATTAACGAGTGTGAAAGTAACAAGGTCACTCAATGATCTTTTCATATTTAGGGAGTTTGAAAAGAGCTTAAATATGGACTCCAAGGGGGTTCCTTTTTCGTAAGTAATCTCCAAGGCCCAAAAAAGAGATAAACCAAAACCAAGCAAAATATTTATTTTTCGAAAATTTAGTCCCTTAGGCCCAAAAAAGGGTTAAACTTACGCCTAAGAATACTCTCCTAGCGAACCAAAGTTCCTAGGGCATACCTTTATTCATAAAATTAGTTGTTCGGACCAAAAAAGGGGTAAATTACTGCCAGACAGATGTGCCTTCAAATTTGAGTTTGGCGAGCATGAAGGGAAACAAGATCGCTCTACAATCTTTTCATTTTTAGAGAGTCTGAAAAGGGATTAAAGAAGACTCTAGATGAGACGAGACTGAAAAGAATAAATGAACTCTTGCCATATATTTCTTTCAAAGTTTAAGTGAGCTTGAAAGATAATAAACCATGCTATTTAGGGAGTCCTGTGGGTAAAGTCAAGAATGATGACTAGAAATAAGAATGAGGATTCAATACGTAATCATGGCGGGACTAACAAGGACTCCCAAGCCTATGGAT
>ML786184.1:354662-390103 GCA_009831015.1 Picea engelmannii | reverse complement strand
GCTTCCACCGTCAACCAGTTACAATTTAATTGCGGAGAACTGACAGTAGTTTATTTTGAATTGCATTTATTACTCGTATTAACTGGTTGATACGATGGATAGAGTCTCTCCAGTTATACTCTTTTGAAGTCATTGTGTATGATCCTATTCTGCACGACAACGATTTCAGAACAAACAGAGGAACATGGCTAACAATCCAGAGAAGTTGTCCAAAGTTCAGTGAGTATTAGACAACTATCTTAGCAAGCATTACAGGTATGTATCCACTTGTGGTGTTTTGTGCTTCATTTTTATGTTCACAACCCAACGCTTCTCTGTACACATGTTTAAAGGCTGTTTTAATTGCAGGAACAATGCCCCCAAAGAAACCCTCCACCAGGAAATCCCCAAGAGTGCCAAATCCGCAAGAACTAGAAGCAGGAGAGGGCTCCTCCCCAACAGTTGCAAGACAATTAGAATTCACCCCAAAAATGATGATTGTCATTAAGACAACTACCAAGAAGGCCTTCGTCCAACCCCCGACCTTCAGAGACACATAGGTAAACATTGGAGCCAAAACAACATTCCCTCGCTAGGAAGAATTGTTTAATAAAATCAAGAAAGAAGAGCCCCTCGAGTATACCCTGCACAATGATCCTGATACAAGGAAGCTCGATGATGATGTCCTCCCAAACATCCGTAGGGTTTATCTACACATGGTGGCAAGACGAACTCCAGTGTTTCCTTGCATTGAGCTCCTAAAGTGGCTCATTGACCACACCGATGTGCATAAATGTTTGATTAATGATGATAATGGTGGATGCATCGAGGTTTTCTTGCCATCATAGGTTTAGAGTTACTACAAGCTCAGGGAGTCGGAAGAAAAGCTGAGCACTGATTTCGTTTTGATTTTTTATGCATCACACGATACCAACAAAATCATGGCATCGTGGTGGAGGGAAGACAAAAAATTCACAAACCGGACTGCCGACTGGTATCCAACGACCAATCTAAGGGAACCATACATATACCTGATGGCTCTTCTCTGTAGGTTGCATGGGGAGAAAGATTGCTCTCGGTTTTCAGAGTCTTGGATGCCCCTAGCTTATATGATGGCCATTTTAGGCATGGGTTTCAATTGGGGTGCCATCATTTCCAAACAACTGAGCACCTGCATAAGACAAGCCCAGACGCCAAAAGAGGGGGAAACCCCCTCCTTCTACATGGCCTCGTATATGTTAGACATCATCTGTGCCAGTAACGTTTTCTCTGAAATGAACTTGAACTGGCACTCCTTTGAGCTCCCGATCCATGTATACTTCAACATCTTATGGGAAAATAGGTACAAAAAATCCTATGCTCTTATCTGTGACCAGTTTATTGCACACATCTATTTTTTGCTGTTCAGGAAAGAGTTCCCTAGGTTGTTAGAAGAAGAAAAAAATGTTATATCAAAAGTGGGTCACTGGTATCTAGATGAGCACGAAACCTACATCAGGGCTTTTAGAGCCACAAGGGCACCCCATTTGTTACCCATATATGTTCCCGACAGACTAGTATTAGGGGAAATTTGCTACCAGACCATCTTGCAAGGATACAATTCCACTTTAGTAAAGGACAAGAAGCAGGCCTTCATTCTGTATGGGTTTCATATTGGCTTCTACATGGTCAAAGATATCGTGCATGCTAAGAAAGAAGGGATAAGTCAACTAGAATCCCGGTTCCAAACTGGTCGATTTTGCAAACACGATCCCAAGGGCCTAGTCCTACAACACGCATCATAGGTATCATATTGTTGGCCTTATGCCCATGATTAGTTCGAAGATGAAATTTTCATCGAAAATGCTCAATATTGGAGTGAAGTGGCATCAAGGAGGGATGATCCTCGAACAACCAGGTTCAAATCTATGATTTGGGAAGAGAAAGCAATATTTTTGGAGTAGACAACTCAAGAAATTCTCAGGACCTGAGAAGGAACTGTAGCATCTGAATCAGGCGAATAAATAGGCGATCCCAAAGAGGGCATCAAAGCAGAGAGAGTTTATCAGGAATCCCCAGTACAAATCGGGGATTTCCCTGAAGTTCAAGTTGCACAAGGGATGGGTGAAGTTTTGTACCAACAAAGCTAGCTGCTAATGAAACAAATGCAGGATGATCTGTTCCTTATCATAACACCCGCACTTCCAACTGGTACTCGAGAACGAAGCCCGACGGAGTCAAGAGACCCCGATTCCACAGACCTTGGGAACACCAACGGGTTAGGAAACACTGAATCCACAACATCGCCAGTTAATTCCTCTGTGGGTAGGACAAATCAAATAGAGACAGGCTGGGTGTCGATAGAAACAGGAGCGCCTAATCCCCTTAGCAATCTTATACATATATATAGCGACGACGAAATACCGAAACCATCTCAAGACTCCCCTATGCGTGTCCAAGAGGAAAAATTTCTCGAGAAAGTTTCCTCCCCTGAGCTTGAAGTTCAAGACAAGGAGGTCTCGCAAAAGGAAACAAAATCTGAAAGCGACCTTGACACAAAAGAACCCAATAAATCGAAACCGAAGAGGATCTGAATGATGAGCCCAAACCAGAGGAGACAAATAAAGGATCCCCGCAAAAGGAAATCAACAGTTCTGCAGCCAACGAGAAAGTAAGTAACGAGTCTATACCCGACACCTCCATTCTGCCCAATACTCAAATCCCTGACGAGCGACAAGTAGAAGTCGAACCCACAAGGCACAATGAGGAAGTTCGAGAGCCCAATCTTGAACAAATATACACCACCGGTAGTTTGGGAAACAAGCTAACATGGGGCAATCAACAGATACCAGAGCGAGTAGATGAGGTAGCAGATATCTATGCGATCTCCTACAATCAAAAGAGAAAGGCCATTTTTCAAAGGATTGTAAAGAAAAGAAGGATCTCATTGGATCACTCCACCTTAGTTACTACAAAGGAGAACTTGATCAACACAACAGGCTTCCGGACATCTGAACTGATCAGTGCAGAAAAATCCCTCTGAGATGCCACCTTGGATAGAGCCAGGAGGGATGAAAAGGAACTAGCCACTGCCCTAAAGGAGCTCGAGCACTTACGCTATATTTCCGAATACTATAAATGTGCCATGCAAACCGCTATGTATCTGAGAGGTGAGTTCATAGGAGTTTACAATGAGTTCAAGAAGGAAAGACACCTGTTAACCGAGAACATAGTTGAGTTCTAGGAGGACACTCTCATGGCACTCATGACATGTAAGGAGATGGAGCGATGGTATGAAAGGGTGCAGCAAGTGATAGAAAGACTCGAGTACATTGTGACAGTCCAACAAGGCTGAGATAAGGAAAAACGTGGCATTCGGATGGTAGGAAAAAGTAGTCTTAATCGCATGAAGAGATTATCCGAGTACTGGGCTAAGATGTCTTGGGACACACATCGAGAGATCCAAGAACAATGGACCAGGTGCAAGAAGCATTGGGATAAAATTAACAAAATAATGAAGGATGTTGGGCTCCCCGAGTTCGGCACCCCCGATAATTTCATCGACCTGAGTGACTTGGTCAAGCTGCATGCCGAACAAGATTCGCTATGGACCACAGAGTTTGCAAAGATAACTGATGCAAGGCCAGGGCAAGTGCAACAATTCGCAGAACATCCGATAAGAGACTGAACCATGCTACAACAATTGAACTCCATTTTAGTAAAGTACCGGGCGCATGCAGTAGACATTAGGGGAATATATGTGGCCCTGATGGAACAACACATATTTCCATGGGCCCAAAATTGTGAAGAACTGTTTTCCAGTTGGACTGAATACGAGAGAAGTCGCCCTTTCCAAGAAGTATCTCGGGACGACTGTTAAAGAAGTTGTTAGAAGATAATGCCACATGGCGATTTTTGTTTTGTTTAAACTGCACTTAGCCGTTAGTTTCAGTTAAAACTTTATATTATAAATAAAGACACCAACCAATTAGTAAAGGGTCGATGGTTGTTGTAAGCACTCTTTTTTTTGGGGTTATTAAGAATTATTTTGAGACTGCTATGAATTGAGAAGTCCTTCTGGACCAAAGACACGCTATTTTCATCAGATGCATGTGATTGGACTTGGAGAAGAAATACTTCCTATCCTGTTTCATGAATGATGCAGTAATGAGGAAGAGAAATTAATTCTGTTGTCAAGTTATCTGGTGCAATGTTTTGATGTTCTTTGCTTTAATGATGAAGATAATTCGTTGTTTTATTATGTGATGAATGGTTATGGTAGATGAATTATTTTGCTTGTTGTGATCTTATTACATATGTGATTTCTTTCTGATAGTTAGTTTCTTAGACAATAATTGGAGGCTCACATTGTTAATGTATTAGTACTAGGCTTGTGGTATAGAGTAATTGTCTGCATGTTGAACAGTGGGTTATCCCAAGCTAATTAGCCTCTTCCCCAGTAGTTAAAACTTAATCATTTTGTTTGTCAAGTTGTTTTATACTGGGTTTCATCTCTCATATCAGCCCCACCCAAGAGAAAATACAGAAGAAAACAATCCTAACAGAAGGAAGAGGCTTCACAAGAAAACACAAAGGCCATCGATAAATTGGCCAGATCGCAAGATCTGGAGAACCATTCCATTTTTAAATGCTGCGGAGTCTAATTGGGCCTCGGTGGAGGGTTTGGTTCCTACTGTTGAGTCAAGGGATTTAAGACCCATCAACAACTACTTGTATTTATACTGTTTTCCTGGGTTGTCTCGGCTGAATTCTCATTCTGGAGGCTAAATAATTAATATTAATTATTTCTTTGAGCCATCTTGTCTTCTAGGGTTAAGTTTAATTCTTTAGGGTTTCTTCCTACTTCCCGAAATATTCTATTCTCGTCAGGGTTACACGTGGAGGTAAATACCTCCTGCAACTACCATAATATCAACACTCCCTCCTAGCTAGGGAGGTATTGAAGGCAATGGTCTTGAGCACAAACATACCATTCAACCAGTAGAATCATCATAGTCATACAAACAATCTCATGATTAGATCACAAGCACCATCATCACTATCAATGTCATCTGACAACATCAACTGCATCATCTCTCGAAACCATACTCCATCTGAGTAATCAGACATGATGCTGAATAAGTCATTCAATCCAAAGAGTGATACAAGAACCATTCTTCTAATCCAGGCATATGTCCTAGAGGAATAACTATTCCAACAGATGCTGGAAGCCACGCCATGGGCTACAAGGACTACTCTTCTAATCCATATATACGTCCTAGAAGAATAAATGTCCTGTACCATTTCCCGTCTGGAGAATGTCTGTCCATCAATACACTGACCATCCATCTAGATGATAATCATTTTCAACACTATTGATAGTCTACATGGAAATCATAACAATGTCATTCAATAGAACACAACTGTGTCTATCCATAGTAGTACAAAACTACAATCCAATGGTACACTACCACACCAAGTAGCACACAAATACTTAATCAATGACACATAGTCACAACCAGTGGAACACATACACCACAATAGCATACATCTACTGTCCGGAGACATATAGTCTCCATAACAATCATATCATCTGATATCAACTTGCACAAAAAAACAATGTCATGATATAAATTGAGTTATCTGGGCCATTCTTCCACTCACATCTGTGAGATCTGGAAGAACATCTACCCTTAGAAGGTAAAACATTAGCCATGAGCCATTGGACTATTCTTCTCAAGCATAAAAGAATAACTGTCCTGATTTCTGAGCCTGGACCATTCACCTGTCTAGGCCATTTCTCTGACACTAAACAAAGTGCAACCTGGAGAGAATGAGCCTACCCTAGGGAATTCCTATCCTTGATTGCTAAACCTGCACCATTCACCTAATTGGGCCATTCTTCCATTCTTCCGGCACTAAACAAAGTGAAATATGGAGAGAATGAGTCAACCCTAGGGAATGACTGCCCAAACCATTTCCTAAGGAAATGACTGTCCTGCACCAACCTCCAAAATGGACCATTCTTCGAAACTGCTCACAACTGTGAACTTCGAAAGAATGAATACCTGATGAGGCATACCATTCTTCTTGACCACTACCGAGAGTGATTGTTAAGAATAAATACTGTCCTAGACCATTCCCCCACACTAGCCATAAGTGGAATCGCTGTCTATGGTACATCAACAATCTATCAGACCATTTTCATTACGAAAATGACCGTCCGATCTAGACCATTTACCGAACTGGAAAATGCCTGTCCGTCAGAAATATCAAACCACATTCCGAACTGGAAAGGAACTGCTCATCCTGGACCATTTTTCGAACTGAAAATGACTATCCATAAATCAATAAAACATCAGTGCTCCCTCCCAACCTCAGAGTCATCTCTTCTATTTTCAATAAGGAAGTCCTCTCCACGAGCTCCAACTTGTTTCTTGAGTACGCAAATTTTTTCCATATTGGACATAGGCTTTACCAAAATATCTTCTATCTGCTCATTTGTGGAGATATATTGGAGAACCACTTCTCTTTTCTGGACCTCATCACAGAGAATGTAATTCTTGATCTCAATGTACTTCAATCTTTCTGGAACATTGGTTTTCTCTGAAGGATTCATATAGCTCTGATCATTATAGTATATCATGATTGGATTCAACTCTTTTGTTTCCTGCTAGCTCATGACATCATGTCAAGATTCAAACTGGAACATATCCAAGTGGAACTTCTTATGTTATCATGAGAGTTTTTCATGGATTAGCAATCCATCATCATGGACTTCTGAGTAAACATTCTGATACAATATCTCTATTATAGAAAGTTTTCACCACGCTTCTGCTGTGCATGAGAGGCTTTGCACCAAGTTGTTTGAATCCATACACGATCTTTTTCCATCTCCATACAAGGGTCTCTTTCTGGTATACCTCAAAACCTTGAGGTTTCTCTTCATACACTTCTTTTTTCAATTACTCTATTGAGGAGAACAATCCTTACATTCATCTGATGTAAAGCTCCAACCCATGGATAATTCAGGAGATATAATGGCTCAGGTAGAGCTATGTCTGGTTATAGGAACACGCTATCATCATAGTCTTGTCCATCCATTTGGGACAACCTTTAGTTATGGATCTCACAATGCTTCCATTCATAAGTCTTCTGTACATTGTTCTTCATCACAACTTCCATTTCTTCTACTTGATTGTTTCTAGTGAGTTCAAACCAAGATGGTAGTCTTGTGATTCTCGATATAATGACTGGTTATTTTGGATTTTCTTTCTCTCTTGGAATCTTGATGTTCTTCCTCATGTTTCTCTTTATCTCTTGGGTCCATGGAGTTTTCTATAGATTCCATGCCCCGAAGATTACGACTTCTTCCATTCATCATAAGATCATGGATGTGGATGGACAACTAGGGATACTTTAAGGCTTATTTTTTAAGAAGACTTCTTCTAAATTCAAACTGAACATGTGATACTTTTCATGGCTGCCACCATTGATGGGAACATGGATAGATACTTCATAATCGTCAATGGATCATATTTTTTAGGATTAGATCCATCCTAATCCTTGCTTCATGCATGAATGCATGCTCTTCTTTTAGAATTATATAATCGACTCCCTCCATCTAAGAGAGTCCACACTTCTGTCTGCATATTTATTGCCTTCTGCAAAGTGTCACAAGTATTTTTCTAATTTCCTCTTGATTTCTAACTTCTTTCTGTTCTTACTTCTTCCAGGTTTCTTCAAGTTTGATTATGATTTTGGCTTATCTTGCAGCTGTTAATTATGTTAATAAATTCCACATGAATTGTTACCAGGGGTTGTCGATGTACTTCATCTTTTCATGTGTATTGCTTGACTTGTATTCATCATGATAGGAATCCTTATCTTGTTGTTATTCCATAGGTATTGTTTCTCTTTGAACATATTATCTTCTAAGAAATATATATGAAAGATATGTACATAAACTATGTAAACATGGTATGTACAATAATTATGAAGAATATTGTTACCTTGTCTTAGAAGAAGAAGTTCGTTTTATCCTGCTTGGCCTTCTTTGAGGGTTCCCTTTCTTTGACAACTGATGCTTTGTGTGTTTCCTTCCTTTTCTTTAGCTCGAGACAATGATTCTTGTAGTGACCATATTTTTGACAGTTGAAGCATTGTATTTTTGACATATCTTTCTCTTGATTTTCTTTCTTCCTTGAGCCAAACTTATTTTTATTCCTGAAATTTCTTGAACCTTGTTGTGAAGGCTTGATCATCATATTTCTTTTGGGGTTTATCTTTTGCACTAATCCTTGATTCTTCTTGTGCACAACAAGTCCAAAGTTATTCAAATATGAGATAATCCTTCCTTGTGTTCATTCTTCCGACAAATGCATCCCATGTCTTGGAAAGACCATTGAGTACTATATTTACCAATTCCTTCTCCGAAATGATCTCTTCAATAGCTTGTAGTTGATATCTTAACTGAGAGATTCTCACAAAGTATGATGTTATGCTGTCATCATCATTCATTTTCATGTCACAGAGCTCATTCTTCAGACTCATTACTTGTCCAATGTTTCTGACTGAGAAGAGGTTTGTTAGGGCCTCGTACATATTCTTAGATGAGTTGGAAAGGATGAGTTCAATCCTTGTCTTCCATTCTCTGAAGTTAGAAGCCCCTTCTAACTTGTTTTTTGACTTCATAGAGTAAGTCATAATTGCTTTGACTTGGTCAACCCTTGATTTTGACAAAAACCTCAAACTTGACATCTTAGCTTGCTAAGAGTACCATGAGATGCGCTAGGCTAGGGCGCACTAGGATATCCAGAAATTAGATCAATCTCTTCATTAAGGTGCCTCAACAAGAGGGTTAGGGTTTCATTGCTGTAGCAAAAAAAACTGGCTGCAACTGCAACTGTAACTGAGAAAATCCTCCCAATCTATCTTCTAGCAGTTAGATTGTCCGAAGATAGTGTGGGCCCATAACCTATTAGAAAGTAATGGATGTGATCGTTTAACCATAGACAATATAACAATATTGTCACCCAACCATAGGCCGAAGACACCCCCAAGCACCTTAACCTTGACAGAGAATGAATCCAGAAGCAAACCAATAGCCAACCAAGGCTAATGCACCAAGAAAGAATGATCAGAAATTCCAACCATAACCAACAGAAAGTCCAAGCCTAAACTAGGAATACATATTGCGGCAACTGTCGTCTGTAGCTGCTCCCCAGACTTGCACACTTGTCCATTTTATGCAGTGCACACTTCTTCCCAACTGAAATTCTGAGCTATGTGTACAAAATGAGGTCTGGCTACTTGTATTTATATTGTTTTCCTAAGCTGTCTGGGCTGACTTCTCATTCCGGAGGCTAAATACTTAATACTAATTATTTCCTTGAGCCGACTTGTCTTCTAGGGTTAAGTTTAATGCTTTAGGGTTTCTTCTTTCTTCCCAAAATATTCTATTCTCATCAGGGTTATATGTGGAGGTAAATACCTTCCACAAATACAATAATATCAACACTAACGTCCGGTGTAGACCTCTTTCACCTTTGTAGCTTCCTAGATTGCGGGTCTCCTCCCAAAGTTGACCTGCAAAATCTTAGAAAAACAATGCTACAAAACATAATATTTGCTTGTCACTTTCAATATTTAGATACATGCATAGGTGTATTAATCAATAAAAGCATAAAGAAATAATGTATTGGGACAAGAAATAACTCTTTTATTCAATAGGAAGATCATAAATATTACAACCTTCGCTCCGTGAACCAGGTCCAAGCTCCTCTATTGTTGTTCCAATTGAATCATTCCCATGATTTCCTCTCACAACCAACTGATCTCTTGGGAAAAGGGAAAGAGTTGTGTATGGAGAAAGGGATGGAGGGGAATTCTGAGGCCAAATCTCAGAAAGGGCTGCAAAACTTGGGCTAAGAAGGGGAAGGGATTTTGGCAGAGTTTACTTGTTCTCTTGGTTGTTTTTGTAAATGGGACCTCAAGAACTATTTTTATATGAGAAAAAGATGGTTATTCGGTTTGGGGATGGGCTACAATGGGTAAAATGGTTGAACGTAAACCCTCTATAGCCCATAAACTTTGCCGAATTCCTTGAAATTTTATATCTTTTTGCAATTTTTGGAGGTAAACATGGGTTGTATAACATGTCTCTAGTGTATGTATGCAAGTTAACTAGTATGCAGGTCGCGTGCGTACATGGTCTGTAGTTCAACAAGGCACGTACATGTTCCAAAAAATAGTTTTTAAAGAAGGATCCTCAACAGTAATTTGGAAAATTGTGTAAGTGGAAAGGCCAATGCCATGTATGCATAGATAGGGAATTTTTGGACTATAACACATAGTCCAATATATCACCTTCCATAACTTTTCTGAGTAATATCTTTTATTCCTCCAAGACAAACTTGCACCCCCATCCACCTGGCTTCCAATAAACCAAGCTTCGACTTATCCAAGCCTCAGTCGTATAAAAACCCAATCAGATTGGTTGCATGTGGCTTCCCTCAATTCCCTTCTTCACCACCTATGACCAAACCTGCCATAGATCACCTTGTATCTTCCTTGCACATGTCCATTATTTAAAAAGCATCACCTAAAATCTCCCCGCCATGGCCCAGTTCACTAGGGTTTCCCCACCAGCCTTGTGTTTATCCGTTTTCAAAATTGTATATATATCAACTTAATTATAACTTGAAAAACCATCAAGTAATGAAAACATTTTAATTCCTCATACAAGTTGTAGGATCCGATCCATAGGAGATTGTTGGCATAAGGGAATACCCAGGGTTCACTCCAAGAGCGCACCAACAAGCCCTAGCTACTGGCCCTTTCAGAAGCACCTGTGAAGCAGATGCAGTCTCACACGAAGCAGCTAAGAGGGGGGTTGCAAGATAGAAATGTCTACAACCAGGGGCATATCAAGTGGATATATCACAACAACAATACAACATTCATATATCACTTATCAACTAGGTCTATCTTGCACAGCTATAGATCTGATCTAACATAAGACTGCAAATAACAATATAACAATGACAAAGATCTAGGCATCAATCACACATACGACACAAAATATACGTGGTTCACCCTCTCTCTAGGGCTACGTCCACAAAAATGTGCTTATGATTTATTAAGGTAAAGCATACAATTCTTATCTGCGCTCTCAGCTAGCAGATCTTCTTTCTTATCTCTATTTCTCTCCCCTTCCTGTGCACCCAACTGTCAGACTTAAACTTCGCACACAACTGAAGATCTCACAATACAATCCTCTCCCTCCACAACAGGGCTATAACAACAATATCATACCAATACTCAATGACCAAATCGACCTAGGTCCTCTTGACCTTTATTTATACATTACAATCCCTCACCAAAAGCCTTACGTCGAAACCTAGGTGCCAAAACCCTAGATACCAAAATGCTAGGTGTCTAAAACCCTAGGTCAACTTGACCCACTTTTTTCGGGCTTCGCCAACCTATCTTTCCCTCTTCATCGCGCGATGCTCCAAAGCATCCAATGATGACTTTCTCTACTTGCTGAGTTTTCCATGATCCTTCTTCTTTGCTGATCTGTCATCCCTGAACTTGCTTTTCTGCACTTCTCTCCATCTTTCCTGCTCTTTTGCTCACTTCGACTCAGTGACAATTACCGTGTCTCCCGTGAAGCTTGCTTTTTACCTTTTCTTCCTTGTTCTTCGCTTCCTTCCATAATCAAGGGACAAAAGGCCCCCAACACTCACCCGTGACTCGTCCCAAGGCACTTCAGATCTGATCCTCTTGTTTTACTTCGACTTTGGACTGCACAGTGCAACCCTTGATTTCTGCTTTATGCCTCCTTTCCATCCTTGTGCAGACTGTCTTTTCTGTGTCTGGTACCTAGTTTCAACTGCACCTAGTACCTGAACCCTTTTCCTCATGCTTTTACTGAGAGCTGTGAGGCAGATGGTTATCATACTATAACTTCAGCTGACTCCCATTCATCAATCCTTCCTTCTAGTCTCCCTTCAATGTCTTCAGCTGTGCAAATCCTCCTTCTGTAACATAGTCAATCTCATATGGTCTGAGCCAATGCATTATGAACTTCCCATGGTGTCTTCTTCTTGATGTGCCTATCATGATAGGCCTTTTCTCGTTCCTTCTGAACTTTCTGATGGAATCCTGCAATGAATCTATCTTCTTCCAGTTCAACCAACTGTGCAAGCCTCTCATGAACAATGCCGATATCATCCATGTCTATAAATGCAACAATTCTTAGGCTTGGTACTAAGTATTCCATCGGGAACATAGCTTCAAGACCATAAACCAACTTGAAGGGGGTCTGCATTGTTAATTTATTGCAAGTGGTTCTATAAGCCCAAAGTATTGCTGGTACTCTTAAATCCCAGTCATCCCTATTCATGCTGCAAATCTTTGTCAATGTTGTCTCCAAGATCTTGTTGAATGCTTCAACCGTTTCGTTTGCTTGTGGATGGTAAGATGTGCTCTTCTAATGGTGGACTGAAAATTCTTCAGTCAGGGCTTCAACTGTCTTATTGATGAAGTGTGTACCTTGATCACTCATAAGGATCTTAGGGCATCCAAACCTGGTTATTATGTCATCAAATATAAAACGTGCAGCTGTAGTTGCACTACAGTCCTTGACTGCTCTGGCTTCGTCCCATATGGTTAAGTATTCTGTCTCAGTAATAATGTACCTTGCTCCTGTGTGATTTCTTGGTGGGTTTGTAAGTACCACGAAGTCAATGGCCCACTTTTCAAATTCTTGTAGGGTCATCTGCGGTGCTAATGCCATTTCATCTCTTCGGGAGGGTTTTCCAATTATCTGGCATACATCACATGCTTTGGCATACTCTTTAGCATCTCTATGTAACACAGGGCACCAAAGGCCAACTCACAAAACCTTTTTCATAGTTTCTTTCCCTGCGTAATGTCCTCCTGTGATGCCTTCATGAGCTTCTGTGAGGATCAATGGTCTCTCTGTCTCCATAACACACCTCCTTAATATTTCATCCGGTCCCATTTTGTATAGCTATCCAGCTATAAGTGAAAAGTCTGCAGCACGCACCACTAGCTGTTTCTTCTGAGGAATTGTATAGTCACTTGGAGCCATTCCTGTTGACATGAACTTGACTATGTCTGCGAAGTGGTCATCAATCTTTCTAATGGCTAGTAGCTGTGCATCTAGTAATTTATCCTCCAAACTGGTAGGTTCTTCGCCATGTTCCAACCTTGATAAGTGGTCTGGGCCGTTGTTCATTATTCTTGGCTTAACTATGATCTCAAAATCATATTCTTGAAACAACAGAATCCATCTGCATATTCTCCCCCCCAACACTGGCTTGTTGATTAGGTACTTGAACGCGGAGTGATCAATAAACATTTTAAAGTGTCCTCCCAACAAGTAGTGGCATAATTTTTGCAGTGCATACACCATGGTTAGTCCCTCTCTCTTTGTAGTGGTGTAATTAACTTCAGCTATGGATAGCTTCCTGCTAAAAAATGCTAATGGATGATCAATGCCCCCTTCTCCAAGTTGTGCCAGTACTGCTCCTAATGCAATAGAAGATGCATCGACATGCACATGGAATTCTTTGCTCCAATCTAGAAAAACTAGAATGGGCGCTGTAACCATCTTCTGTTTCAGTGTGTCGAAGCTCTGCTGACATTCATATATCCACTCATACTGGCAGTCCTTCTTCAGCAACTTCTCCATTGGTGCTGTAATTTGGGCATATCCTTTGATAAATTTCCTATAATATCTAGTATGGCCCAGTACAGTGCACAGTTGTTTGACTGAAGTAGGAGGTGGCAAATCAACTATAATTGCAATTTTAGATGGGTCAACCAACAATCCCTGCTTTCATACAATATGACCTAATAGCACTCCAAATGGTGAGAAGAAGATGCATTTCTTCGGATTCAAAGCAATTTGACACTGCTTTCATTTGTCCAACATTGTCCTTAGACATTCAATATGATTTTTCAACAAACTAAAAACAATCCAGTCATCAAAGTATGCTTCTAAAAATTTATGCAAAAATTCTTTGAACGCTTTGACCACCACCCTGGAAAAGATGGCTGGGGCATTCTTCAATCCAAATGGAATTACTATATATTGGTAGGATCCCCACTCTGTGGAAAACATAGTCTTATGACGATCCTCCTTGGCAATGCGGATCTGATGGTATCCCGAAAATCCGTTTGTAAAAGAATATACTTCCTGGCCTCCCATGTTATCCAAAAATTCATTTGTGAATGGTGTAGGGAAAGGGTCATGCAAACATTCATCATTCAACTTTATGAGGTCCACACATATCCCGATTTCTCCTGTCTTCTTGTCTTGTACCACCATAAGGTTCAGTCTGAAAGGTCTTTTCTTGACTGACTTCGCATATGGTTTCAAAGGTATTCTCATATCACCCATAGGCCCTTTGATTCCCTTCATATCAGTGAACTTGGTCGGGAACAAGTCCTGATATTTGTGCAATAACTCTATAATCTTGTCAATGGTAGTAAAATCCCAATAATCTCCAACATTGGCAAGCTTCGGTGTCTTCTCTGTCCCAATATTGACTTTCTTTATTTTGATCAGCTGTCCTATGAATGGCAGCTCAACTCCTGGTCCTTCCACATTTCTGTGGCCTTCTGTCTCAGCGATGTTTACCTTCCTTGGATCATCATCTTCATCGACATTAATGTTGTAACATCCTTGCAATTCCTAGAATGGTGCGGTCCATTCATCCTCTTCTTGATCCAAAGGTTATTATGTCATCAAATATAAAACGCACAACTGTAGTTGCACTACAGTCCTTGACTGCTCTGGCTTCGGCCCATCTGGTTAAGTATTCTGTCTCAGTAATAATGTACCTTGCTCCTGTGTGCTTTCCTGGTGGGTTTGTAAGTACCACGAAGTCAATGGCCCACTTTTCAAATGCTTGTAGGGTCATCTGCGGTGCTAATGCCATTTCATCTCTTCAGGAGGGTTTTCCAATTATCTGGCATATATCACATGCTTTGGCATACTCTTTAGCATCTCTATGTAATGCAGGGCACCAAAGGCCAACTCACAAAACCTTTTGCGTAGTTTCTTTCCCTGCGTAATGTCCTCCTATGATGCCTTCATGAGATTCTGTGAGGATCAATGGTCGCTCTGTCTCCATAACACACCTCCTTAATATTTCATCCGGTCCCATTTTGTATAGCTATCCAACTATAAGTGAAAAGTCCGCAACACGCACCACTAGCTGTTTCTTCTGAGGAATTGTATAGTCACTTGGAGCCATTCCTGTTGACAGTAACTTAACTATGTCTGCGAAGTGGTCATCAATATTTCTAATGGCTAGTAGCTGTGCATATGGTAATTTATCCTCCAAACTGGTAGGTTCTTCGCCATGTTCCAACCTTGATAAGTGGTCTGGGCCCTTGTTCATTATTCTTGGCTTAACTATGATCTCAAAATCATATTCTTGAAACAGAAGAATCCATATTCATATTCGCCCCCCCAACACTGGCTTATTGATTAGGTACTTCAACGCGGAGTGATCAGTAAACATTTTAAAGTGTCCTCCCAACAAGTAGTGGCATAATTTTTGTAGTGCATACACCATGGCTAGTCCCTCTCTCTCTGTAGTGGTGTAATTATTTTCAGCTGTGGATAGCTTCCTACTAAAAAATGCTAATGGATGATCAATGTCCCCTTCTCCAAGTTGTGCCAGTACTGCTCCTAATGCAATAGAAGATTCATCGACATGCACATGGAATTCTTTGCTCCAATCTGGAAAAACTAGAATGGGCGCCGTAACCATCTTCTGTTTCAGTGTGTCGAAGCTCTACTGACATTCATCTGTCCACTCATACTGGCAGTCCTTCTTCAATAGCTTCTCCATTGGTGCTGTAATTTGGGCATATCCTTTGATAAATTTCCTGTAATATCTAGTATGGCCCAGTGCATTGCGCAGTTGTTTGACTGAAGTAGGAGGTGGCAAATCAACTATAATTGCAATTTTAGATGGGTCAACCAACAATCCCTGCTTGCATATAATATGACCTAATAGCACTCCAAATGGTGAGAAGAAGATGCATTTCTTCGGATTCAAAGAAATTTGACACTGCTTGCATTTGTCCAACATTGTCCTTAGACATTCAATATGATTTTTCAACAAACTAAAAACAATCCAGTCATCAAAGTATGCTTCTAAAAATTTATGCAAAAATTCTTTGAACTCTTTGACCACCACCCTGGAAAAGATGGCTGGGGAATTCTTCAATCCAAATGGAATTACTAAATATTGGTAGGATCCCCACTCTATGGCAAACATAGTCTTATGACGATCCTCCTTGGCAATGCGGATCTGATGGTATCCCGAAAATCCATTTGTAAAAGAATATACTTCCTGGCCTCCCACGTTATCCAAAACTTCATCTGTGAATGGTGTAGGGAAAGGGTCATGCAGACATGCATCATTCAACTTTATGAGGTCCACACATATCCTGATTTCTCCTGTCTTCTTGTCTTGTACCACCATAAGGTTCAGTCTTTAAGGTCTTTTCTTGACTGACTTCACATATGGTTTCAAAGGTATTCTCATCTCACCCATAGGCCCTTTGATTCCCTTCATATCAGTGAACTTGGTCGGGAACAAGTCCTGATATTTGTGCAATAACTCTGTAATCTTGGCAATGGTAGTAGCATCCCAATAATCTCCAACATTGGCAAGCTTCAGTGTCTTCTCTGTCCCAATATTGACTTTCTTTATTTTGATCAGCTGTCCTATGAATGGTAGCTCAACTCCTGGTCCTTCCACATTTCTGTGGCCTTCTGTCTCAATGATGTTTACCTTCCTTGGATCATCATCTTCATCAACATTAATGTTGTAACATATTTGCAATTCCTAGAATGGTGCGGTCCATTCATCCTCTTCTTGCTCCAAAGGGAGGCCAACTGCCTCCTTAAATAATTTCTGTCTCACAATCTGTAATGCTTGGTCTACTGAAAAAAATTCACTTTCAAACAAAAAGGTGGTTACAAAATTCTGGATCATACCTTCCCAATCTGAAGTGATGAGGCGCATCTCTGCTTGAAGGTACCAGTTGATAGAGATCATGTCCAACGTGTTAATGAATTTGTACACCCATTGTTCTCAAGGAATGTCACTCCAGGCCTCTTCATAGCTTTGCACATGGTCCTTTGGGCAACTTCGACATGTGTACCTCACTTCGCAACTGCCTACTTGTGCTGAGAATCACGCTGTCATCAAAGTTCGACATTGTGTCCAGTCTGTGATGTTTCCTTTATGCGTCCCCCACCATATTTCTAGTGTGGCTTTCATGGCCTCATCCATTGCCAACAACCTCTATTGTGTTGGTACACTTGTCTCAAACTATGATAAGAATTTTTATAAAGGGTTCAACCCATCAAATGTGGGTAAGTTACTCACTGTTGTGCCGATCCAACGAACCTCTCTGGTTAGTCTAGCACATCTTCTGGTAGAGACTTCATACATCTGGTTCTGCCAGTTCTCCAATGCTTCTTTTGAGTCTGATGAACATGTTCTGTCGCTTTGCCAACTCAGATTCCCATCGGTTGTAGGATTGATATAATCCTGCTATCTGGCTGTTAGTTTGTAGATGTTTTCCAGTTTGTATGCATGGTCTTCTTCTCTAACATGTTCTCATATGGATCTAAAGGTGCAATGAACCTAAGGCCATCTCTTTCAAATGTCATATGCCTCTTCTTTAGATCAACAACAGTATAATTGTTGAAGGCCCAATCAATTCCTAATAATGCAGGGTAAGGGAAACTGTCATCAACAATTTCAATTACCTCAAAATCTACAAAGGTTCTAACTCCATCGATGTCCACAGGGACATGCTCCGATCGTCCAAATGGGCTGGCAACTAGATGATTATCCATTCTAAGCCTGATTGGGGAATAAATCAACTTTAGTTTTCCCATCAGTGCCCAGGTTTTCTTCGTCATGACAATGACCTCCGACCCTAAGTCGAGGACCACATAGTCTATATCATATTCTCATATTTGAGCATTCATGTGTAATTCTTTATTTGTCCTTCTCCTTTTCCCAATTTGGTGCACTTCCCTATTCAGTATGGAGTCTATCTTTCCTAGCTCACACTGCTTGATTAAATCTTGTAATTCTTGTACAACGCTTTTATCTTGAATCAACTTAAGACAATTGCACAAAAATTCCATGAGTTTTCTTACCTCTTTTCCTTCTGTTGGCGACGCAAACTGATCGAACACCTGAGGCATGCCATATTCTTTGATTTCTAGTTGTTTATTTGATGAAGATCCTTGATCTCCTTTGAACTCTTTTATTGCCTCCTCAAATATCTATCTTTCTTTCTTAGCATCGAACGTTGGGGTCTTCTCTATAGTTTTCCTGACTCCGTGATCATCTGCAGTCTTTCCTTGGGATGCTCTGTCTTCTCCTGTAACAACGCCTCGTCAAGTGATAATAGTGACTCTAGGGTCTGCTCCACGAGGTTCAACATATATCAGTTGCACTTGCGTGTTTTGATGAGGTCCTCGTATTTCATGAAGCTTAGCTAGCAGCAAAGGGAAACCCTCGATGACATGCTCGAAGGAATTGCAATAACTGCAGGTTTTGCAAGGGTTCTGGCAGTCCCTCGCTAAATGTCCTGGCTGCGCGCAGTTGTAATAGATTATTTGTCCTTGACCTCGACCCATACCTCCTCATCATCCTCGTCCTCTGTATCCACCACAAGGATTGAAACTTCCTTTTCCTGGAGAATTATACTGTGCATTGTTTCCTTCTTGGTGTACTTCTCCTTGGATATTGTATATGTCTCTTGATCTTTCATGCATCAGGTAAAAATCCATACAATCTCTATCATCGTGCCCTATAGACTTACAAAGTGTGCAGTACAAGTTTTTGGGTGTCTGAACATACTTTTGCATATAATAGCACTCACCAGGGCGATGTCAGCTTCTGCATACTTCGCACCAGGGAAGGTTAACTTGCTTCAAGGGGCTTAGCACTCCTGAGGCCAAATATTCATGAAATAGGGGAAAGTGTTCTTTATCATGACCTTTGGATCTTCATCTTACACACTATATATCTTCTCTTTTGTCCTTACCCTTGTCCTTCTTCATATCCTCAACCTGTAGAGACAAACTAGTCAGCTGGCTCAAGATTTGGCTCATGCCTGAGCTAGATTCTCCCATAGGTGCTGATTCAAGCTTCATGGCGATCTCCAAAGCTTCTACCCGTGATGCAATATTCTTCCGCATCAGGGGAACTCTGATGTGTGGTAAAAGAGCAACGATGAACCATTCTTTGTTATGCTCATCTATGATCTTAAAAGTCAATCGACCTGTTAGGGTCTTGAATCTCTGATCGAACTCCCAAACAGGTTCGACTACCTTCTGTTTGATCTCCTTTAGCTCAGTAATACACTGTGACTCCGACTTAGGTTTTTTAAACTCTGCAACCAGCGTGTTCTTGATCTTGTTTAGTGTCTTAGGATGCACAAGTCCTTGAACAAGCTTCATGTACCAACTCAGCGCGTGATCCCTCAACGTAGTGCTAAACTGGTTTCTTTTAACAGCTTCATCGGTAATATTTTTGTTTCATACGGCCTTACACAAGAAACAATGCTGATCAGGATCTTCAGATCCATCTCCTTTAAAGATAGGGAGCCTCATCTCATCTGCCATAGAGCTACCTAGGTTTCCTATCTAAGTAGATGCTGAACTACTAGTAATAGTAGTCTGCAGACTCTGGTGATTTAGAATATTCTGATTACTTAGCATTTCTGAAATAACAGAAGGATTGATATTACTTACTTCATTGGTCTGCGCAACTCCTGATGTTTCTGGCTCGTTCTTGCAAAGTTATTAAACTTCCTCTTCCTTTTCTCTGGTGGGTTCTGAATGTTCTTCGTCTGTCAAATCTGCCTCTTCTCCACTGTAGAAACCCTCATCTCCATAGTTTTTTTTGAACAGGTTCTCAAGGTGAACCCCTCGAAATACTTTCCCACTACGCGTATGTACAACTTCTGTGTCACTGTTGCTGTCCGAATTATTGAACATTAACCTTTTCAGATCCAACCAATCTACTGTATCTTCAAGACGTTCTTTTCATGCAACAACATCTTGATTCTTAGCTTCAGAAATTGTAAATTTTTTCCTCTGGGTCCTTTGAAGAAGTATCTCTCGGCCTGCCTATATGATTTTGTTCTATCAACAACAAATTCGGTGATATACCCTCCAATGGTACTATCAAACCAGTGATCTACAACCCTTGATACAACGTTGTCGACTCTCTTAACCTTCTTAATACAATTCGACGTCCATACCACAGGAGGTCTAGATCTGATCTCGAGCTAGGTATAGACTAACCTACCTAACCACTCATATAGCTCTTGATGGATTCCTCCAAATAAGATCTTGTGAATATCGATGAAGATGTGTCTCTGTAGCCAACCTTCAATACTTAGCTTAGGGTTCTTGTTTTGGGCTTCAACAAAGTCCCTCTCTTGATCCTCTATCCACTTCTAAATATCTGTCTTCGATGGGAACCACCTTGACATTCCCTTACACAGATTTCTGTCCTGGAAACAGAACCATTTGTTGGCACAGGGGAAGACCCAGGGTTCACTCCAAGAGCGCATCGACAAGACCTAGCTACTAGCCCTTTCTGTAGCACCTACGAAGCAGATGCAGTCTCACCCGAAGAAACTAAGAGGGGGCTTGCAAGACAAAAATGTCTACAACCAGAGGAATATCAAGTGGATCTATCACAACAACAATACAACATTCATATATCACTTATCAGCTAGGTCTATCCTACGTAGCTATAGATCTGATCTAACATAAGACTGCAAATAACAATATAACAATGACAGAGATCCATGCATCAATCACACATACGACACAAAATATACATGGTTCACCTTCTCTCTAGGGATACGTCCACAAAACTGTGCTTATGATTTATTAAGGTAAAGCATACAGTTCTTATATGTGCTCTCAGCTAGCAGATCTTCTTTCTTCTCTCTCTTTCTCTCCCCTTCCTGTGCACCTAGCTGCAGGACTTGACCTTCACACACAATTGAAGATCTCACAATACAATCCTCTCCCTCCACAACAGAGCTATAACAACAATATCATACCAATACTCAATGACCAACCCGAACCAGGTCCTCTTGACCTTTATTTATACATTACAATCCCTCACCGACAACCTTAGGTCGAAACCTAGGTGCCAAAACCCTAGGTGTCTAAAACCCTAGGTGAACTTGACCCACTTTTTCCAGGTTTCGCCAGCCTATCTTTCCTCCTTCATCGTGCAGTGCTCCAAATCATCCAATGATGGATTTCTCTGCTTGCTGAGTTGTCCACGATCCTTCTTCCTTACTGATCTATCATCCCTGATCTCCTCGTCCAACGACTTTCTTTTCCGCACTTCGCTCCATCTTTCCTTCTCTTTTGCTCACTTCGACTTAGTGACAGTTACTGTGTCTCCCACGAAGCTCACTTTTTACCTTTCCTTCCTTGTTCTTTGCTTCCTTCCATAACCAAGGGCCAACAGAGATAGATGATAATTTTCTTTTTCAGAGGCCTTATTCAAATTCCAAAAATCGACGCATAGGCGAATCTCAGCGGTTTTCTTCCCAAGTGGAACTAAATTTGCCACCCAAGTAGAATGTTGATCTTGAAAGTTAATTTTTGTGTTAAGGAATTTTTTCAACTCTTTTTTCACTTGGTGTTCTAAGGAAGGGTGTATCATGCATAGTTTTTTCTGAAAAGGTTTTACATCCTTTTTCATAGGAATCATATTTTGGATAATTCATGTGTTGTAAGTTTTCAAGTCATCATATGTCCATGAAAATACGTCTTGATTTTTTTTGGAAGAGTCTTATATATGTCTATTTCTCTTCTTTATAACAACATGCCCCAAGATTAGTAATCTTAGGATTTTTATTTGTTTCAAGATTGATCAGCTCATGTCCTAAAGTTGAACTCTGAGTTTTGGCATTTGATGACCTCTTAAACTTATCTTGTAAGTCAAAAAAATTCTCTAAAGTAACCACACATTTTGGAATAGTGTTAGTCGTTAAGTCATCATTTCCTTATTTATTAGTTTACAATGTTTTTTCATGTTCTTCATCATATATCACTATATCTTTAAAAGTCCGTTCATTGGTAGATAATTCTATTATTTTCTCATCACCTTCAAATACTTTCTAGTTAGTGATATTATTTGGGAATGAAGGTTGATAGAGAAATTCAATAGAAAACCTACTTGCATCAAAGTCTACTAAGAAACCTAACCTAGAGGCAACAATAGATAAAGAGTTGGTTATTGTTGATGCTTATATCGGTTAAGGTCCAAACAAAAACCTCATGAGGATATGAATCCCCCTGCATTTTTATAGAGGTGGTACTTCTCTTTGGATGAAAGATATATCTTGAATATATTGGATTAGGGAGAATGATAGACAACGAACCCCATATATTTATTTCTTTGATTTGTACATGGAATGGTTCTTGATAACCGTATTTTCTCTTTATGTGCAACAAGTAACTTCTCAACAATAAAAGGATTGAAGGAAGGCTTCAATATCAAAATATATGTATGCTCAACATCATATATACAACCCTCTAAATCACATACAAATAGCGGATACATCCATATTTTCTCACAAGAAATAGGAGGAATTAGTTTTGATCATTTCAAAGAACTTTAAATGAGTTCTGCATTCAATATTGAAAAAAAATTTGATAGGAAAAATCCAAAAATCTCAAACTAAAAAATCCCAAGATCTAAGAAATCATTAAAGAAATGACCCGAAATAGTTCTCAGTGAAGTTTTATTCATAAAATATATTCAACAATACAGAACATCTTAGCAAACCATTTAACTAAATTTTAAAAAATGAAGCTTGTCAAACACAAGACTAAATCTCAATGAATCCAATAGACAATCTTGGATTGTCTATTGGATTCACATATATGGAAGTAAATACTCCATGATATTATAGAGAATAAGTCTTTGAACAATACAAGAAAGACACTCAAGACTCAACCTTATGCTCATTTTAGAAATACAAACATAAAGCCTTGAGAAAGTAGTGTAGTAGAAGAAGAAGAATGGATAATATGGAGATCTTTGTTTGCTGATCAAAAGTTTGGCTGCATGTTGATGTTTGGACCCTTCTATTTTGATCTTTTCATTGCCCGCTTCTAACCCTTTGATGGAGCCCTCTCTTGCTTTTTAAAATCTGCTATTCTAACTTCTTGAGGTAGTTAGGGTTTTCTCTTCTTGAATTTTCCATATGCTTTTCTTCTTGAAGTAATCACTTTAATTAATGCCTCATTGAAGCCTCATTAATGAATTTGTATAATTTACATTTGTGTCTTGAAGTGCACACCTTTTCATCTTTAATAAAATATTTTAAATAAACTATTATTTTGAAAATTTTAAATAACTATCTTTTTAAAGATAGGACTATATTTTATTTTTCTGGGTAAGATATTTGACCTTTCTGTTGGTTGTGGAGCGTGATTATCTTCCTGATTTAGAGGTCTTGTTTCAACTTTGTTTGGATCCCATTTCTTGACAGGGGGCTTTCCCCCCCACATCTATCGCCAAGGGGGGGAGGGGGCGACAATATTTTGGAGCCTCCCCCTAGAGGGGTTCAAGGGCAACACCCCCGAAAATAAAATTTTGGGAAAATTCCCTTATAAAATATTGTAATTTAATAGTCAATCTGAACCATTCATCATTAGGTTGCAAATCTGACGGTAGAATTTATGTTAGGGTTTTTCCCTAGAAGGAAACTCTCTTTTATGTATGAGGGACTTATATTGCGGCGATGTATGTGAGTGAATATTGTATTGTGAGAGAGGATACTATGAGAAAATAAGAGGAAGTTACAACGGGTATGTTGTAGGTTGTATCCCTTCATTTGATGGATAATAATAATGGAAGGACTGACAATTTCTCTAGTGGTCGTAGCCCACATTGGGTGAACCATGTATATTTATGTCTCTATTGTATTGTGTATCTTTTGTGTTTTATTTCTGCATCTGTTTTATTTTATTTCTCTGTGATACTCTTTTCTAACAATTAGTATCAAAGCGAAAGCTAACTCGCAGGAAAAGAAGGTTCTTGGTTCGAGTGGGAGCGATGGCGGAAGATGGAAAGTTTAGGGTCGAGAAATTTAATGGAAAAAACTACCAATTATGGATGATGCAAATAGAAGACTATCTGTATCAGCAAGATCTTTTCCTAGCATTGGGAGGAAAATCAAAGTAGTCGACGAGTATGAAGGATGAAGAATGAGAGGTTTTTGACAGAAAGGCACTAGGAATGATACAACTGTGCTTGACAACATCGATGGCCTTCATCATTTCAAAAGAAAAGGCAATAGAGGATTTGATGAAGGCATTGACTAAACTATACGAAAAACCCTCAGCCTCCAACAAGGAATTTCTAATAAATTTAATATGAAGATGTTAGAAGGTGGGTCTGTTGCTAATCATTTAAATGAATTTAATATGGTTACTAATCAGATAAGTCCCGTGGGAGTGAAATTTGATGATGAGGTTATGGATATTCTAATATTGTGCTCATTGTCAGAAAGATGGAACGACTTGGTCATGGTTGTAAGTAACTCTATCTCCGGTTCAAAAACTCTGAAATTTGATGATGTTTTTGGTGTTATCCTTAGCAAGGAAATGCGACAAAAAAATATAGGTGAGACATCAGGTAATGCATTGATTGTGGAGAACAAGGGAAGACAAAGGGAAAGAGGAAATATCCCAAGGAACCATAGGAAGTCTAGGAAGTGTATATCCAAATCCATACTAGAAAAGATAGAGTGTTGGAATTGTGGGAAGAAAGGACATATGAAGAAAGACTGTAGATCTCCAAAGAAACAGGGAGATGGACAACAAGAGAAAAATCTGGAAGAAAATGTAGCAGATGACGTGTTACAAGATTATTTGATTCTTTCTTTAGATAATATTACTGATTCTTGGGTATTATATTCAGGGGCTTCATTTCATGCCACATCCTATAGGAAATATTTTCAAGATTATGTTCAAGGTGATTTTGGACATGTTTATTTGGGTGATGATGAACCATGCCAAATTGTTGGAATGGGTAAGGTACAAATAAAGTTAAGGAATGGAAACCAATGGTTGTTGAAAGAGGTGAGACATATTCTAGATTTGATAAGAAATATAATTTCATTATAACAGTTGGGAAGTGAAGGCTGTATATATACATTTACAGAAAAGGTGTGGAAGGTCACTAAAGGATCACTGGTAATAGAAAAAGGAGAGACGGTAGGTACATTGTATTTATGTACTGGTAATATTGACTCTTATATCTATTTAGCTTATACAAGAGTGGACACAACACTTTGGAATCATAGGATTGGACACATGAGTGAGAAGGGGATGCATATACTCCACAAAAGGAATTTTTTTCCAGATATTAAACAAGTTGATTTGGATTTCTATGAGCACTGTGTTTATGGAAAACAAAAGAGAGTCGGATTTGTCAGAGTCGAGAAGGAAAAGAAGAGTGAAACATTATATCTTATGCATACAGATGTATGGGGACCAACTCGGGTATCATCTCTTGGTGGCTCTCATTATTATGTTACTTTTACTGATGATGCAACTAGAAAATCTTGGGTTTATTGCATTCGACAAAAATCTGATGTTTTTGACACTTTTAAGAAATGGAAAGTTTGGTTGAAAAAGAGACATGAAAAAGGTTGAAGTGTCTTATATCAGATAATGGAGGTGAATACTACAACAAGGAGTTTGATAATTACTATTTGTTGGAGCATAAAATTTTGGGTAATTTTTTGGAATCACACAGGAGCAAGCCGCGCGACAGTTCAACAAAGGAGTAGCACACGCATAAGACAATTAACACATATTCAATAGCCAACGCATGGAAGGCGGAAGTTAGTTAGTAGTAGTTAGACCATTTGATCCATTTTGTAATGGGCTAATCCCTAATATCAATGTATAAATATGTATGGGTTTTGGGTAGAAGAGAGTAGTTGGTGAAGTAAGAGAGCGAGAGAGAGCTAAGTTGAGTTGTTGTTGGAGTGTGAAGTCATAGAGTGAGAGTACATTGAGTGAATGGTATGGGTAGAGTTCAGAAGTATAATTGGATAATGAGCTAAGTGTGCACTATATGCATGAACAACCAGGGCATTTTGGGTAGATATGTTGTATCTTATTTGAGCACAATGCACACCTATTGTAAGAACTGAATATGAATGGATAAGATAAGAAGACAACCATTGTGGACATAGCCCAGTTGGGGTGAACCATGTTACATTCTTGTGTTTTGATGTGTGTGCTGTTATGATGTGTTGGTTTAATTTGTTTATTACACACATGTAAGATATGCTTATGAGTTTAAATGAATATGTATTTGATGGTTCCACGCACATGTTGAATGATTAAGTAAGATGAATTTGTCATACATTATTATGCTGTTATGATTTAACGCACAAGGTATATTGTATGCTGAATGAGTGTTAAGTCATAATGAATGTTAGAAGATTCTCCATTCCCTTCATGAATACATAAGCCTGGTTCCTATAGTCCCCATAGGTACCTCGGGTGATACTTCAACTGCTTGTGGGTGATGTCAAAAGGGAAAATATCTTTAGGGTTTTGTTGGTGATTTAATGTTGAACCCAGGGTTTTCCCATTGCATGCCAACAAATGGTTCCATTGCTAGGACTGAGATCTGCGATTGAGGGGGATGTGGAGACCTACTAAGGAGGACATTGGACAATGGTTGGACACAAGTGAGATCGAGTTTGATGTAGATCAGAATAATAATCCATGGATCAACATAGATAAATGGATAAAAAGGTATGCGTTTACAGATTTGCATGAAATTTTCTTTGCTGATTTTTTAAATATTTTAGCAGAGTGGATCCAAAGATTAGTTGAACAGACCGGAAGATTTCATACTATTGTTCTGAGAAATTGGATTCTTGAGTTAATTAGGCAATACCATCAATAATCGGGTATCACATGCAGTAGATTACTATATGGAAAGTGTCTTGGGAGATTACATTTCTGAATTTTCCATAGATTGTACTTGGTCATATAGCGTCGCTGATAGGGAATTCTTTAAGGGACTACACAGAAGATACCTAAAGTCACTATCTACTTGGATTAAGCTGTTGTTGTGCAAAAAGAGAGTTATGAATATGGAATTTGATAGCTAAGCATATTCGTGCACATAGGGGGACTGAGGGCTGACCAAGGGATGGTCTAAGTGTAAAGAGGGATGAAAAGAAGGAATGAAGAACGGATGGGATGAGGATGCTGAGAGAATAAGAGTGTGTGGTGAATGAAGAGATTGGAGTATTACATAGTGGTAAGAGATTTAGAATGAATAGGAAGAGGACTGCAGCTGAGAGAGAGGGGCAACACAGTGAGATCGATGAAAGAGATGCCGGTGTAATACTCCAAATTGAAGGAATTTTGTGCACAAAAGAAAAGATCTTTCAACTCAATCTAGTAGAAGAAGATCCCACTTAGATCAGACTCTACGTCGAACCCATGACCCTGTGTGCATCGAAAATAACTAAGGTAAGATCAAAATATTTTTCAATTACAGTTAGTGAATGAACTAAAGATAGTAAAAGTAGTAAGAGTAGTGGAAGTAGTACGCCAATTCATAATCAATTAGTGTTATTAGGAAATAATACCGTGCAGAACATGATGGCAGGAGTAGATCCTACTTTAAGAATGCCTGTCTACCATGGAGCGGGGATAGAGGATCCAAAACAAAATTTATTCATTTGTGAGACAATATGGACTGTGAAGAACATCCAAGATTATGATGCGAAGATTGTGCCGTTGGAAATAACATTCAGAGATCGCACATTATTATGGTACATGAAATATCATACTACAACACCTGCGTCATAGACTAGAACATTGACAGAGGTAAGATAATCTCTATTAAAAGAGTTTTAGAAACCTAAGTTCGAGTCGCAGTGCATTACAAAGTTGAAAGAGATCAAGCAAATAGTGAATGAATCAGTGTGGCACTATGACCAAAGATTTAAGATACTGAAGGATTGGTTGAAATTCCAAATTCTAGATGAATAACATAAAGAGTGGTTTATTGTAGGATTACTACCGCATATACGCTGCCTTTTGATGCAAAAAAATATTGTGTCACAGTAGGAAGCCTTATAAATTTCTATGAAATTAGAAGCATCCCATGTAGGAGAAAATGGCACAAGGATGGCTCAAGTGCAGTCGCAGTTAACAACGCTGATTATTGAGTTGTAGGAACTTGCGAAAGGTAAAGAAAAGTGTGAGGGGGTCTAGTGCATCACATGTAGAATAGAAGGGCATCATAAGAATGAATGTCCAATGTTTCAGTAGTATTTGAATAAGATAGCTCCGAATCCACTAGGGGTATGATGCAATATTTGCAAATTGATGGGTCATCACCCTATTGGTTTCCCGTTGATGCAGAAGTACCAGAGTACTACGAGAAACTTGTTTTGTAACTTTTGAAACTCCGTTTGACATGAAGAGAAGGATTGTCACGCATTTGATTTGATGAGAGAGCGCACTATAGACACATACAAAGTCTAGGGAGAATAATGCGAAGGAGGAGATCTGCAGTATAATACTCCAAGATGTTATAATAAACCAAGAAAAGTAGGGTTCAAAGACCATGGAAGAGGAGGATTTGAAAAAGGAAGATAGCCAATTATATGTTATCACTGTAATCATCCTGGACATTTTTCCTGAGACTGCGTGAATGCCTGCACGTATTGTAGACAAATAGACCATGCGACGAAGGATTTTCCATAGTTGATCACGAAATGGAAAACAAAGAGGAACAAAAATGTACAAATGATAGCAATAGAGGTGCGTGACAAACAACCTAAGATTGAAATAGTTACATGTGGAGGAACTAGAACCAAAGCTGATGTGACAGATCAAGGAAATAAGATCCATCAGTGGGTCAGGAAAGCAACAGAGCCTCAACCGTTGTTTGACCATTTAAAGGAGAAAGATATGTATGCACAAGAAAGAAAGGAAGTAATATGAGCAAAACGTATAACATTGACTTCGATCACACCACCTTTTTATGACAGGTTGCTGATGTATGCCACCGGTCTACGACATTTCAGAAAGGCAAGTTGACAAGGTAACCACTTTGAATAGTTTTCTAAAAAGTTGTTTAGAGCTAATGAAGGATATTCCGCTTTGAGTATACTGCATGGAATGATTGACCATTGCACCAAGATAAATAGATACATGTGGAACATTGAGAAGTTAACCGGGTGCACCAAAAGAAGAGAACGAATAGGGAGTTTTGACTCAATGTGCAGATAGGAAACTACAACATGGACACTATTATTTTGGATCTGGGTTTCGATGTGGATTTCATCATAAAGAAAACTTGGGAAATGATGGGTAAGACAGTTTATTTGGTCACCCATTTAGGTGATATTATAAAACCAACATAATATTGTCCCAATTGGAAGGTTGACAGGGGTAAGTGTTAACATTGATGGAGTGCGCAACTTGGCCGATTTCGAAGTGATTGAGATAGTAGATGGAAACACCCCTTACCCAAAACTACTTGGAATTGATTGGGCCTTTGAAAACAATACTATAATTGACCTGAAGAAGAGACATATGATATTTGAAGGTTATTGCGTCATTGGATCCTACTGAAGGAAGAAGATATGTATAACTAGTAAAGAGAAAAGAGCTTGATAACTTGTATAATATGACTGCACAGATGGACGATTATGTGAATCCTATAGTCGATGGTGTACTTAGTTGGAGAAGAATTAGTTCATGCACATCAGATTTAGAAGAAGCTTTGGAGAATCGACAATAGAGATTACATGAAGTATCTACAAGGAAATGTGCTCGGATTACCCGTGCGTTGTGATGGATCGGAACTGAGGTATGTGATCCTCCAAGATATGATACACTAATTGATATAGTTTCTTTTATAAGAGAATTTGAATTACAAATATCATATCATTAGAGATTATTAGCGTTAGACGTCGCACTAAAAGCGACACCGACAAGATGGTGGGCCATGCATAAGGATGGAATAAGAGATTGGCAACAATGCATATTATTATTACAGGTTAGGTTCAGGACAAAGAATGAAGATACTATGGAGACGTATACATGATTGAGCCATCCAATGGAGCATGTTAGACAATGTATTGTGACATGGAGTAAAGTACCGAGGAAATAATGGACACACTTGTTTGTAGACACCTTGGACACAATCCCGAAGAATTGGTACTTGGAACTGGAAGTGCGCATAGAAATTGCAAATTGGGAGGAATTGAATTGAAATTTTAAGGTAACTTTTAGTTTTGAAGATGATGCTCCTTTAGTTGACTCAGCTTTGCAGGTCATCGAGAACAAAATTTTTTCAGCAGATTAAAACATATTTTAGTTCATCTATAACTTTGACCTATGATCTATCTAACTAAATGATTGTTGATAACTTTTTCTACCTATGTATGTTCTTACCTTGCGGGTTCCCCTTTCCTAACACCTTAGTAATGTAGATGCGGGGTAGTAATATCTTGGACAAAAAATCCTACATTCGACCTAAATCTATGATGTATATGCGGGGGGAGGGGGGAGAAATCCTCCTAAAGTCTACCCACATCTTTGCATCCTGCAAACTTGAAAGTCTGCATCCCGCAAACCCACAAGCCCACTTCCCGCAAGCCCGCATACCTGCATCCATGCATGCCGCATTTCTGCATCCCATACTTAGATTTTTCTCCATTTTCTCGTATAAATCATGCAAAAGGATGATCTCGACATCCCCCCACATCATCCTTCTTCCCACAACCCACATTTAATGTAATACACTTGATTCTTGCACCCGTGTGACACATAAATCCGCACCCACTTTCCATGTAAGACACAATTGGTTTTCCTGAGGTAATCTCAACATATCCATTGCACATCTCCTACATGATGTGTAATGTCCCTGATCCAAAAACCCTTTGTAATTGTACATATAGGTTGGTGATCCATTGGAATTGTAATGTAAATGTACATATAGGCTGGTGTTTCATTGGTATCACTTGTAATGCAAATGTACATATAGGTTTTTGAGACGTTCACACCTAGTTTTGGTGTTGCACACACCGAGGTAAGTGCACAAAGAGTTGTTTTCAAAGACAAGGTGCACACATTTCATAGTGCATCACACACCTGGGTAAGTGCACACATTCATAGTGTTGCATGAACTTGGGTAAGTGCATGAGAATGACCTTGGAGTACACACAGAGCTGAGTTATATATATGCATATATATGGTTGTATATGTATTGAGGTTGGAGAGCTTGTGTGATTATGAGGCTGGTGAGTCGTGACACAGATAGGCCAGTGTGCTTATCCATGTAAATGAAATCACAATTATTAATAATATACATCGCTACGCGTAGACATAATCATATGAAAAGATATGGGGGGTGACTCCACCAAAAAAGGGAAAAGGGGGGTGAGACTTAAGTCTCAGGGGAATATTTTATAATATTTCCTGAAAAGTGTATGTTGGATAATTTTTTTATCCTAAGTTCTTGGGGTTGGGAATGGGTCACCTAGTGGTTTAAGATACTGAAGGTGACAAGTGTCAAGTTGAAGGCATGGAATATATATTGTTGGCCTTAGTGTATTTTGGGGCGTTTTGCATTATTCGGAAGAACTTCATTATTCACTTTCTCGTGTGCAGGAGGGGTCGGTCCATCTGAGAGAGGACGATTATTACCTCATCTACACAAAGAAGCTTGTAAGGAGTTGTGGTGCTGTAATCAAAGTTTTACTATCGAAGAGGTGGGTTGTTAGGCCAGTGAGATGTCTCTCTGGGTGAGAGATTTTCTATTGAAGAAGCGGGTTGTGAGGCCTGTGAGCATACTCCAGGTGAGAGTTTTTTTGGCAATTGTTCCCTTGTGCGCTGAGCATTAGTTGCACGACACAAAGAATTCTTGTCTGACCTATTATTGGTAACCATGGAAGGGAAGTAGGGTAGCTGAGGGATTGGTGAGTAGAGAAGGGGCACACTTCCTTGGGTGTGACATGTGCATGGGGAATGAGGGACTATAGGCTAGTTGAAAAAATGGACACCTTGGCTGAGCAATTCTATTGAGAATCATACCTTAGCTTGTCTCTAGGAACCCTTTTTCCCTAGTGGAGTTAAGCCCCAACTCATGGGTAACTTGTTGCTAAAATCTTATGAGCAACATAGTTTACAGCTGGGAGGAACATTTGAGTTATGTGCGTAGTTGGTGAATTTTCATAAAAGATAAGTGTTCTTTATGTGCTTGTCTTGTTTACTGTGTGCTTATTTATCTATGTTTGAAATGAGTTATTTCTTGTATGTCGTTGTATATAAGTAATTGTTGTTATTATGTTTAATGTCACTTGCACATGTAAGGTGGTGCTGTCATTCAGTATTGTAGTCATGCATAAGTATGACAATTATTGTTAGTTTCCTGTTAAATCATCTTTTGATATTGGTCATGAGTCTCTAAAGCAAGGATTGAATGACTGGGTGCGTAGGAAAGTATCTTGTGTGCACCAGGAGGATGGAATTCATGTGTGTGTACAGGGAATTAGACCTTGCGCACACGTAAATTAGAATTGGTGTATGACACCATGGTGGTTGTGCACACAATAGTGTTGTGTGATCATTACACTAGTGCGTAGTTGTTTGAGTTACTTTCACTACTCAAAGTTTTGTTAAAAAGGATAAATATAGTGTGGCACGACTCAACTTAAGTTTGAGCATGTTACTTCAAGTGATACTACGCAGACCATGGTTAGTATAGAATCTGTGCAGTGGAATTTTGGAGTAGCATTACTCACTAATATGTTGGGGATGTTTTAGTTCAGTTGATTCAGAGTTACATAAGTTGAGATTGTGTGACGTTGCCCAACCTGGGGTGGCTAGGGACATTACAATTTGGTATTAGAGCTATTGGTTCAACATTGGACATGTATGGGCCAGAGTTTAACAAAAGTTGCAGACTTCTAGTTTCAACGCTGAGCTTGCATGGGTTGAGTTTATTTTTAAGGAAAAATTTGGAATGACAAGTGGTCGAGTTTGGAGTTATAGTGTGACCATGGTGCACATATGTGCACGCTAAATATATGATATTGCAGAGTGTGACACTGGAAATATGAAGTAAAAAATGGTGCATGAGTGTGCACACTAATGGTGCATGAGTGTGCACGTCACGTGGATCCTCATGGTTGAGGAGAAATGAATTATTGAAGATGACAACGTGAATTGAAGAAGGAAGTACATGTAGGCCCTGAAGATAATTAAAGAACATAATTACAAAATAAGAAAGTGTCAGGTTGGACTTAATGTTAAAAGGAAGTGACATAAATGGTATAACTAAATATCATTATACATTCATTTTATACACAAGTCGAATTTTAGAGGAAATCAAAAGTAAAGAAGGCCGGATTTCGAGGGAGGGTGAAGTCTTTTGGTGATATGTTCTAAGGTGTTCCGGGTAAAATAGTAATAACTTATTCATAGAGAATCCAAATGAAGTGGGAAAAATTGCATTGGAAATAGTACGAACTGTAGTCTCTTGTGTGCGAGTTTCAAAATCTGATGTTAAATATTAAGCACGAGGCATTCTGTACAAGTTCAGTCTCCTGAATAAACCATAATTGAACAAAATCTACCATTCTCTCTATAACTTCTTTTTGTGTGGAAGGAAGGGGCAAGGATGGAGAGTTAAATCCTCTCTTGATATTGGAGTACTATATATTCCTCTTGGAGGTTTATCCCTCCCTTTACATTGTGAATCTGTAGCTACCTTTGGAAGTCATTACTTCCCTTGAACAATAACTATAGATTATTTCTCATATATTGTGCATGGTGTATTGGTGTAACTCTTATACTATTGTTCATTTCTCATTGGATATATTTGAATGGTTTAAGTATAAATTGAAAAAGGTTTTAAATTGTACTTGATACTCATTCACCCCCCTCTTAGTATCAACGACTAGTATCAGAGCAGGTTGCCTTCAGAACAGTTTAACCACTGGGAGGAAAATCCTGAGAAGAGATGGATGACCATTAGCACATTTCAAATGGGATTCAAAAATTTGATGGAAGAAATTATACATACTGGAGTGATAGAGTGAAAAATTACCTAACGGCTTTGGGAGTAGACATTTGGTACTCAGTTGTAAATGGCTATGTAATCCCAAATAATGCTCCAACTGATCCAAATTGATGGGCAGTAGCAACATTTGAACCAACCATTGCTAGAAAATTGATGGTCTGTAGCACTACTAAAGAGGTATGGGAGAAACTCAAGAGTATCTACGAAGGTGATCCAAAATTTAAGCAGGTCAAGCTTCAATGACATAGAGCAGAATTTGAAAATTTGAAGATGAATGAAAAGGAAGATATTGCAACCTATCTTCTTAGAGTTGATGAAGTTTTTAATGCTATCAGAGGATTAGGTGAAGAGCTCGATGAATCGTTGCTTGTACAAAAAGTGTTGAGATCACTTCTCTTGAAGTATGATGCTAAGGTCTCCGCCATTGAAGAAACTAGGGACTTGACCAAAATGACAATGGATGAATTACATGGGTCTCTTATAGCATATGAAATGAGAAAAGGTACAAAAAGTGACCAGCCAAACAATGAAGCAACCTTTAAAGCCATAAAGAAGACAAAAGACAAGGATAATGACCTTGATGAAGAAATAGAAAATTTTGTAAAAAGGTTTTAGAAGGGAAGTGGAAGATACAAAGGTAAGTATCCTCTCAAAGTGATCAAAATCTGGACCAGGGGTCAAATTTTAGCTCAAAAATCAAAGTTCTCGGAATTGCCTCAAAACGAATGAGAGCGTAGCCCTCATCGTCACAAACCCAATGCAACTTGTTTGGGTTCAAACGAACGTCGGATGAGAGAGATATCACGATCTGTTCGAATCGCCAAACAGGTAAAACAATTGTGCTGACTGTATAGTCCATACATGCTAACGTGGCAGAGGCCGTACGATGATGTGGCATATGATGATGTGGCAGTTTCATATTGGTAGCTGAGGGCGAATGACATTCTGAAACATGGCTTCATTTTGGCAAGTGTTTTGGTGCCACGTGGCGTAGTCATGGGCTGCCACGTGGCACCCCGTTATTTGCAATGGTTGTTAGTTCAAAAATTTATGGAGTCCGTGGGATTTGAACCCCGGACCTCCACCACAATGCAAAGTCTTTACAAAATCTGCCCTGCCAATGCACCACACTATGTGACTTATTAAATATATGGTTTAAAATATATTAAAGTTTGATTAAGTGTTGAGTTGGGCACGGACAGGGCTGGGGCTTAGCCCCAACCCCCGGTCGCATACATTTATATATATGACCACCATTAAAACAAATGCACG
>ML786184.1:317689-330929 GCA_009831015.1 Picea engelmannii | reverse complement strand
TATTTTTCATGACATTATCTCAATCAAGTTGCATGTTGAAGCTATGATCAAATTATTAGAAGGATTGAAAGTTGATCATAGAGCTTAACCTCTAACCTAACCTTTTGTCAAGTTAGTGTATTGTCTTAGTACAAAATATAGGTTGAAGAAAGCATTCGTCACTTGAATGAAGGAGACCTGGAAGAAAAACAAGCACTCATTCTTGAGGATAAGGCTCCGGGTTTGATTAATCAAGATTCAAAGGTACACATGACAAGTTGATGACTATAGTTGAGACAACAATCTTTGTAAAGTATTATACTTGGTAGCATGTGAACATATAAAGGTAAATACTTTGCCTGATACAACTAACACCTCCTCAAGGAGAAACCTCATGTGTTAGTTCCAGGTTGCCATGGAAGAATGCTTGGTCACAACACTATGAGATTATTGACCTCATTTCGTATTATATTCCTTACCTTTAATATTTACTTCAGATAAATTATAAGTGATAGCTCTAAAGGAGCTACTGTGATGATTGTTTGTGCTATTGCTTTATATTATCAAGAAGGATATTATTCTTGCTTGTTGTTTTGTTGACCTTACTCTAGGTCACATGAGGAAGCTATAGTGAAGGTTGCAGAAGGCAACGTGCTAAAGGAGAGGCCATAAATGAAGCAATCATTAGTGGAAGAAAAGAAGGTGACTTGCATAAGCTATAGGGTCACTCAGAAGCTGCCATGACCCATGCCATTGAAGAATCTTGACATTGAAGATTAGCTCACTTCAACTACAAGGTGCTACCATACATATGCAAAGCGGTCACAGGTTTACCAGAACTCAAAGGTGACCATGAAGGTGTATGCAATGGATGTGCACAAGGGAAGAACATCAAGAACCCATTTCCAAAGAGGGACAACAAGCCAGAAGGAGTCCCAGAACTCATCCATTCAGATGTGTGTGGCCCAATGCCATCATCCTCCATTAATGGGTATGTATACTATGTATCGTTCATTAATGATTATTCTCGTAAAAAGACCTGGATATATTTGAAGTGTTAAGCAAGATCAAGGAATTCAAAGCCTTGATAAGAGAACCCTTCTATAAAGAAGATTAAGATACTCAGGTCAGATAATGGAGGAGAATATACCTCAAAAGAGTTCGTGAACTTCTGCAAATATGTTGGGATCAAGATCCTCAACAAAACATTGTAGCTGAAAGGAAGAACAAAACAATTATGGAAGCTGTAAAGACCATGATTCACAATCAAGATCTTCCTATGTGCTTATGGGTAGAAAGAACAATGGCAGCTATTTATGTGCAGAACCGATTATCCCATAGAACATTTGGGTTCAAGACCCTGGAAGAGATGTTCACCGGAAAGAAGCCAGAGGTAAGACATCTAAAAATATTTGGCTGTCCAATGTTTATTCATATACCAAAAGAGAAAAGAAACAAGCTGGAACCCTCCAGAAAGAAGGGAATATTTGTGGGATACTGTGAGGTCTCCAAGGCCTTCAAAATATACATACCTGGTCATTGCCACATTGAAATCAACAGGGACGTGACCTTTGATGAAGAAGCAACACTTAAGAAATCAAGAAGATTCCATCTTGAAGAAATATATGAAGAGGAACCTGTAAATCCTAGGATTGCAGAATTCGTGAGGGAAGTTCCTAGAGCTGCAGAACCTGTAAGGGAAGTCGTAACTTCCCCTGATGAGGAGACTCCTGAAGACCACGACATAACAAAAGTTCAAGAACCTCCTCAAATGACCTTCTCCCATAAAAGAAAGCCTGCTTGGGCAAGAGAGATTATTCAAGATGGAGAGAAGTATGGTGTTCCAAAAGGAACCACAAGACAAGTGAAAAGACTAAAGCCATTCTCCAGTTACACGGCTTTGATGTGAAATCTACTTGATGAAGAACCTTTTCTTTGAAGAGGCCATTCAAAAGAAGGAATAGGTAGATGCCATGACAGAGGAATACCAATCCATAATGAATAATGAAGTATGGGAAATAGTTCCCAGATCGAAGAATAAAGATGGGGTATCCTAAAGATGGCTCTTCAAAATAAAACATGCTGCTAATGGAAGTATTGAGAAGTATAAAGCAAGATTTGTCGCTTGTGGATTTTCCCAGAAGGAAGGCATTGACTATGAAGAAACATTCGCTCCTGTAGCCAGATACACTTCGATCAGGACCATCATAGCTCTTGCAGCTAAGATGAAGTGGAAGCTATACCAGATGGACGTGAAGACATCTTTCCTAAACAGTGTCATCGAAGAGGAAGTGTATATAGAGAAACCTCAAGGATTTGAGGTAGAAGGAAGGAAGTCTCATGTCTGCAGATTGAAGAAAGCCTTATATGGATTGAAGCAAGCTCCTAGAGCTTGGTGTGGTCGTATAGACAATTTCTTGACGAGCTTAGGCTTTACCAAGAGTAAAGCAGACTCAAATCTCTACTTCAAAATTATGGATAATGTGCCAGTAATCTTACTGCTATATGTGGATGACTTATTCTTAACTGGAGAAGAAAAGATCATCGCTGAATGCAAAAAGAGACTTTCCGCAGAATTTGAAATGAAAGACCTTGGCCTAATGCATTTCTTCTTAGGTCTTGAGGTATGGCAGAGTCCAAAAAGGATCTTCCTTAACCAAGGGAAGTACATAGTTGAAATATTAAAGAGATTCAACATGCTAGAATGTAAGTCCATGAATACACCCATGGAAACGAAGCTGAAGTTGCTAGTCGATACTTCGTCAGACTTGATAGATGCCACACTGTACAAACAGATTATTGGATCGCTGATGTACCTGATGAACACCAGACTAGACATTTGTTTTGCAGTGAATACCTTGAGTCGGTTTCTGATAGAGCCTAGACGTGTTCACCTAGTGGCTGCAAAACATGTGATGAGGTACCTTAAAGGTATAATGGATTATGTTCTTAGCTATGATGGAGATCATGAATTCACATTGAGTGGATACACTGATTCAGATTGGGCAGGAAGAATTGCTGACAGAAAAAGCACTTCTGGATGCTGTTTCAGTTTGGGATCAACCATGATCTCGTGGCAGAGTAGGAAGCAATCCAGTATTACTCTCAAAAAAGCATAAGCAGAGTACATTGCTGCATGTTCTGCTAGCTACGAAGCTATATGGATTCGAAAGTTGTTGCTTGGCCTATTTGACTTGGAGATGAGAGAAACCGTGATTCTATGTGACAACCAGAGCTGCATAAAGATGATAGAGAATCCTGTATTCCACGACAGGTTGAAGCACATAGAGATCCTCTATCATTTCATCTGTGACATGGTATAGAGAGGATCCTTGAAGCTCCAGTACATTAGCACAAATGAACAGGTTGCTGATGTGTTGACCAAACCTCTATCTCGTGTAAAGTTTGAACACTTTCGAGATAAGCTTGGTATAGTTTGAAAGGACCCTCCCTGAAAGGGGGAGTATATATATATTCCTTTCTTCTGACCTCGCTGTTAGATGTAAAGCAAGATGAGTCATTGCTTTTGACCTTGTTGTTAGACATAAAGCAAGACGTTGTGTGTTCCTTTCTTCTGACCTCGCTGTTAGATGTAAAGAAATATGAGTCATTGCTTCTGACCTTGCTGTTAGACGTAAAGCAAGATGAGTCATTGCTTTTGACCTCGCTGTTAGACGTAAATCAAGACATTGCGTATTCCTTTCTTCTGACCTCGCTGTTAGACGTAAATCAAGATGAGTCATTGCTTCTGACCTCACTGTTAGACGTAAAGCAAGACATTGTGTGTATTCCTTGCTTCTGACCTAGTTGTTAGATGTAAAGCACGATGATTCCTTGCTTCTGACCTCGTTGTTAGACGTAAAGCAAGATGATGATGTGTTCCTTGCTTCTGACCTAGTTGTTAGACGTAAAGCAAGATGATTCCTTGCTTCTAACCTCGTTGTTAGAGATAAAGCAAGATGATGATGTGTTCCTTGCTTCTGACCTAGTTGTTAGACGTAAAGAAAGATGATTCCTTTCTTCTGACCTCGTTGTTAGACGTAAAGCAAGATGATGATGTGTTCCTTGCTTCTCACCTAGTTGTTAGACATAAAACAAGATGATTCCTTACTTCAGACCCAGTTGTTAGATGTAAATCAAGATGATGTGTACCTTGCTTCTGACCTCATTGTTAGACGTAAAGCAATATGTGACTGACACTGAGCTACCAGCTTAACAACTGTGACATTGAGCCAGTGTAGTACTGTGATGTGCCAACCTAGTGCTGTAATGAGGTATCATTTTTACTGATACATATTGATGCAGATGATGATGGCATTCTTTCGAGAATGATGATGTTGCTGATGAAGAAAACTTCTGATGACTCATAAATTTTCCAGCCAATGTTCCAAGATGATATTGACGATGCTGTCCTCCTGATGCCACTGATGATGTAGACCTCTCTCACCTAATGCTGTTGAAGAATACCCTTCTTGTTAAGGGTGAGTGTTGAAATAATGTAACTGCAAAGAGCATTCTTATTCTTATTGTTATTTTATTCATAGGATTAATCCCCATTGTGGATTAATCATGTCGGTAATTGTATTAAGACCAAATCCCCTTTTGCGGATTGGTCATCGGACAATTGTAATAGGCAGAATAAGAAGTCGGCCCCAACAATTATTATTGAGACCCATAAATAAATTAAAGGTGGGTTTACCCACCCAGAGTGAGAGGTCGGCCTGCTAGTGAAGACCCTTCACACATGCCAGTCTTGTATATATAGAGAGGCTAGCACCTCACTTTATCACACAACACACTTGCTCATTTTCTAAGAGGCAAGATGCAACTTACCAGTTGGAGAGAGGGAGAAGAGTGGCACATATTTTGGAGAGGACTATCTATATTGGTTTGACTAGTTATCTCTTGACATTGTATTGGCAATTTATGATAAGGAAGTTTTTGCTGGGTTTTCTTTCCCTAGAGGGTTTCCCAGGATAAATGTTGTGTCTCTTGTGAATGTGTATTTCTCAGTGATCTTGTTCTTATGTTTCTCTTATCTATTGAAATGCAAAGAACTATGATAATGGCATAAAACATCAACATAGCTACCTTTCAAAGTCATTACTTCTCTTGAACAATAACTATTGATTATTTCTCATATATTGTGCATGGTGTATTGTGGTGTATTGGTGTAACTCTTATACTATTGTTCATTTCTCATTGGATATAGTTGAATGGTTTAACTATAAATTGAAAAAGGTTTTAAGTTGTACTTGATACTGATTCACCTTCCTCTCAGTATCAACACAAGGCATGTCCAATGGAGATAAATAGACTGCGCACAATGGAAAAATTGAATATTATACCTTTGGGATCGTATGATTTCCTCACTGGTATGGATTGTTTGGATGATCACCATGCTGTATTGGACTATTACAATAAAAAATTTACTTTCTTATATGAGGAAGGGAACTTGAGGATAGTTCAAGGAATTCCAAGAGCTGTAACTATCAAAGAAGTTTCAGCCTTGCAGTTGAAGAAAATATATAGGAAAGGATGTCAATTATTTGTAGCGCACATGGAAGAGGCACCTAAGGATAAAGTGTCAAGTGTTGAAGATTGCGCAGTGTTGAAAGCGTTTGAGGATGTCTTTAAAGAGATATCGGGTTTGCCTTCGAAAAGAGATATTGATTTCTCTATAAATATGATGCATGGAGCAATGCTTGTATCCAAGAATACTTATAGGATGACTCTTCCATAATTAAAGGAGTTGCAGATGCAACTTTAAGAGATTTTGAAGAAGGGGTATATAGGCCCAAGTGTGTCACCTTGGGGTGCACCATTTTTATTCATGAAAAAGAAGGATGGTACACCGAGACTTTGTATTGACTTCAAGCAGTTGAGAAAAGTAACAGTAAAGAACAAGTATCCTTTTCGAATGATAGATGACCTCTTTGATCAACACTGGGGTGCGCAAATGTTTTTAAAGATTGATCTCAGATCTTGATATTACCAAGTTAGAATAAAGGATGAATTCATCAGTAAGACCACCTTTAGAATAAGGTATGGTCATTACGAGTTTACAATGGTTCCATTTGGGTTGTCAAATGCACTAGTTGTCTTCATGTGTTTGATGAATGGAGTTTTTAGAGAATTCTTAGATAATTTTTTCATTGTATTTTTGGATGACATACTTATTTACTCATCTGAAGAGGAGCACGAACAACACTTGAGGATGGTGTTGCAGGTATTGAGGGAGCATAAGTTTTATTCAAAGCTGAGAAAGTGCTTGTTTTATCAACGACAAATTCATTATTTGGGTCATATCATTTCCAAGGAAGGAATAACTATTGATCTGGAAAATATAAAAGCCATTGAGGAATGGCCGACACCAAAAAATGTTGTAGAGATGAGTTCCTTTATTTGACTTGCAGGTTATTACAAATTTTTTATTGAAGGATTCTCATAAATTGCACATCCAATCACATCCTTGCAGAAGAAAGGTGCACAATTTGAATGGACTCCAAATCGTGCAAGGGGTTTTCAACACTTGAAAAGTTTATTGACAAGTGCACCAATTTTGATAATTGTTGATAATGATGGAGATTTCGTTGTGTGCACAAATGCATGCAAGGAATAAATTAGTGGAGTATTGAGTCATTATGGACATGTGGTATGCTACAAATCAAGAAATTTAAAAGAGAATGAAATGATCTATGCTACTCATGACTTGGAATTGGCAGCCATAGTGCATGACTTGAACATGTGGTGACACTATCTCATGGGTGAAATATTTGAGCTAAGGACAAAACATAGTGGTATGAAGTATCTGTTTCGACAACCAAGATTAAATTCCAGAAAAAGTAGATGGTTAGAATTCCTCAGTGAGTATGACTTTGACATAAACCATATCATAAGAAAGGAAAACAAGGTGGATGACACACTCAACAAGAGGGTGCATGAGATGCATGCTGCAAACATCAACATGTATAAATTGGAATTTCACAATAGAATTTTAGAATTTTCCAAATTAGATTTGCACTATGTGGACATAAAGGTGAATTTACAACAAGGTATGTTGCAGCATAAGTTGGAAGGTAATGAGATAAGAGAGGATGGGATCCTCATGTATAGACCCATAGTTTATGTGCCGAATGATCAGGAGTTGAAAAGCATGATATTCTCAGAGATGCATAAGGTTCCTTATGCTGGAAATCTAGGTTACCAAAAGAATTTTTTCGTAGTCAAGAAGCAATACTTTTGGCCAGGTATGAAAAAGGAAGTTGCTGATTTTATTGTCATATGTCTTGAATGTCAGAAGGTCAAGGCTGAGTATAGACATCCAACTGGTTTKCTACAGCCCTTGCCCATTACCAAGTGGAAGTGGGAAGTTGTGAACATGGATTTTATAACTAAGTTGCCTAGAATTACTAGGCAACATGATTCTATTATGGTGGTGGTGTACAAGCTTACTAAAGATGCCCATTTTATTCCAATTAAGTCAACGCACAAGGAAGCTGACATTGCTGAAATATACATGCGAGAAATTTCTATGATGCATGGTATATCTAAGACAATTGTCTTTGACAKAGATTCCAATTTCACCTCGAAMTTTTGGAAAGGGATATTCAAAGTATTYGGGACAAATCTAAATTTYAGCACAACATATCACCSYGAGTYAGATGGAYAGAGAAAGAGGGTAAATCGGGTGATTGAAGATATGTTGAGGATGTATGTGATGGATAAACCATCAAAATGCGAAGACTACCTTCATTTGGTAGAGTTTGATTAAAAACATGGGTATCAAGCATCTTTAAAGATGAGCCCATTTGAAACACTTTATGGTAGAAAGTGCAACACGCTAGTGAGTTGGGATAATCTAGCAAACCACACAGTGGTTGGGCCAGATCTGTTCCAGGAAATGGAGGAGCATATGGTAAAGATCATGCACAATTTAAAGGCTATCCAGGACAACAAAAAAATCTACGCAGATAAAGGCAGAACCCACATAGAGTTTAAAATGGGTGACCACGTGTTTTTGAAAGTGAAGGCCAGGCGCAATTACCTGAAGTTGGGGAAGTGTTCTAAGTTGGCAGTGAGCTACTGTGGGCCATTCAAAATCCTATAGAGGATTGGACTTATCACATATATGCTTGCATTTCATGCATCCTTGTGTATTCATAATGTTTTCTATGTGTCATTTCTTAATAAGTACATACCTGATGATAATCATATTATTGATTGGAATATGATTCAAGTGGAGGCAAAAGGCAATTTCTAAGTGCGACCGGTTTACATATTGGATCGAAAAATCAAGTAGATCTGGAATCGAGTCATGGATATAGTAAAGGTCCAAAGGACCTGGTATGGTCCCAAGGATGCAACTTGGGAGTGCAAGGATGCTATGTGGGCAGAGTATCCACATATTTTTTATTTTTTTTGAAATTTTCTATGTACATGTGTATATAATGAACCGAGGACAATGCATAAATAAGGGGGAGGGGAATGTAATGTCCCTGATCCAAAAACCCTTTGTAATTGTACATATATGTTGGTGAGCCATTGGTATCAGTTGTAATGTAAATGTACATATAGGTTGGTGGGTTGTTGGTATCAATTGTAATGTAAATGTACATATAGGCTGGTGAGCCATTGGCACCTAGTTTTGGTTTTGTGTGCACCAAGGTAAGTGCACGAAGAATTGTTATCATATATATATATATATATATATATATATATAAAACAAGACAAACTAAAAAATCTTTTTATTGTTATAAATTCTTAAAAGGCTGGAGAGCCTGTGTGATTATGAGGCTGGTGAGCCAAGACACATATATGCTAGTGCGCATATCCATGTAAATGCAATCACAATTATTAATAATATACATCGCTGCATGTATGGATGTATATGTATTGAGGCTGAAGAGCCTATGTGATTATGAGGCTGGTGAGTCAGGACACATATAGGCTAGTGCACCTATCCATGTAAATGAAATCAAAGTTATTAATAATATACATCGTTATGTGTAGACAAACTTAGATGAAAAGAGATGGGGGGTTGACTCCACCAGAAAAGGGAAAAGGGGGGAAATAATTAAGTATTAGGGGAATATTTTATAATATTTACAGAAAAGTGTATGTTGGATAATTGTTTTATCTTAAGTTCCCAAGGTTGGGAACGGGTCACCAAGTGGCTTAAGCTACTTCTGAAGGTGAAAAGTGTCAAGTTGAAGGAATGCAATATATATTGCTGGACTTAGTGTATTTTGGGGCGTTATGCATTATTTGAGAGAACTTGATTATTCACTTTCTTGTGTGTAGGAGGGGTTGGTCCATCTAAAAGAGGACGATTATTACCTCATCTGCATAAATAATGTTGCAAGGAGTTGTGGTGATGTAATCAGAGTTTTATTGTCAAAGAGGTGGGTTGTCATTCCCGTGAGCAATCTCAATGGGTGAGATATTTGTCGTTGAAGAAGCGAGTTGTCAGGCCCATGAGCATACTCTCCAGGTGAGAGTTTTGCTGGAAATTTTCCCTGGTGTGCTGAGCATTATTCATAGGGATCAGAGACTTCCTGTTTGACATGTTGTTGGTAACCCTAGAAGGGAAGTGGGGCAACTGAGGGACTGGTGAGTAGAGAAGGGGAACACTTCCTTGGGTATGATAGGTGCGTGGGGAATGAGGGACTATAGGCTAGTTGCAACAACAGACACTTTGGACTGAGCAATTGTGTTGAGAATCATACCTTAGCTTGTCATTAGGAACCATTTTTCCCTGGTGGAATTAAGCCCCATCTCGCGGGTGACCTATTGCTGGAATATTATGAGAAATATAGTCTATGGTTGGGAGGAACGTCTGAGTTATGCGCATAGTTAGTGACTTTTCATAAAAGATAAATGTTCTTTATGTGCTTGTCTTATTTACTATGTGCTTATTTACCTATATTTGACATGAGTTTTTTCTTGTATGTCATCACATATAAGTAATTGTTGTTATTCTGTTTAATGTTGCTTGCACATGTAATGTGGTGTTGTCATTCAATATTGTAGTCATGCATAAGTATGACAGTTATTGTTATTTTCATGTGAAATTATCTTTTGATATTGGTCATGAGTCTCCGAGGCAAGGATTGAATGGCTGGGTGCACACGAAAGTATCCTGTGTGCATTAGGAGGCTAGAATTCATGTGTGCATACATGGAATTAGACCCCATGCAGAAGGTAATCAAAATTGGTGTATGATGCAAGGGTGGTTGCGTGCACAGTAGTGTTTTATGATTAGTACACTAGTGCACAGTTGTTTGAGTTACTTTCACTGCTTAAAGTTGTGTTAAAAATGAGAAACATAGTGTGGCATGACTTAAATTGAGGTTGAGCACATTACTTCAAGTGATACTGCGTAGACTAGGGTTAGTATATAATCTACACAATGGAATTTTGGAGTAGCATTACTCAGTAGTATGCTGGGGATGTTACAATGTGGTTTATTCATAGCTACATAAGTTGAGATTGTGTGACGTGGCCCAACCTGGGGTGGATGGGAATGTTACATGATGAGAAGGACTGTTGTTAATTAATGAGGATTAATTCTCGCACATTCCCCATGATCCTCGTGTACACAAATGACAATTTCCATTTAATGAACAACATGCATAAAACATATGAAGGGGAAATTTGAAAAATGACTTAACCCCTGATTTGTTATTAAGGGTTACCTATCAAACAATAAATCAAATTTATACACATAATCCTCACACTTACCCAAGTGCATTGGAAGTGGAAAAATATGAAGAACAATAAGAGAAAACCATTATGTGGATATACAATGAATTCAATGGCTTGTGAAAGTAGGGATTTCCAGTGGTCTGTAGCATATAAGTGGTATTATAATCTTTCCTTAGAGGACAAGCTAAAAAAAAAAGTCTAGACATCAGGGATAGTAAAATCTAGATGCATTCTTGAGGCATTCGATTTAAGATAACTATTCACCTGGTGCTCTAAGAGATTCGATTCAAAGAATCATGTTGTCAAGGTTAAGGAAAGAAGAATACCAATTGTCCCTTAATGCCAAATACTTTCAGAAGGATGCTACGTCTCTTGACACCAGATAGAGTCTTGAACCTTCCCGAGGTGGATTCCTTCTTGGACGCTCAAGGCAGTGGCATGAATTTTCTCAAGGAATTCTTGGTCCAACCCGTGGTGGGATCCTCAAACCTCAGGGAAATCAATAAATGAATGTTAGCCCAACCATTTAAAGAATTCACTTGGATTTTTACGTGACTGGTGGGGAAAGAATCAACAACTTGTATTCCCAAGTATGTTTTATATGTACTCCATTACTCAATGAATATCAATAACCCATAACGCAACAACAACATGACACGTTGAAGAACATTGTTAATGAGTTGTTTAGAATTAGGGTGAAACAAGACATAACTGTAGCACCATTACATGAATATATTCAAGAGTTTATGAATGGGGCATTAAAAGAAATATCTAACTCACCATAATCTTGAATATTAAAGAAACTATTATAACATTTTTGGTTGACATGCTCCTCTTTATTTAAAGAATCAGAAAGAAGCCGCAAGGCACTGTTCCCTGCTTCCATTTTTGTGAGTACAAGCATTATGTTGTTCCTGAGATTAAACTTAAGGATCAAAGAATAATGCCAGGCATAAAAAATATAAAGGAATGTTTTTAAAAGGTGTTTTTTCTTCCGTTAGTTATATAATAATTAATCCTCAAATGAAACTAATGACAGAGAAGGACATAGGCTGTGATTTGTCGTCTGAGTCGATTTATAAAATTAGCTGATGTGGGAGAAACTTACAAAACTGTGAAACAAAATGAGACATCAATGGAAGATGAATCTTACACTATTCACAGTAGAATAAAATAAATAATGCACCCTTGAAAGGATATGCTATGCAGTGATCCAAGTAGCTCATAGGTCTTGTATTTACTTATGGTGAATACAGAGGAAAAAATGTTTGCTTATCAAATAACCTATTTAATGTGATTGTAGTAGAAGTAGTACTAAATTGCAAACACTCACTTATCAAGGAATACCATAAAGAAATCTAGAGATATGAAATACAGGAGAAAAACATAACTCAAACTGCACAAATGTTGGAATCCATGTCTACACTTGTATTAATACTCACAAAAGGAGAGTTTTCTCTATTACATCCGGCAAGAAGCAGCTTGAAATAAGTCTTTGATTTAGATATTTATACAAAATGGTCTCAACCTAAAATGGTCCAACTTCTCATAACCTAAAATGATAAATATTACAATATGTAAACTGAAAGGTCCCATAATCATTCACTCTGTCTCTTCGCCTGCTCGGAGACAACTGGCATCTGATCTTGAATCATGGCAATAATAGGTGCATGTTGTATCATTTGTTTCAAGATGTGCTAGCTTTCCCATGTTCGACACACTGGACACATCTGCTTACTAGCTGCACTACTAACCTGTAAGGTTCTCTTGTGTCATTCGCCTTGAAAATATACATCTTCTTTTCTATATGAGGAAACCTATCCTATATCTTCCTTGCTTCCAATGATATAGTCTGTAGCTGTAAAATAGGATCCACTATCCACTTGTTAATTTGAATAAGGTCGATTTGTTTCAATTGCTGGATGGTCGTCCGAGCCTCTTCTATGCTTGTCTTGGCATTACGTTGATTTTTTTCTATGTCAATCTGCCCTGGAGCCTCAGAGATACTATCTATTTCGACGTCTAGTAACCCCTTGTTGAGTGAAGACAATGCTTCCTCACAAGCCTTATTTACTTCCTTGGCTAATATTTTGCTTTCAACCATATTTGTCTCCCATGTCTTCAGGATTATGTCACCTCGGGTTTGCTCCAAAAGAGACAATCGAGGGATATTTTCCATTTCATCCCTTACTGCTATTAAAATGGCTTCTTGGCACATAGCTCGAGTTGCAGTGGCTTCTCTCTCCTTAATGTACATGTTTTTTAGAGAAAGGTCTGCCACCCGATAACAACTTTGAACAACTTCTACTTTCGTAAAAAGGTTTTTCTTGGCTAATACCATCTTCTCTTGCATCTCCAATGCCTGAGCTTGGAAAGTGGCCACCTCCACTGCTGTAACTTCAACTAAATGTACCTTGGCCTGCAGTTGTTTGATCAATTATTCTTGCTGAGTGGCTAATTCTCTATCAATCTGTGAATTCCTTTGGAACTCCTCAACGCTCGCTTGCAACTACTGAATTTGATGCCTCTCGTAAGCTCTGATTTGATCGAAATC
>ML786184.1:248926-266479 GCA_009831015.1 Picea engelmannii | reverse complement strand
TCTCACACTGAGGGGGGAGGTCAACTAGGCTAAAGTTATAATTTTAAGTTGACTTGAGAAAGGAAAGGGATAAAAGGAGTAAAAGATAACTCAACAGAAGAATAGAAGTTAACCCTGGGAGTTAACCTAAATCAACAGAGAATTAGAAGGAAAAGTATAAGTAAGAGGATGGGGCGCACCTATTATTCATTCTGAATTTGGTGTATTGCTTGTTATTTCTCTTGAGCATTTAGTTTGGGGGTTTTGCTGTACAAACCCTTGTGAACAACTCAGTGGTGAAATATCCACTCACCTTGTTCCACAACTTGGTCTCGGGGATGAAATATTCCTCCACACCATTCTATTCTCAACATATCTCCTTCTAGAGCTTCAGAAGATAGCAGGGCCGTACTATTTGGGAAGTTTCCAACAAGGGCGTAACATACCATTGAGGAGGGTTCGATCTAGCCAATTAGGAGGAGCATTGGGCATTCCATCAGTTGGGTTTTACTTGCAAGTGCTCCATCATCATTTTGAGGGTTTCTTTGAGGATTTATCATCACTCAATCTTCAACAATAGTTTGGGATGATTTGGAGGTTAGGAGGACATCCCACTTTTCTGTATTTCTCAGATCTAGAGAGATCTGCTTGAGATATGGATCTGAAACTTCTCCCACGGGATTCTCTTAGCCCGATCTACATTCTTGGAGAGTTTCACATCATTTGGAGGTATATTTCTTCAAGAACGAGTTGCCTAGGGTTTCTGCCATTCAGGAGGGCACAACTCCCTTGGAAGATTCAACATTTGGAGAGGTTGGCCTTGGATGTTGGGCTTGAGACTTTAGGAGGAGGATCTCACTACCCTGATCTATCATCTGACCAAGTTTGGGCTCATTTGGAGTCATCTACCATCAGGGCCGAATTGTTGAGGGCTTCAGTCTTCCCTTGGAGCGTGGCTTCTTCAGCTGGAGGGTTTGCATTTATATATGCTTGGTATTGGTCTTCATTTCTTATCCAGCCTTTGGAGGCTTCTTTGCATTGACGAGAGCATTTTGTAGCAGCTCATACATGTTGTTTACTAGAGCCATCTGAAGATTATTCCAGATCTTCTCTTTCTATTGTATCTGAATTCTGCTTCTATAATAAAGGTTAGATCTTTGCTTGTGTTCTATATCTTGAGTATATTGTGATCTTCATGTGTTGAATGAATCTTGTATGAACATACTTAATATCTGGAAACCTCAATAAAACACCTGCACATCATACACAACCGAATAGTTAGTGGTCTCAAGTGAAAAATTTGGCTGGGGATCATTATAGATCTGACCTCTGTCACATTCTTTGGCAATGACCATTCTCTAATGGCTTCTATCTTCTTAGGATCCACTACAATCCCCTCCTTTGAAATGATATGTCCCAAATAGTGAATTTGCTTCTAATAAAATGAGCACTTGCTCAATTTGGCATACAACTGATGCTCCCTTAATACTTGCAACATCATCCTTAAATGATGCTCATGCTCTTCTTCTGACTTGGAATATATAATAATATCATCCAAAAAGACAATGACAAACTTGTCTAAATATTCTCGGAAAACACCATTCATTAAGCACATGAAAACATCTGGTGCATTTGACAACCCAAATGGCACCACTGTGAACTCATAATGACCATACCTTGTACTAAAGGCAGTCTTGCTGATATCTTCCTCTTTAATCCTTACCTGATGGTATCTTGATCTAAGATCTATCTTTGAAAATATATTTGCATCCTTCAATTGATCAAAAAGGTCATCAATCCTTGGCAGATTACACTTGTTCTTAACAATCACTTTATTCAATTGTCTGAAATCAATGAACAATCTTAATGTCCCATCTTTCTTCTTCACAAAAAAGACTGGGGCACCCCAAGGTGACACACTTGGGCGTATATACCCCTTCTTTAGAAGTTCTTCAAGCTGCATTTGCAACTCCTTCAGCTCTGGTGTACTCATTTTGTAAGGAGTCTTTGACACTGGAGTTGCTCTAGGCATTAAATTTATAGAGAAATCAATATCTCTCTTTGGGGGTAGTCCTGGTACCTCCTTGAACACATCTTCAAAATCTTCCAAGGCTGCATGATCTTCCAAATTTGGCACCTTATCTTTAGGTGTCCCTTCCATATGTGCTGCAAATATTTGACACCCTTTCCTGTAACATTTCTTCAGTTGTAATGTTGAAATTTCTCTGATGGTTACTGCCTTGGGAATTCCCTGCACTTTCCTTAGTTTCCCTTCCTCATCTAAGAAAGTAAATGATTTGTTATGATAGTCTAGGATGACATGATGCCGGTCCAACCAAATCCATCCCAATTAGACAATCATAGGAACCTAAAGGCAAGATGTTCAAATCTTCCCCGATGTTCACTCCATTCATGCCCATAAGACATGACTTAACCATCTCATTAACTTTTCTTTTGGCTCCGGTAGCCAGCTGCACCAACCAAGATTTCCCATGCTCGCTTCTTGGAAAATGCAAACTTTCCACCATCTTATGATCTATATAACTATGAATAGCTTTTGAATCAATTAAAATAGCAATGGTTTGGTTGTTAATCATACCTTCCACTTCAATCATATGTGACTGATACTCTTCTTTCTTGTTGTCCAGGGCTGCATAGATCCTTAGCACATTTCTGCCCATTTCCTCCACTGTTTCAACTTGCTTTACATTGTGAATAGTCCTCCCTTTTTCACCTCTGTGAGGACAAACTCTGAACATGTGATCTCCTTTACAACCCCAACATTGAATAGGTGGCTGCCTTGGTCTTTGACCCCCTGTTTCAATCGTTCTGGACTCTCTATGAGTTTGTTGTCCTGGTGGATTATTTCTAAAGAATGGTGGCTTAGCTCCCTTCTTCCTTTGATCAATCTTGAACTTATTTTTGTCTTCCCAAGCTTTTTGGAAATTTGGCCTTGCTTTTTGTTGATCATATAGGAATTTATCTCGCCTTATGGTCTCCTCCAATGTCTTGGGATCATCATACTGTATTTTTTCATCGATGAATGATGGCAATCCACTCAAATACCTTTGAATCTTAACTGTCTCATCCTTGATGAAAGAGACATATTTTAGCAGTTCTAAAAACCTTCTCTCGTATTCATCTATTGTCACACTCCCAATCTTGAGTTCAAAGAACTCCTTCATTTTCTTGTTATAATATCTCTTAGTCAAGTATTTCTTCTCAAAATACTTCTTGAATTCTCTCCAAGTAACACTTTTCTCTTTAATGTGTTGCACCTGCACAAGTTGATCCCACCACATGGATGCCTTTCCCTTGAGTTGATAGATAACAATTCTACCTTCTGCATGAGAAGAATAATTATGCAATTGAAAATACTTTCTCATGCCCAACAACCATGTTTCTGCATCTTCATCCTTCTTGTGCTCACCATCAAATGTAGGAGGTTTGATTTTGTTCATTTCTCCTTGTAGCTCATCCACCCCAGACCTCTTGTTCTTCCTGATAGGGGATGGACTTGATATGTTGTTTTCTCTCTTATTGGAATGCCTTGGGGAGTGATGGTGATGTCTTCTAACACTTCTTGCTTTTCTTTTCTCATCAGAAGGCCTGTGACTTCCTGATTTGCTTGAGCCACTCTCCTTATCCAATTTCTTTTCTATTCTATTCAAGCTCTCCAATAACTTCATGTTGAAGTCATTCTGCTACTCCTTGGCTCTCATAAGACTTTCATTATCATCTTTATGGCTTTGTAAATCCTTCTGTAAATTTTTAATGGTCTCTGCCATATTCATGTTTTCATCCCTTTCTTCTCCATGTCCACTGGAGTTTGTTCCTTCAATGACCAAATGGACATCCATTCCTCTGATTTCATCCTCCCGAATGTAAGTCCCCTGTGCCTCTTCCATTCCTCTGGACTCTGTGCTGATCCTAATCTGATCTATTTGTTGTTAACTCTGCAAAATGTGCAGCCAACAAAACTTTGTCAGGCTAATTGTTTCAATAATTTCTTAAAAATACGAACCATTCTGGTTCGATAATACATATCAGAATTATTTCCTCTGATTTCCTGGAAATTTGAATGACCAGATCAATTTTTGGGTGTATATTTAGATTCTACTATCCAAGACCTTTCCAACGCTTACTCCCATGCTCAATTCCGATTCTTGAGCAAAAAGTTATGGTCATTTGAAATTTTCCCATTAACTTTTTTGTTCATACTTCCACTTGGTGCAATTTTGTGCTGTAATTATGCATTCTTGCACTTAATCCATTGCATATTTCGTATGATCTCATTTTTTTTTCTGCATAAACATATTATGGACATTCTATCCAAGTTTCACCTCATTCTGGGTTCTGGGCTGTTAGTTACAGCCTGCTGAAGTTCTAGGCCAATTTGTGTTTTTGGTCTGGAATGCTACATGTACATTATTTTCCATATTAAACACATTTAGCATGCCCATAAATTCAATTCAGCTCTGGGACTGTCTTCTATGTTTCAATATATTTCCATTGATTTCTCTTGCGCCTCAATCCGATTCCGGAGCAGAAATTTATGGCTCTTTGAAGCTAGTTGGGTCTTACAATTCACCCTCCATTGTTTAAGCTGCAACTTTCTCATAAAAGCTCTGTTTGACGAATAGTTTACACCATTAGAAATATCTATCTGAGCTCTTTCATTTAAGCTGCATAAACAATGTGTAACTTTGGTACACATTTGTTTCGTGGTTTTTGACTTGCTAAAAACGCTCTCAAGGCCCTAAAAAACGTGCTGCAAAAAGATGACGTTCAAATGATATAAAACGTCGTAGAAAATTGTTGATTTTCTGCTATTGTTCGCCCTCCAAACGACTTCACGTGCACAATTTCAACCTGTACACCCATATTTACCATGTGCAGCAACAGCACAAGGTAAATCATGCTTCACGCACTTTAAAACCACTGTGTATCACTTCTATGTCGTGCCAATAACTTGCGCATAGTAATTTTGTGTTGCGCGCCAATATCCACCATGCACAGTTTTGGTTCTTTCTCAATTGCATGTTGCACACAGTTTTTGTATCGCGCACTGTTATTTCGCATGCATTTTACTCTGCGCGCTTCATCATGCCAGAGTTTAGTACTCCCCACCACGCATCAATACTCTGCGCGCACATCTAGCAAAACTGTCGTGTGACAACTTATACTCTTACTGTGCACACCACGTGCACCATTATTATTGTGTGTGCACACCACACACACCTTTTATGTGTATGCACACCGCACAATTCTAAATTTAGCACGCACATCCACACACCAACATTTTTCCATGCGACGCCAAACTTTAGCGTGCACACCATCACGCCAACATTTTTCCGTGCAGTGCCCAAATTTAGCGTGCACACCAGCACACCAACATTTGTCTGCACGGTGCCCAAATTTAGCACGCACACCAGAACGCCAACATTTGTCTGCGCGATACCCAAATTTAGTGTGCACACCAGCACACCAACATTTGTCCGCGCGGTACCCAAATTTACACATATCATAAGCCTTTTACTGCGCATCTTGCATTTTTAGTGTGCCCATCTGTGCACATTCATTTTTATACGCATCAATTTCCTCGTGAATTCTGCTGCAGAAATTGGGGATTTTTCCTAACTTTTTCCCCAATTTACCATAGACATTCTGCAACCACAAAATTAGTTCAATTTCACCCCGATAACACCAATTCAACCTCTGCAATAACAAATCACCGTGGGTTGAAATTTCTGGAATTAATTCACCCAAAATCAATTCACGAATTGGAAATTTTAATTACGAATTCCGCTCCATATGTCATGGCTTCACTGTAACTTCAAATTCGACCAATTCCAGGTTTGAATTTGCTAGAACAGATATTAAATCAATAATATCTTACCACATGGACGAATTTCTCAATTTCCCCATGAATTTACCAACCGAAATTGGGGCTTTTTCCCAATTTTTGTACCATATTGTAGTTGGACGCTCTACAACTTGAAATTTGGCCACTTCGAAATAAATCCTCTGTGAAATTTCACTTCAACTCAACTTGCATGACCCATCGAAGCTTAGTGTTGAAAACTTTAGCTTTGATACCATATTGTAACATCCCCAACCACCAACAGGTCAAGGAATGCCACTACTCAGACGCTTTACTAAGCTCTGATACCATATTGTAACGTCCCCAACCATCCATTTCAGACCACGCTACGCCAGAGAACTCTTATTGTTCTCTCTCTGTGGAACATACTATAACATACCCAATATGCAACTGAGCTATGCCACATAAATTTTTCAAACTACATGCAATTAAAACATACACACACAGAACTCTTGCGGAAGCATTATATATAAAACATAAACATACAAATACATTTGTAAATATACGAAAATAACAGTAAACATATACATGCAACATATACAGGAAATACCCATAAATATACAGACAATCATAACCACACATAAGATAAACCCATGAAAATACACATGTAAATAACAATGCAACATCTAATTTATCACACAATTGACACTTATCTTGGTAAGAATGTCACCAACTATGTGCAGACCTTCCACGAATATCCCATCCTTAGACCACACTATTCATCACTCTCAACAGTGAGTCACCCCCGAGATGGGACTAAACTCCACCTGGGTAAAGGGATTCCTAACCAGGATAAAGGCTCATAGACAACAGGAAATAATCTGTCTCAGGTGCCAACTCAACTAACAGCCTACAATCCCTCATTCCCCACATGCCTGTCCTACCCTAGGAAGTGTGCCCCTTCTCTTCTCAAAATTCCTTCGGCTGCCCCACTTCCCTTCCAGGGCTTCAACAACAGGCCAAACAGGAAGTCTTAGAGCACTGTAGCTGCATTTCAACACCTTCAGGAAATAAATCCCCAACAATTCTCTCACCCAGATACTTGATCACAGGCCTAAAAACTCGCCTCTTCAATATCCCACGGGCCTGACAACCCACTTCTTCAGTCCATCTCCCATTCTAACCAGCTACACAAACACAAAATGGCTATGGCTATAGTTTCATGTAAAGTCATGAAGATACGAAAGATAGCTCAATGGGTGTGTACATGCTCATGGATGCTTGACTAGATGACTGAATGATGGAAGGAATGATGGGAAGAATTTTGGAAAAGATCTAATTCCAAACAATATGTATGCATATCCCCAACTTGACACTTGTCATGTTGGGAGCTACTTTGGCCCACTGGTACCCAACTTTAGCACTTATGATAAAATAATTATCCATACTTTATGATTTAAAAAATATTAATATAATATTCCTTTTTGGCTTAAGCTCCCTAGCTCAACCCTTTTCCTTAACTCTTAGGCCCCTCCCTTTCCCTAACCAATGGATTTTATTCCCCCATCTCTTTTATTGTGGTCGGTCTGTGTGCAACGATGTATTTTATATTAATTATGAGACATATACAAAAATAGGCGCACTGGCCTTTAACATCTAGGATCTCCAACCTAATCCAAACATAAGCATCCGAGCTTATAATAACTGGCTCACCAGCCTATAAAACATAGCATATAAACAAAGGCTCGTTGGCATCACAATCGCGCACACTTAAGATGTTGCGCACGGTATCCTAGAATGTGCACACTTCATCATTTCACTGCGTTGTACATGCGCGCACTATGCCATGAAATGTGCATACAAAAATGATATCAAACAACTCACTAGATTAAGTACATTTTAATTTACATTACATTTGGGTTTGGACTTAGGGATATTACATAAGCTATATTCCTGCACTCTTGATACATTCTATAGCCATTATCCCGTCACTTACCACTAATTACATCCATTCTACCTTGTGGTTAATTATTGTTGTCTTCTTGTCTTTTTAAGTGATTAAAGATGTTTTTAACATTTTTTTATCAATGATGGTTTAATCCTATGTTTCTATTTCCAAACAATATGTTCTCGCATTGGAAGTCATCCGGTACCCGCACTGGAGGTCATCCGGTACTCCAAGTCATCCGGTACCAGAAGGTTCTACAATCAATCGATACATGCACAGTCATATGATACCCACACTCCATGTCATCTGATACCCACACTACATCTCATCCAATACTCAACTCGCTAGGTACCAATTCTGCGCTCTTCCAGTACCAATGTTGTGCTCGTCCGATACCAACATCATTAACCGTCTGGTACCATATATAGTTCGAAATTTTGGAAAGCTTATAGAGGAAAATTGGGGACATGGGTTTTGTCCAGAGCGACGTTTACATGTGGTAATGTGAGGGATAATTCACCCAGATCACACGTGTGGACCTCCATCTCAGGGGGAATGATTCTGCAAAAATGAGCAAAATCTCAAACTACCAACTTGCGCCTCGATTTCCATGCAGATGGAATCAAATCTAGAAATTCTACGAGATGGGTTTTGTCTAGAATATGGAAAATTGACTAATACAAGGGAAATTTTTCAAAATGCGAATTATTTTGGAAGATATGGGTGGATCCTTAACTCGAATTTGCCCAAATTACATTAAAACCTAGATTTTTGGGATTTATGCCTAAAAATGTAAAATTTGAAATATGAGCATTGACATTTGGTCACATACACTCAATGATTCTTCATGTATAAATAAGCCTCATAGGGCTATGCGAAAGAGCCATTAGTTTCATGAAGATTTTGTAAATGAGAGATTTATTCTTGTGAGAAAGCTTTGAGTTGTTAGCCATGTAAAAACAAAGTTTTTGATCTCAATGAAGAATTGATTGTTTCTGCAACATTGGAAACCTTCTCCATTTGATTTGAGTCTTTTTAGAAGCACTAACCTCTTGGGAAGGGTCCCTCAGAGTGGTAAGTGTTGCTATATTTTATTTTCTCTGTATAGTAGCATTACATTTAGTTTCCTTTCTTCTTGCATTATTGTTTAGTTTGAAAGTCATATATTGTGTGTTTTCATTTTTCAATTAGTTTGTATTTTGCAAATTGATTCGTAATAGATAAAACTCAAATAAACACCCTCTCACTCAAGGTATTGATACATTGCATTTGATTTAGTTCAATCTCTTTCTATATGCTTTCAATTTATGAGTTTTCATGCTACTCTATCTCTGAATTTAATGACTACTTGACCAACAGTTCAATTGCTTCACGCATCGCTTTAATTTTGTCTTTTCTTATCCTATCACTCTACTAATTATTTGTTGCTAAAATTTCTACAGAGATACACTTTCCAAATAGCTCTCAAACTACCTCCAATGACTTTCATAAACCCACTAATTCCCACATTCAATCCTCATAAAGAGTACTCTGTTTCTAGTGTCTCTTTTTCAGATAGCACATTCTTTTAAACCAAATATCTTCATGCCTATTCCATTATCTACACATCTACCATTGAATTCCATTTTAATTGCTTTGATTCATTGATCAAATTTCCCTTTCAAATATGCATCCCAATCCATTCATTACACCTTCCTTTCAGTTGTGTCAAAACATATTAAAACAAAACTTTAACATTTGTTTGAACATTTGCATTTACATGTATACATTAAAACACAAAAAACATATATTTTAAAGTGCATTTATTATTCACAAATCTATGTGTGTTTCGCTTCTTATTATTCTTACTATAGAACACCTTTCCACTCATTTCTTATATCCTTCATGATTTGATATCATTCCTTGTTTGGTCAAATGCTTTCAAGTGCCATAACTAAATGAACATCAATCCAATATTCCATTTCTTTCCACTTTGTATTTTTGCATTACCATTCTTTCCCATTCCTTTTCATTGCTTTCTCATTGCGATCAATGCATTTGATTGAAGACAAAGTTTGAGTTTATATCTCATTTCCTATTACCTAGTTTTTAGCCATTTGATTATCTATTTAATCACTACTGGAATCCATTGAAGAACATGAAACTTAAGTGAGCTACTCACGATTAATCACACGAACATCACCCCAAGTACATGAAAAATGTGATCTAAGCCTTTATAGCACTAATTTATTCCTACGCCCAGTGATGAATCCTTAGTGTTAATTTCCTGTAGTGTGGGTTTGAAGATTGTTTTGTTGACTTTAGATTAGGTTAGCATATGCTCTGATCCTGCGTTTCCTGTGCCTGCACCTCGAAGCTTACGATCCCCAGTTGATAATTAAATGTGGGAATTAATAATTCATATATTTAGCCCAACAATCCCAATGTTGCATGGTGACAAAACCAATGTAGCATCTAGACTCCACTCAACTAGTCAAACTGAAGTGAAAACTAAAGAGAATATTCTCCCTAAACTTTAAGAGACTGGATAAAGACTAATAAACATAGGAAAAACCTTAGGAAAAATAAATCCTAGGTGTGTGTGAAGTAACTCCAACACTTTGTTTATATTCTTTGACTTATCTCTCTACTTTTTCCTTTGCTAAAATAATGAAGAATTTTCTCCCTTGAGATTCCTAGTTCTTGGATCCCCTCTATCTAGCTAGATCCCTCCTAATTTTTCATCCTACAAGTTAATAGAAATAGTTTTATCTTATCTTAGGTGGTACCTCAATTGCTTTCTTTTTTCCATTTGGACATTTAAATATTTACCTCTTTGAACTCCCCCTTCTTTGTTATAACCCTTCCTTCTCTTGTCTAAGAAAAATATAGAAACACATTCCTTCCACCATCTACTCCTTCCTTTGCTAAATGAGACAAAGTGGCTACATCTACATTCTTTAATGCTTTGCTTCATTGATTATGTACTCTTTGAGTTTGATCCAACTCTATTTTTGAGGAAGGATTGGGTACTTTCACAATGGGGAACCATTTACCAATATCATGACCAGACTAGCCCTTCTCCTAAGAGATACCAAAAATGTTTTTTTTCACATCCCCTTCCCCTTGAGAATTTTCCTAATAAAATATAGATATTTACCTTCCCCCTTTGAGGAGAGGAAGGTGCCCTATGAATGATCAGTGTTTCTTACGCCCTAGGACTTGGACCTTGATTTCTATCAATGCTCTCATCAACCAATGAGGGATAGTGTGCTCTTTGAGGAGCCTTTGTCTTTTCTGAACAAACTACCACCCTTTCCCAAAGGGCATTCATACTTTAAATTGTCATGTTGGCAAGACCAATGGGATAAAAATGGGATTTTATGATAGTCTATGGTTTGTAACTTCCACCACTTTTATTGTATTTCTACATATAATGGGAGGCCCATCCTAATGTCCATCTCAATGGACATGTTGGCTATACTTCTATCAAAATAAACATGATGGTTCAAAACAAACCATACAAACTTACCTAGAGTATTCTTAGTTTCCACCAGAATGTTGTCTTGCCATAACTCAATTGGAAGTCCCATAAGTTTTATTCAAAGGGATTGATAAGTCACTAGTTCTCAATTTGGATCAAATAAAGTTTCCTAAGATTTAAGTAACAATAGAGAGTTTCTCCAGAACTATTACTTGGATTGAATGATATCCATGTCCCTCTATTGCTTGAATACATATATAATCCAACTCGTTTTTAGAATGTGGAATCTTGGTCTATATCCTATGAACTATTTCCAATTTTTATTTATCCACAACCCCAAGGATAGTTACAAGAAAAATATTGCATGGAACTTCCCTACTAGGGAAATATTTTGATAGTGTTGGATCTCCTCCATCAACTCCTTCTCTCACAACTAGCTTCAGCCTGATCTCTTGTTGTTTTAGCACCCGATGCTTCTTCCTTCTTTGTTTTTTTTTCTCTTGAATGCTTCCCACTAATGGATACAAACTTGGGTTCAATAGACGGCCTCCTCTTATTTTCAACCTAACCTCCAACTAAGGATTTTGGTGAGTGTACCTCCAATATAAGGTTTGTAACCCCAAGGAATCCATGGAAAAAAGGAATGTGAGTGGTCTTGGACTAACTTTTTATGAATATGAAGTGTAGAATCGATATTTGACGACTACAAAGACTAAGGTGGTAGAGGTTGGCCTTCTATCACATTAGCCAAATATTTTGGAGGAACTTTATGACTTTTAGAAAGTAATTTTTTGGATGATTCTCCCTTGACAACATTTTGGAAAGGTGTTTGGATGAAAGGTGGAGATTGAAGTAAGTCCTTTATTTTCCCTCCAACAATAGAAACTTGTTTCCCCCAATCAATGTATCTAGAGGAAGATATAGGTTTTCCACTAATAATAGATTCAACAATACTATCAACCAAAGAAAGAGGGAAAACATTTGAAGACTTACCATATTCACCTTATGTTGAATGGGAAAACATCGAAAAAATGTTGTTTGACCCCATTCCCTCTAGTGAATTCATAACACATGATCTCCAGTATATTCATTCTTCTTCTTTGATAACTTCAACGACTAAGTAACGAATATATATAAATATTTGTGCTAAACCTACTTGAATTGATATTACAATGGACACAATACACTATGATTTGATTAGTAATTTATTATTATTGTTATTAATTATAATAACTAGTATTAATTATTAAGTTATTTTTAATCAAATACAAAATTTTTAATTAATAAAAAAATAATATTAATTATTAATAAATTATTTTAAAGATATTATAATTTATTGTTAAATTAGATAAGGTAAGGCATATTAAAGAACCTTAAAAAGAATTGGGGAGGTAGGTGCAGGAGGGGTGTTGTATGACCCTAGAGGAACTCAAGATATGGACTTTTCTTGGAATTTGGGTGAAGCATCAAACAATGTGGCCGTAGCTTATGTGATATAACGAGGTTTATTGTTATTGCACACATAGCAGATTAGCCAAATTTCAATTGTGAGGGACTAAAAAAATTACATTAGATACCTTGTCACAGGGTCTGTTCCCAAAGATGCCAAAATACAGAGAATTATTGAATGAGTATGTATTCTCCTCGCTAATACCACACCCAAAATCTTTCACATCATAAGTGAAAATAATTAAGAAACATACAAAATGGAAAATAAAGCAATCGAGATGGCCCCTAGTTCTTTGAGGATCCAAGGCAGGGAAAAATTTGTAGCCCCACCTAATGGTAGCACCACCACAGAAGTTTCGGGATTTTTGGGCCCACGTAGATGGAAAAAAGGGAAGGACATGTCGACATGAAATGCAATCCAAATATTTGGGTTTAAATACTCAAGGGCTCTCAAGAGGACACCTCATCTAGTTCATGCTCATGGGGATGGTCTGGTGGCATTCTCTGATAATCATGTTCTCGATTGTGAACTGGACCTTTTTCTATGGTGATGGTACTTTGGCCTCTGCGAATTTATATCAAGCAGTATGATGGGAGCGAGTCCCACCCCCTACGATGATGATTTTGCTGACGAGCGCACATGATGTATGGAAAAAGACCATCCAAAATACTTGGAAGTACATGCCATGACGGATATAGTTGGACTCCTTGAGCATGGGAAATTATATAGGATCATGAATGAATGCATGCTTGCATCTCAAGTTCTATCTTAGAACAAGGTTCAAGTTATTTGTTCCATATCCCAGGTGAAAAATGCATCCTTCTCATCCAATATTCAGAATTCTTAGTGGTGGATGCTCAAGACATTAGAGCTTGGATGGTTGAATTCTTTTGGTGGAAATATCCAAGGAATATTATTCTTCCGGTATCCTTTGTGGTTGAATCCTGCTCCTCTGTGAATCCATTTGCACATAAGGTCTCTGGTAAGATTTTCCTCTCCATCTTCCATTTTTAATGGTTCTAAGCATGTTCTTTTCATTCAAGCAGAAAGTTTAGTGAAAACCTGTAGTGGATTCCTTGGGAAGAAATTAAGATTTATCTATCTCCGACAATTCTAGTTGTTCGAGGCTTGGAAATCTGTGTTGGAAATTCCGGTTAATATTATCTTTGTGGTAGTCTTATCTATTGCTGGAATTTTCCCCGACACTTTGATTATAAACATGGCCAAAGGAAAAAAGCATATGCAACCCCTTGCAGAAGGTGGAAGAGTTCGTGGAGGATAATTTTACCTCCACCCAACATCTTCATATCAAGGTTGAATCTCATACCTTGACCATATCATTTTCTCTTGAAACCTTGGCTCAACATCGAATGTTAACTGGCTAGCTTCAATATGAAGTGGACTTCCTTTGAAGGTAGGGAGAATTAATGCAAAGGAAATTAGATTCGAGGACCTCTCCTTCAGAAGCGTTGGTGACTAAGAAGAATCCATGAAAACATGACAACCAGAGGGTAAAATAAAGGAGGGTGATACCTGATCTAAACGTGGCCATAGAGACTCCAACAGAAGCAGAGATAAAGAAAGAATCCTAGAATGATTTTACATAGTATCTGATATGTATTTCCTTTTTGAAAATTTTGTTGGCTCTGAGATTTTGAATAGAATATGGTATATGATATAGTATTTGTAAGAACTTTTTGGATTTGGATAGAAAAATAATGTTGGGATTTGGTCTATTAGGTAACCCTCTCTTTTGTACTCAACGACCTCAGCCGTGCCCTTTTTATAAATAAAATTTTTCCAGCCTGTGTTAAAAAAAAGAACCTTAAAAGGAAACATTCCAAACCTAAACTAATAACAAGACAATATTGTATGATGAATCGAATCATCAATACCACATTTACAGTGCATTGCTTTGAACACCCTCTCGTTAAGGATTAGTTGGAACTCTCCAGAAGAATGGCATTGAAATGGTGTACTAAGACGATGACAATTTTATACTCTTTTTTTTTTAATTATTGATTCCATCAAAAAACTAGAACTTGGATGCATACAATGGTATTTCAACACTTATGAAACACATTTGATGCATAAATCTTAAACCCCATGCATCTGACGCACATTACAATACTAACTTCCACAAGAAAGAAAAATGATTTTAAAGTGTTTTTGGCATTGTATCATGATGCAAACTTGATGCAATATTGATGCAACTATGAGCCATGAGACAACACTCAATCATAATGTGCATCAATGAAAATCATCGAGCTAGGTTTGTCATGGCATTAATGACGTAAATTTGTGATGCTAGAGCCATGTATTATAGTAGTGATTATGCTATATGTTATTAACATATATTTTTTAGTAAAATATTTACACAATATTGATGTCTAGGAGTGTAATGAAGCATTTGATTAGATTATGATGTCAAATTGACAATTAATATGTCCAAGGGATAATGACACATGGGAGACACTTTCTAAACTAGGAGGCACATACTTGAAGATGAGAGAATATTGTTGAGTCGGAGGAGGGGAAAACTTATTTTTATCTCTCTCCATTCTTAATGGAACAAGGATTAAAATGGGTCTTTGCAAATAATATCTAAGGTTAAGGTTGGTATGTAAACTACCTTGGATATTTTAGTGGCAGATCAACAAAATAGAACTAAACTTAAAATCACCATAATGAACCTATGCATGATTGTGCGACTATCTCTTTGTATTTTTAACACTTTAACATAAATAATAACATAACATTTATATTCTTTAACTACCATGACATATGAAATAGAATATAATAACAAGACACACACCATGGAAAATGAATATTTATCCCAAAAACCCATATGGGAAACAAACATTCAGTGAAGGACCATACCTTCTATCTTCTTATATTATGGAGATTACAATATAGATTTGAAATATTTCCAATCTTAAGGTGAAGCTATGGGGAAATATGGTCTTCTACAACCCTCTACAATATTATTCTATCTCTCTGCCCTGTTAGTGCCTCATCCACACTCGTGCTCATACTATGGAACAACTTATGGCTAGTAAAAAGGTGAACCCTCTTCCCTCCTTTTGCTAGTTTTTTGATACTTAGAATTAGTGTTAGGGTTAGATTTTGAAACCCTCTTGGAAAATCCATGATATTTCTAGAAATCCATTGTGGATTCATATATTATAAATGAAGACTAATGTGCTTATCCAAGGTTAAAAGTGTAGGAATTTTCCACTAAGGATAGGGTGATATCCTTAATTTATGACTCTAAACCAACTTGAATACTACTGATATTTTTAAGGGATCTTGTATATTCACCATCTTTAGAATCTTCCAACACTTGAAGGAAACCTTAATGGCCTCAAGGATTTTGAATCCTACATGATTAAGGTAGTTCAAATTGTCCAAGAGGGAAATCAATCCCATAGAACATCATGAAAATTTATAGGAGGTTATGGGACAACTTCCATAATTCAAGGGATTGATTGGAAGGTGTTGATGCTTGAATCCATTAGGACCGAAACTACAATATCACTAGGATATGAATCCCCCTGCATTTTTAAAGAGGTGGTACTCCTCTTTGGTTGAAATATATATCTATGATATCTTGGATTAGGAGAATGATAATGAACAAACCCTAGATATTTATTGCTTGAATTTATTTAATGAAATGGTCTTCAATAACCTGATATAATCTTTATGTGCAACATAAGTCTCTTTACAATAAGAAAAGATTGAAGGAGGGCTTCAACATCATAATTTCTTTGTGATCAACATCACATACACAATCTTATTAATCATATTGTTAGGGTCCTAACCCGCACATAGGTAGAGCAATACATTCGGATGTAATAAAGGTCAATATTAATAAGGCCTTTCAATAAAATAGAATAAGGCGGATGTAAGAAGACCTAATAGAAGCTTTCGCTTCTAGAAGGATCTTCCTCTAGATGCTTCTCTTGATAGACATATTTAGTATAAATAAGGGTCGAGGGTATGAAAACCCTAGCTTGGATATTATTGTAACAGAGCACTGCTCAACTGGAGGTTGCCCCCTCGAAGAGACCCGTGAACATTGCTTTCTGAATCAAAGTGCTATTTCTGTTGTTGTTCTTATATCGTTTATGTGTTATTGTGGAGATTATGTTGGTTATATTACTGTTATTCTGCCATTTCTAGCATTTTATTTCTGTTATGCATACTTTTTATATCTGGTATATTACAAGTGGTATCTGAGCACTTTCCTTGGCAGAAATTGTGGGAATTTTTTTCCAGGGTAGAGATGTATTCCAACGTCATTAAGCCACAAAGATCTGTCATTACGTGCATAAACCCGCAGTTGAGGGATACATACACGCAACAAATACAAGTGGTTCTTAAGCGCACATCTATTGGCCACCCTTGTAACCCCTGTTGGTACCCCTTCGAGTGGTAATGCATCAAACAACACCTGTGTATGGATCGGCCTAGATTTACTGAAGCCCTCTTTAGATAAACTGATCGGCCGCCTGACTGCTATAGTGCCACTGAGAACAACACTCGGGAAGATACTCTCTAGTACCTAGGTAGTCAAGTAGTACGTCTAAAGGTACGGTCTATCCTCCTTAGTTAGTGCCATGAGATATTGGGATGAGTACTATTGTTGGACCCCGCACGTATATTAGAGAGCTATCGCATAGGGCAAACCCTTGTCTGTAGAACCCTTGAATACCTAACCCTTGGGGGACAGAAATATAAACAAATTAAAACACATAAGATCTGTTGCTGTGCAACTGTGTTCGGGTTGCCAAATCACTACACTTTTCTTACTGGTTAATAATTTGGGGATTTCATTGCTACAATATTCTTCAGACCAGAGTATAACTCTGTAGGTGTGAAAAAAAAAA
>ML786184.1:227044-239543 GCA_009831015.1 Picea engelmannii | reverse complement strand
AAGATGAAAAATTACCAAGCTCACTCATTAAATTATACAAAACTAAATGAGTTAAACTTGCATTCAAGAAGATTGGTCACCACTCCCTTAACTCCACTTATCACTGAACATGTAGATGAAAACCCCAAGAATCGAGAGAATCAAGAAAATAAATAAATAAGTAACTCTCAACAAACCTCTTCTTATCATGAGAGTCCAAAATAAAATAAAACCAATACTAATTAAGAGAATGAAGTTTTGCGAGAACTAAAAAATTTGTGTGTGGCGATACCTCTCCTTCAATCTATTAACGATTCTCCCATCTATAATATGTTCATCAAATAATTCTACATTAAGAGACCTATGAGAAAGAAGAAATACCCCCCTACAATGAATGTTATGGGTCAACTTGCTATCCTTATATTAGGCAAAGTCTTCACCTCCAAATACTCTGATCCAACTATCACCATAGGAGATGTGTATATAATAAGATTTTGACTTAGAATACCTAAATATAATTGGGGGCATCAATTAATGTGATGACTGAGGATACAATGCTCAATTTGAACCTAAGATAGTTGTTAAGACACACACCTATTGTCCTCTAACTTGCATACATATCAATTATTATCCCAAAAGGAGTTTTAGACGATGTTATAGTATCAATTGACTCATGAGAGTACACAACAAACTTCATAGTTTTGTAAACTAAAGCCAAACTTAATGGGTACCCACTTATTCTATACAAACCTTGGCTAGCTATATTTGATGCATATATAGGGTACAAGATAGGGGACATGGCCATCATCAATGGTTAATTATAAAAAAGATTAACTCTTTATCCCCCTATAAAACCTTTCATTGATATAGAGACACCTCTATGGGTAGGTCAAGAAGAAGGGACAAACATATTCCATACCAAAATACATCTAATCCTCACCATCGAAAATACTTTAGCACTTAGAGAAACAAATGAGGACACAATCATTTCAAACAATGCAAAATATTTACCCTAGTTTTGTTAGTATTTAGGAATACAATGGTAAAGAAGAAGGAGAAGAAGAAGACCATGAAAAATCCACTACTTTAGATCAGACCTATGGTATAATTTATTCTCTATTGAAATAGAACAACAAATACTCAAAATAGTGGAGATCTTACCTAATAAGACTCTAAAAATTGATAGTCAACTAAATTCTATGCAAAAGCAGAAATTGTTAGAAATTCTCAGGAAACATACTTTGACCTTTTCTTGGGATGACAAATACATGCAAGGAATCCATATTCACATTTTTACATACCATATATACATAAAATATGTTTCCTTACCCATAATACAACCTGGAAGAAAGAAGAATCCAAGACTGAAAGACATAGTGAAAATAGAGCTACAAAAGCATTCAAACGCCAATTTTATCTATCCTATATCTGACAATGAGTGGGTGTCACCTTTGGTTATAATCCCTAAGAAATGTGACAAGTGGAGGGTATGTGTGGATTATGGAGAACTCAACAAATAAATAATAGATGATCATTTCCCCTCACTCTTCATTGATCAAGTATTAGATGCATTGTTTGGTAAAAAATACTTTTCCTTTCTAGATGGGTTCAATTGATATAATAATATTCAAATCAACCTTAAGGACCAAGATAATACAACCTTTACTTGTCACCGGGGGACATTTTTCTATAGTTTACTCCCATTTGGCCTGTGCAATGTCCCTACAACCTTTCCAAGAGATGTTTTAAGTATCTTTTCAGATTTAGTGCATGACAAGTTTGAGATCTATATGGATGAATTCACTAGCTATAGGAATACATTTTAGGAATTCTTAACTAATTTGAGAATGTCTTGAAAATATGTCAAGAAATGAACTTATCCTTAAGAAATAAGAAGTACCTCATGCTTATGAATGAAGACATAGTATTAGGACACACCATCTCTTCTAATGACATTGAAGTAGATCCATCCAAAGTGAATATCATTCAACACTTTCCAACACCAAAAAAAGAGAAGGATGTTACAAGTTTATTAGGACAGGCAGAATATTATAGAAGATTCATAAAGGATTTCAAAAAATTGGCAACACCCTTGTTTACCTTCCTGTCCAAGAATGCAAAAATCTGCTAGTCAATATATTATCAAAGGGAATTTTGTAGGGCCCTATGTGGGATATTCCTTTCCAAAATCATAGTGATGCCTTTGATAGAGCCTTAGGGGAAGTTCTTTGGGAGTAGTAAGACAAAGAACCATTTGATTTTTATTACATAAGAAAAAAATTGGGAGCAAAGATTAACTACAGATTCATTGAAAAAGAGTTTCTTGTTTTTGTTTAGTCCAATAATAAATTTAGGCATTATATTAATAAATCTAGTATTTTTACACACTGACCATTCAACCATCAAATATTTGATGAATAAAACTAATATTAATGGGATATTCACTAGATGGTTATTTTATTATAATAATTTGACTTGAAAATACTGGATAAACACGATAAACAAAATATTGTTGTATATTTTCTTTCATGGCTAACACGTAAAGCAGATGCAAATAATTTTAATGTATCTTTAAAAAATGATCATCTCTTTGCAATATCATTGCAAACCACATGGTTTGTTGATATGACAAATTACCTCACTAAATGAAAGTTTCCTCAACACTTTGCTTACAAAGAGTGTTGCAATATCACGAGGAAGAGTTCCACATACACATGGATCAAGGGTCACCTACTCAAAATTAGACCAAATGAAATAATCAGGCATTATATGTAACAAGATGGGGTCCATGACGATAATCCTTCAACACTTTGCTCATAGAGAGTGAAACAAGATCATCCATAAGAGTTACACATACACATGGATCAAGGGCCACCTACTCAAACTTATGCTAGATGAAATACTTAGGAATTTCATAGAAGAAGATGACGTCCATGACATACTACATTCTTTTCATGATGAACCTTGTGGAGTCCATTATGTTACGAGAAGGATAACCTACAAGGTTCTCCAAACAAGATAATATTTCCCAAGACTTCACAAGTACATTGAATCATATGTCTCACACTACTATAAGTGTTAGATAATGTGGAAGCCTAGAAAGAGAGATGAAATGCTATTCCAACCAAAAATATCAATGGATCCCTTTGAAAATTGAGGCTTAGGATTTGTGGGACCTATAGAGCCATCATCCAATAAAAATGAACATATGTTTGCATAGACTACTTAACCAAATGGGTAGAAGTGAAGTCAATGAAAAATGACAAAGAGGAAAAGGTATCAGAATTACTCTATGAGAACATCTTTGCAAGATTTGGAGTGCCAAGGGAGATTGTCATAGATCAAGGACCTTGATTCACTTCAAATATAATTGAGAATGTTGTGAGATTTGACAAGATCTTAATCAATAATTCAGTGACTTACCATCCTCAAGCAAATGGCCATGTAGAGGTAACAAATAGATAGATTTAGATTATCCTAACAAACATATTCAAGAAACATATAAGACATTGGGAAAACAAGTTGATAGAAGTTGTATGGGCATACAATACTACATGGAAAACCACCATAGGATTTACATATTATGAGCTAGTCTATGGAAAGAAGGTATGCTACACATAGATATTTAAATTTCGACATTAATGACAACCATCCAAATAGGACTAGATCTTGTTGGAACATCAAGGATTGATGGTTCATCACTCTTCTCCTAGATTTAGTTAGTCGGGTGGTCAATCTACATCTAGATACAATCAGTTGGGTGATCGACCATACCTCTACATTAGTCATTCTACTAGTCGACATTCCTATCGGTCGAAGAATCAAACAATAGTCGAAGATAGTTGGGTGGTGGATCAACCAACCCAAAATTCGACTACAAGTTGGATGCATGGATGGTTTGGTGGAGCATCCTCGTTGAGCCGAATAGATAGCTCAAATTAGGAGTAAAATCTAACAAATGACGATTATATGTGGACAATGTCTTCCCAATTTCATGGAAGTTGGTTAGATATTGAGGCTATAAATAGCAGATCCCTTGGGTCATTATCATCATGTGATTGAAGTGATATCATATGGATATATCAAGGTCCAATATGCATTGTGAGGTTCTGATCACAATGTGCTTTGCTTAAGTGTTGTAACAATGTCTTTAGACAACACCTTTTTCTTCAAAAAATTTATTCCTCTTCGATTCTCTAAAGAATTGTCTATCTGTTTTGTAATAGGTCCCACCCCTTTCCCAACATGGTATTAGAGATGATGGTTTGAAACAACACATGTTATCTGCAAACCTTGCTAAGTAGGATATGTTGTGTGATTGATTTTGGGTCAGTGGTTTTCCAAATGGAAATTATTGAAACAAAACATTTTGTCTAGATATCGAAGATGGATTTGAAGATTGATCCTATTATTCTAAAAATATCAAATTATGTAGAATGGGCACCATATATGGAAACCATACTGAAGAGTAAAGGACTATGGCAATATATGAAAATTGTGATTCCAGATCCAACAGATGATCATGCAAATTTTTATTTTAATGGAAAGAAGGATGAGGTTGTGGGGGTCATGAAAACCTATATCTCATGAGAGATTCAGTTTCATTTCAATGGAATCAATTGCCCTCATCAAGTTTGGAAGAAGATAAAGTTGTTTTTCGACTGAGTTGATGAGAGAAACATCATGTAGTTGGATAAAGAGTTGATCTCTCTCAATCCTAATTCTTTTGACATAATAGAGGACTATTTGGTGCATGTCAAATAACTCCAGTTGAAATTGGGAAAATATGGAAAGAATTATTAGAATAAATATGGAAAACTCATCGAGTTGGTCCTGATGAATTTGAGAACACCATTCAATGTCTTCGTGTCGAATTTCCTCACCAATTGGAAAGAATGTAAGGAATATGGTAAGGATTACACCTTTGAGCTTTATGTGGCCTTTTAATTACTGATCAACACATACTGCTTGAAGATGGAAATCTTGGTGGTAAACATCAAGCCCACTTGCTCAAGGGAAAGAGAAAGTTGAACCACAGGGAAAGAGTATGATTTGATACCTCTACATAGAGACTTGGATACTATGACCAAAAACCTAAGGGATAGACAAATACACCCCAACAAATTCGAAAGAAGAAGACATGTCAGTATTGTGGAAAGACTGGACATGTGCAGAAAGTATGCTATAAGAAGAGAGATGATTTATAGGAGAAGGTTAAATGCCTTGAAGGAGATGTGTTTGCTGTACATCGACCCACTGATAATTTCACCTTCCAAGTCACCTTGCTATCTCATTCTATGCAAAATGAATGGGTAGTCGATTATGGGTGAACTCATCACATGGATAGAAATGCTTCCTTGTTCACATCCTTGGATGAAGCAAAGGATATGAATATTTATGTTGCTGATGATTTTTCTCTAGATATCACTGATCAGGGAGATGTTTCCTTTTGACATGGGATAATTGTTGATGTTTAGCATGTGCCAAACCTTACTTCCAATCTATTGTATGTTGCTAAATTAACACAGACGCGTAAGATTGCAAAATTGTTTCCAGATCGGTTCTATGTTCATGATTTGAAGAAACGTCAGTCGATTGTCACCGAAGGGTTTCTTGACCTAAATGATAGTTTGTATAAATTATATGACATGACTTGAATTGACAGTGAAATGACTGCTCTTGTTTCTCACACTGATGAGCGAAGTCGAAATTTACATGAATGAATCAAACACTTGAAATTTCGAAGTCTACAGTTGATGGAAACTCATAACATGATTGATGGTTTACCTAAAGTGTTTCCCCCTGAAGGATTTTGTAAAGGATGCATGATTTGAAAGCATCATCAGGCACCTTTTGACTCTCGTAGAGCGTGGTGAAAACAAAACCTCCTGGATTTGGTTCACAATGATGTTTGTTGCATCAATATACATTCCCTAGTAGTTGCAAGGTATATTTTAACTTTCATTGATGATCTCTCTCATTTTACATGGTTCTATTTTATAAAGAATACAAATATTTTGTTTGAAAAATTCAAAGAGTTTAGAGCCTTTTCTGAAAATAAATGTGGCCGACCCATCAAGTGCCTGGGATCAGACAATGGTGGTGAGTATGTAAATTGAACTTTTGAAGAATACCTAGTTAGATATAGTATTGATTGGAAACAATCAGTTCCTCACACACCTCAGCAGAATGGTGCTGCATAATGCAAGAATCGGATGTTATTATAAATGGCTAGATGTATTTTGTAGGCCAAAGATCTGCCTCGTAGCTTTTGGGTTGAAGCGGTATATTGTGTAAACTATCTGCTCAATCACATCTCGACTCAAGATGTTTCTTCCATGACTCTAGTTGAATGATGGACTGGAAATAAGCATTCAGTCAACCACCTCCATGTGTTTAGATGTGTTTCCTAGGCTAATATTTCTGATGATTACAGAAAGAAGTTAGATGCAAAGAGTCATCCTTGCATTACGATGGGATATTCTAAAGAGTCAAAATCATATCGACTGTTTGATCCTATCTAACGACAAATTATTATCAGACAAAATGTATGGTTTGATGAGAAATATTCTAGTGTCAAGTTGTTGAATGCATCTTCTAGATTGTTGTAGGATGACCCCTTTGACATTGTCTTCGACACTATTTCTCCTGTTCCATTTTTCAGTCCTTTGACTAGATAGTCAAACATTGTTCTTGTTTTGACTAGACCGTCGACCTCCAAGTCAATTAGTCCATCAATATCTATTTTGATTGGTCTTCCATCTTCGTTGACTAAACTTGTTCCAACTTCTAATCGACCTATTGCCATGAACAACAATTCACTTATTTTTTATCTACCTAGATGGGTTGCCAAGACAATTGAAGTTGTTCAATCTTATTCAGGCGATGTTTCCTTTGGACTAAAAAATCAAATTCAAAATCAACATGATAACATTGCATTAATGACTCGTGTACTTGGAACTTATGATCATGTTGCCTACTCGAATTCTCAAGAATGACTTGAGTGGGAACAAGCTATGTAGACTGAAAATGATTCCTTGCCAAAGAATCACATTTGGGACTTAGTTCCCTGACTACAAGGAAATAAAATTGTGAAGTGTCGACGTGTCTACACGATCAAATTTACCTATGAAGGTGTTATTGAGTGACATAAACCACACCTAGTTGTGAAGGGATTTTCTCAACAAGAAGGTATATACTACACTTGTTGCTCGTTTTGGATGACAAATCCATCATATGGATGTGAAGAGTGTTTTTATTCATGGATACCTATTTGAATAAATTTTAATGGAACAAACACCTTGTTTTGTGATATATTATAACTTGGTTTTTTTACTCAAGAAGTTGATTTATGGTTTGAAGCAATCTCCCCGAGCTTGGTATGCTAAGATCAATAGTTGATTTCTTCGACTTAGTTTCAAACATTGTGAATCTGATCACAACTTGTATGTACACCATACCAATGGAGACACCTTGATTGTTGTTTTATATCTATATGACCTTCTCATTACTGGAAATAATAAGGATCTTATTCTTAGATTGAAGAAACAACTTGTTGACTCTTTTGACATGAAAGATCTTGGTACTCTGCATTTTTTTTTGGTCTTCAATTATTACCACTATGTGATGGTTTTTTCATTTCTCAGTATAAATATGTGATGGATATTTTGACACATTTTAAGATGGATGATTATAATCCTCGTGCTACTCCTTTTCAATATAGAGTAAATCTCACAAAAACCTGTCAAACTCCCAAAGTTGATGCTACCTGTTATCGACAACCGATCGATAGTATTATTTATATTACTCATCGTCGACATGACATTTTCTTCACTATTAGTGTGGTTTCTCAGTTTATGCAGGACCCCAGAGAAAGCCACTAGAAATCAATAAAATGAATTGTTTGCTATCTCAAAGGTACCACTGATTTTGGTATCAAGTATCATCAAAGTTCATATTTTTTGGTCGACTTCATCGACTTCGAATGGGTTGGTGATAGTGATTATGAGAAGTCCACTTCTGACTATGTGTTTCATATAAGAACTGGACTATTGGTGTAGTCGTGTAAGAAACATAAGGTAGTCTCATTTTTTAATAGAGAAGCATAATATCATGACGTTGTTTGAGGATATATTGAAGTAGTATGGATCCACAAACTTCTGAGTGAAATTGGCCTTCCTTTTCAAACCTCCACTACAATCTACTGTGACAATCAAAGTGTCATACAGGTTGTTGAAAATCCTTTTTCCCACAGTAATATGAGGCATGTTAAGCTCCATGCTCACTATTTGAGATAGTTGGTTCATGAGAACATTCTCTCTCTTGAATATTGCAAAACAAATGATCACGTTGCTGATATGTTCACTAAACCCTTATTTGAAGTTAGATTTATCAAGATCCCTACAATGGTTGGTCTTTAGGAAGTTGCAATTATGGGGGGTTTCATGATGACAAAATTTCATCTCCTAAATCTCCAGAGACGCGTGTTGATGGGGGGGGGGGGCATTGGAACATCAAGCATTGATGGTTATCACACTTGTTGTAACAAACCCAACCCCTAAATACGCTTTTAAGGGGTGGGACATCATAATTTGTTTTTTCCTAACTATCTCAAATCCTAAATCTGGGATGTCCATTGGCTACTGCTCACCCCGATCTTTCTAATGGTCTCCACCACACTGAAATCTGAGTACTAGTTTGCAAGTTATTTCCTCCCGAAGATCTTCGGGTGTTATTAATCAAGGGCCACGTATAATCCACATGGGTCCATCTCAGACATATCACCTAGACTTCCCTGAAGTTTCCGAGCTCCCAACGCTCATGTATATATAGTAGAGATCCATCCACCATTTAACCCGACAACAGATCTTCCTCCTTATTAAGGCATACACCTAGGGATACTTCGACATTCGGTGCTTTGGTGCTGAGCACCCCTTTTTGTCTACGCACGAGACCTCTTGGAGTCTCGAATTCCTGAAGTCCCACAATATTTCCATGTGGTTCTGGCCTTCGGACCTTTCAGTCTCTTTATGATACTACACCCCAAATCCTCTGGAGTCTTGGAGTCTCGGTTACATCACCAATGACTTTGTCTAGGTGGGCATGTACCAGAGGTTGACATGTAGCAAGGGACAGGGGTGACATGTGTCATGCTCTAATAGGCATAAGGGGTCTGCAAAACGTCCATATCCCAGTGAAATGTGGCACCTTAGTTGCGGGTCCACATCACCCTCGATGACATCGGTGGGCCACGTCAACCCCAGAAAAACAATCTGCTAACGTCCTTCCGATCTCACGGTCGAGATCTGTCCACATAGATCCATAGATCCATGATTCCCATTGCTTCAAAAATCTACGCTTCAGAGCTTATCAACTCACCACATCTTGAATCCCTTAGAGGGCCAAGTCTCTGGACTATCGGATCTGGTGCCACGTGTTCTCTACCTATCAACGGTTGAGATTTATTTCATCATTCGTGACTTCGGGAGTCTTCACACTTTGAAGAATCTTGGCTAAGTTCCTCCAGAGTACCAAGTCTCTAGACTATAGGATCTCCTGCCATGTAGTCTCTCATCCAACTACTCTGGTCCAATGGATGACATTTGACAGGGGACAAAAGGGGGCAACGTGTCTCTCCACGATGTGTCCTAGTTGGTTGGGTAGTTAAGAGGACTTCTCAACAAAGTCCTTAAATCGACGGTTGAGAAGGATCCCAAAGTATCAGAGGATTGACAATCCATGCCACTTCATAAATTAGGCATTCAATAGTTTGGCATGTAACTTCCATATTTCTCCCAAAGCTTTGAACTCCGAATCACGCCCGATATACCACCACGTGCACCTAGCGTTCACGACCATGATTTACTCTATCTTGCAGAGCTTAGGGGCAACTAGCACATTCATGTTTTTACACTTTGATACCATTGGATAACCAGACTTCTAGATATCCATTAATCTGTGGACACACACCCCTCTACTCTCAACGGTCCAGATTAACTTCATGACTTCGACATTTGGGAGTTCTGGCATTAGATCACCCCTATTCTCCCGAAGTGGGACTTCGACAAAGTACTTAGCGCTACCCCCACCCTAGGTTCGACCTAACGATTGAGACATATCCCCAATGGATTCCCAGATCCATGGTCCTCATCAATTCATAAATCCGACCTTCGGTTGTTTTCAAGGGTTGTGAAGTCATATGTCTCAGAGCTCTGAATTCCCGAAGTTTTGAATCCAAAGTAGCTTCACTCATTTCGAGCTTAGCAAGGGGTTTCCAACCCTGGGTCATATGGAACCTTATCGAGTTTCAGGGCTACACTCATCTTTTAGCCGAGATTTGATTAAGTCCATGGGTATGAGCCCTCGGTCACACGGGTGAAAGGTCTAAAGGAAGCACCCTTCTTCCACAGAGTTTGAACTTGGCATTCCCGCTAAGGTATACTAAAATGGTTAGCATGACTTAAATGTTTCAGTTAATCCTACCCTGAATCTCTTGCAGACTCACATCCCATAACTCTTTAGAGGCTAGACTAAGGTAAATAGAAGGCCATATAAATATAACAGTTTACATAAGCAAATGAGCATTTCTAATAACTGTTCAAACACTATAAAACTTAACCATAAACAAAAACATTCAATCATCACATCCATTGTATTACACAATGTATGAAAATACTTATCAGAATTGGAAAATGTGAAGTGACTGCTGAAAGAGGTGCTTGTTTCCACCCAACCATAGGAGAAACCATTCCTGACAGATTTACCACTGGCCACCCCTAAGATAGACCATGACGCTCTGAGAGAGGCTATTTCTCGTTGATCAACAACAACCAAGGATGAAGGTTACTCTCCTCCTCCCAAAGGATATCAGTAACTGATTTTCTTTATACCAAGCAAGGAGGTCTGCGCGAGTACTTCCACAGTCACTCGTCAAGCTCATTTATCAGCTTGAAGCAAAACCCTGCACATGGCTTCTTACAAATAGAACGAACTTTCTTCTCAGTTTTCCTCTCCACTCCAGAGTTGAACAAAATTCTCTTCTCTCCTGAAGATCGTTTTCTCCATTCTTCTTTATTCCATATCTGCATCTTTCCTCCGAATTACTTCCTTTATTGCCTTCCTTAGAAAGGTTTTGTGGGTCTGAATCCCCAACTCGTGGTCAGGTCTGGAATCCGTACAAATGGGTACCCTGCCCCATCTCCTCATTAACTCCTAAGGAGAGCCTTCCAACTACCAGCCTGATTGGTAATTCATTTAGGGGTCAGAGGACTGTTGAGAAATTACAACCGGTAAGGTACTAGTTTGGTGAGGGTCATCTCAACCATTCTTGGTTTCCGTCACCATCTTTCTCATAAAATCCATGGTATATCTTGGAAAACTCCCCCCCTTTCAACAGCTATGCAACACTTATCCATTCTCTATTAATAACAAAAAATACATACATTGACCCTTTCATACAAAGGTTCATCAAATCAAACATTCACACATATCTAGTCTACCATAGTCACTTGGCCAATTATAGTTATATTTACAAAATGGGGGAAACATGGGTATCACACTTGTCCTAGATTTATTTGATCGGGAGGTTGACCTACATATGGATACATTCAGTCGAGTGATAGACCATATCTCTACAAAAGTCGGTCGAGCAGTCGACATGCTTTTCGGTCGGACAATCGACCAATAATCAAAGATAGTTGGGTGATGGATCAACCAACCTAACAATTGACTACAAGTTGGACACATGGATGGTCGGGTTGAGCATCCTTGCCGAATGAATCTTTCTGATTTCATGGAAGTTGGTTAGATGTTGAGGCTATAAATAACACACCCTTTGGTCATTATCATAAAGCGATAGAAGTTATATCATATGGAGATATCAGGGTCCAATATGCATTGTGATGTTTTGATCATAATGCACTTTTCTTAAGTGTTGTAACGGTGTCTTTAGACACCACCTTTGTCTTTGAAATTTTTATTCCTATTCTATTATCTGTAGAAATGTCTATCTGTTTCGTAATAGGTTTTTTTATCCTCAAACGTGTTAAATCTTGTGTAATATCTCTTGTATATTCTTTCCAATTTTTCCCATACTTGGAAAATTTTCGATTTTGGCATGGGTTCACCTAGCCTTGTTTAAACTTTCATGGCTTGAAAAATACACCATTGACTTCCATGACCCTCATTTTGTACCTTTACTTAGAAATATTCGAAAAAATAATGATTGACTACAGGTCTAGGCTACTTCTTCTACGGTCTCATCCATACCTACAACATCGTCATCCCATTCCACCTTTTATACTTAGATTTTTTCTCAAGTCTTATTCATCGTGGTTCCATGGTAACTTTTATGATTCTTGTTGGAAGATTGGTTGTTGTCATTGATGTCAACCCTAGTCATGGGTTTTGGACCACAATATTGATGAAGTTATTTGGACATGAAGGAAAATGCACATGTAGATACATCACCCATGGATGGATATTATACATCATGTTGTTTCCAGTGGTATGTGGCACGTCA
>ML786184.1:195157-226196 GCA_009831015.1 Picea engelmannii | reverse complement strand
TGCATGGTGTATTGTGGTGTATTGGTGTAACTCTTATACTATTGTTCATTGCTCATTATATATAATTGAATGGTTTAAGTATAAGTTGAAAAAGGTTTTTAAATTGTACTTGATACTGATTCACCCCCCTCTCAGTATCAACAATTCTTCCATATACTCCTGACCCCACGATCTCGCTACCCCTCTATTCTCTTACCTCGCTGTTCTACCATATTGATTTTCATCGTCTCTCGGTAGTCTAAGTATTGTCTTGTCACATTCCCCGATGTACATATAATACACATCTCCCAGAAATGACTAAAACTGGTTAAGTGTTAAAAACCATTATTAATGGTGATATTCTCGAGACAAATCCTCTTTAATTTTAATATTAATTTGCATTAACAATTCTTGAGTCAAGAGCCCCATAAAGCATATTAAGATAAACAAGTGTATTTTGATAATAACATTTTGAAAAGAACTGTACATTAATCTCTCACCTTGACTAAGTATGACAACCCAAAGAAAGGAATATTTTCGTGGAGATACTATCAACCTACTTAGACGAGAAGAACAAAGATTTCAGTGGTCGCGAGAATACAAATATTTCTCTTCTTTACCACTCCCGGAGAAGAGTTCAAACTAGATTTGGAAGTCAATAATTGATTTGGCAGGTTGTTTTCCAGAAGTCTACGATTTCAAGGAGATGATTTCATGCTGCAATGATAAATTTGACAAGAATCAAAGAATTATTCAGCTACAAGAGGAATCACCTATTTCCTTAGCCCCTTCAGTTTTTAAGAGGATGATCAGGATCCCAAAGCCGATGAAAAATTTCAAGAGCACTGAAGCTAAAGAATTTTTGAAGACAAAGAATGGAGGATTGGAGCTTCTACAAGATTATCTCAAAGACCCAACAATTATTCTAGAAGTTTCAAGCATTCAAGTGAGTTCATTAAAATATATATATCGAGAAATGGCATGGTTATTCACTAGAGTATCCAGACAATATTCTATGAAAACTTTTCCCAGGCTCGCTTTGTATATATTTTACTTTTCAATTCATGAAAACACAATAATTGAATGGGCAAGGATTATTTCCAGCGAATTATCATTTAGTTGGGAAATTTCAGAAGAAATAAAAGGTTTTACATGCCCTCATACTTGATTTTCTCCATTACATTCTGTCACATCTTCAAAGGATTTCCTTTGGCTAATAAATTCAATGGTCATCTTGACCTCGTTCAAATGTGGTATCCTTCTCTTTGGAAACAGAAGGCTACATACCACTTCTGTGAAGTAAACAATGCATTCATTTCTTCTTTCAAAAAACTTATTCAAGGACCAAGTACATCTATATTGTCTCTAGAAGCAACATCCTTCTTAGATAAGAGAGGAATCTTGAAAGCAATGGATAATTTGTGTGTTTTCATGCTTTACTTCTCTCCTAAAAAACCCTCATATCATGCACATTATGTTTCATATAATATATTAGTTGTTGAAATATGCAAGCTATATATATTTTGGGCCCATTTCTTTAATGTAAAAATAAAAAGACAATTTATCCCACTACCATGGAAAATTGGGGAGATAATGGTAAAAATCATTACAGACATCAATGAAATCTTCGTTCAGTTTGATCAATTTAATCTCAAGACGGATAATGAAGTTAAGGTTTTTAACCCTAGCCAATTATTTATGAAACACATGGCATCTGTAGGGTACAATGTATCATTTTCTAATACATTCATGTTTGGATAAGAATAAGGTGATAGCCAAAACCCCCACATGCTACCTAATGAGAAAATAAAAGAGGATATAGAAATAGTTATTAGTACAACCGATCAATATAGACAACAAGGAAGAGTCATGAAAGAGAGAAGTTCACAGTCTCCTAATGTTTCACCAAAAAACAACCTACCCAAAGGAAAACCCCAATTTTCAGTTCAAGAGAAAAGAAAATCCTTGATGTATAATTTAGATTATGGAGGTGAACAAAACCCTCCTAAGGGAAATCTAGAAAGGACACACAAACTCCCAGTCACTAGAAAGAGGAAAAGACGAACAAATAAAGAGGGAGAAAGTGAGGGCGTACTTGAAGAGGAAATCATTCTCGAAGGCATGGAGCTCAACATAAATATTGAAGATATTGAATTTACATATGAAGAACACATGATACAAGAGAGTAGAGCAATTGAAACAAAATTGGACACACAAGTGCCAACCGTATTTGAAGAGGAATCTCTAACTCTGCATAGTGCCACATTTGACAAAAACTTGAGAAAATTGGTTATTGAGAAAATCAATACAAAAAATAAGAAGATTCAAGGGAAATGGAACTCAAAAATTGACTTTAATGGAGTTCCACCCTCCAAAATTATATAAATTCATGAAGCTACATGAGAATCCCTAAAAATGTCAATTGGAGATATATAGAACGAGAATGTCGTTTAAAGGATTTAATTAATTAATTAGAAAGTTCTGCCCCCACCACTATTCACCATTCTGATTTCCACAATACATTATTGGATAAGTCTTGAGGGAAGACCAGAATCCAAATCAGGACTAAAAGGAACATCAAGTATACTTGCTGCAATCAAGAGGTACATTGGAGAAAATATCCAAAAGAGAATTCCCCTTATTCTCGAAACATGGGAATTGACAACAAGCTTCGTTTCATTAGGTTCAAGAATGAAAAATTCCAGACAAGGTTGATCTTGAAAATGATTAAGAATTTTACAAAGGGGTCATTTCTAATTTTGTTGCAAAAGTTTCAAGTCTTAGCAAGTTCTGGAGAGAAGAAGAGGATTTTTCTTTGACAATCCATATAAAACAACTTAAGGCATATTGGTTAAATATAATAAAGAATTTAAAAGAAATGCTAGCTGAGTGTGATATTTTTTATTGTAAATAAAAATTGTATTTCCTTAAAGAGTCTTCATAGCAATACACATGGAGAATCTTGCCACCTATTCTGCCATACATATGGAAACCAGAACTGGTGGCCGACAAGAATGAGCATTCATGTTTTTGTTAACTGGTAAACAAAACTATTCCTAAACATAACTGTAACTATGGCCTCTCTGGACCTGGAAACATAGTAGCTAAAAATAAAACTAAACAATAGGTGAACTTGGGTTTCCATTAACATTGGGAGAGTGTGGTTGTGCAGGAGTGAAGACATATGGTTGACAGCAGGTTGAACAGCTTCGCTTTGTAGGCTCGCATGAAAGACAGTAGAACAAAGCATCCAAGCGACCAATGAGGATATCCTGGCGGTGAAGCTGGTCGACCATGTCCCGTTGCATTTTGAAGATAAGTTGCAGATGTTCTTCCAATAAGCTATGACTGCTAGGTGCCTATGGCTCAGAGGCTACAATAGTTTGAGGCGCATTAACCAATTGCATTGTATCCATAATTATTTCCTCATACCAAACTGGATGGGTCTCTTCCTCAACCAGAAAACCCATCACATATGACGCAGTGTCGACACTTGGAGGTAGTCATCCAAAATTGTGAGGTAGTTCCTGAAGATCTGAGGCAGAGAGTAGGAGAGACTCCAGAGGTGCTCATGGAGGAACCAAAGGAATCACCTCCTCGAAATAAGTCATGGTATTGTCTTCATAAACCCAGTTTTGATCAGACAAGGGAGGATCAACATGTGTTATGGAAGGGATGGGAGAGGAACAAGATCCAAAGAGGGACCAGGTCGACGATGGCAAGACATGAAACTATAATAGGAAGGCCCACACTTTGTATTTCCCCATTCACATGGGATTGGAAGGGCGGGGATGAAAATGAAGGCCCAAATGGGAGGAGAACGCAGGAAGGGGAAAAAACCAGGAGGGGAGAGGAAAATTGACAACCAAACCATAATGAAATGGAAATAGCCATGCCTTACCTCCATAAAAATAGCTAATATGACAGGGGAAATCCCCTTAAAGACCTAATTTATGGCTCTTAACATCCGCGTACCTTCTCTGTGAGACCTCGACCTTCGGTGAGTGTGCTCCATTAAAAAATCCTCCTTACACATGTGCACTACCAACCCTTTCGATTGAATGTTGCACATACTGAATTGACGGGGAGGAGGGATGGCAACTGGGGGTGTTAACTACAGTGGGTGCATGTTCCACATGTCATCCCATATGGGGGAGGGAAATCTCTGAGTACAATCTCCCTGCATTGAAGCAGTAGCTACGATGCAGGGTGATGATGGGAATCGATCAGGATGTCCTCTTCTTGAGAATAAACTACCTCATTAGCAAGTTTGTTAACAAAATTGTTTTCTTCTCGTCTCACATGAGAGGGGATAAAGGTGAGAGAGGGACAAAGAAGAGAACACAAAGTGTTAAGCGGGCCAAGAAGGTGCCAACTCAGGGATAATTTCTCAGGATCGGTCCCATTTATGATTTTGGTGGCAAGAAGGATAATCACTCTAGAGTCCCCTTCAATAATTAGGTGATTTAGATTTAGATCAGAGGCTAATTGGATCCCTCATATAATACCCTAGAGCTCTGTCGATTTGTTAGAGTCATGTCCCAAATGTCCAGCTAAGATGTACTTGATTTTTCCTGTGCAATCCTGAAGAACAACTCCAAATCCCGTAGGGCCATGATTGCCCTTCGAGGCACCATCAAAGTTAATTTTGAAGAATATAGGAGGAGGGAATTTCTATGAGGAGGGGCTATGGGGAGGGGAGTTGGGAATGGGGCTCATACTGAGTGGAGTGCTATGCAATTTTAGCTTCCAGAAGGAGAGGATATGATTTTCTTGGGGTTCACTGGTGATATCTTTCTGGGTCCAAATTTGAGCGTGGACAATTTCCTAAATATTATCGAAGATTTTTGACCAAATGTTGGAATGAGTAGAGGTTTGGTAGTGGAAGATACACCTATTTATTTCTTTCCAGATCTTCCAGAAAATGAAGCCTGGTAGAAGCTGCAAAATCTTGTTTAAGATGGGGTTTTTGTAAGCCTCTGTTCCTCAGTTCTTGATGTTGTTTATAATGTTGTCCCTTGATCTATTGGTTTTCCTCATAATATGAGAGGCCTGATCCCATATCTCCCCACATCTAGAGCACTTATTGAATTTGTGCTCCATTGACTCTTCATGTTGCTTACAAAGGTGACAAATTGAGGGTCCAATGAAGCATTGTTTTCTAAGGTTGTCCCAGGTAAGGATTCAACTTTGTACCATGATTCAAAGGAAAGTAGATACTTTTAGCCATAAATTATATCACCATATAATGTTCCATATGTGCTCTTTTGGTTGGACATAGAAATTTTCTTGAAGGAAATAGGCCTCTTTGATTGTGAATGTACCTAAGGGGGTATGTCCCCAACATATAATACCCAGTCCCTTCCTGATACAAAATTTACTTTGGGAAGAAATTGTTCTCCATGATTTTAAGTCACAATATACAGGAGTGTTGAGGTCATGGGGAAGAGTTTTCCAGCTCCGCTAAGGGGGATGACGTGAAACATTTAACCAGAGGTTCACAACTTTGAGGGGATCTAACTATTTCATATGGTTTTGGATGGGGCACAAGCTATCTAAGGAGTTCAACAGAGGTAATTGTTTCCATGAGTCCGTTCAAAGGAAAACATTCCAACCATTTCATATTTCCCAGAATGCATGTGTCTGAATGAGAGGTTGATTCCGCCAGTTTTCATTCCAAATATTAGAGCCTTGGATCTATTCATTGAATGGAATAAGTTGTGCTTCAATGGTATGGGGGGCATATTTTTTCTTCCAAATCTTATCCCATAGTTCAATAATATATTTGAGCTAGAACCACCAAAAAAATTTCTCCCATTATGTTATTTAGCCATCCAAGGTCCCTAAGGCCAAGTCCTCCAATGGAATTTGTCTTGCAAACTTTATCCTAGATGACAAGGGCCCATTTTTTTCCTAGATCATGACCATGCTAGAGGAAGTTCCTCTGCAAATTTATTATTGTTTTAATAACATTTTGCGGAGAGGACAGAGCAAAGGAAAGGTAGGCATGGATAGCTTGAAGGACTGATTTGATGAGAACCAATCTGGTAGCGAGATTGAGGGATATGAAAGTCTAGGTGCTCAGGTGATTGGAAATGGATAGAAGTAGGGCATCCCATAAGATGTTTCATGCAACCCAATCAGATGAGGGAATGCCTAGGTATTTGTATGGAAGGGAACTCCTGGGTATTCCTAGAAGGTGGGAGATGTGACGCTAAAATGCAGGGGAAGTGTTGAAAAAGAAAAGTTGGGATTTTTCCAAGTTAAAATTTGTTCCAAAGGATTCAATGAAGTCCGAGAGGATGAAATTGAGCTTGTTGGATTCCTATGTGGTAGTAGTGTTCATCAACATGGTATCATCCAAAAATTGACCACGATAGGTAGAAAGTTGCATGTCGTGTAGAGGAAGACCTTGAAGGGAACCTTTTGTTATATAAGCAATGATATAACGTCCCAAGCCTTCTGCTATGATGGAAAAAATAAAGGGGGAAAGAGGGTTCCCTTGATGAATGAATTAGGAGGGAGAAAAAGGTTGGGAGGGAACTCCATTAACTAGGATGGAGAAGAAGGAAGAGGAAGTGAGTTTCATTATCCAAAGGATCCATTCCCTACTGAAGCCAAAAGCTTAAAGAAGAAAGTGCATATAATTCCATGAGGTGATCAAAATCCTTGGAAAGATCAAGCTTGATAAGCATACCTTGGGTACGAGTGGACTTGAGTGAGTGGATCACTTTGTGGACTAGGATAAAACTATCCATGATTTGGAACCCTTCAATGTAACCCAACTGCTCCTTGGAGATGATTAAAGGGAGGATGGGTTTAAGTTGGAGAGAAATGGATTTGGTGATGATATTGTAGATGACATTACATAGTGCAATGGGCTTGAATTGATTCAGGTTGGTGACTCATTCTTCCTTTGGAATGAGAGTGAGAAAAGTGGTGTTGAGGGTTGAAAGAAATTGTCCATATGTTCTAGATTCCTCCACTAGTTTCCATACCTCTTCTATTATCATTAACCAACAAAAGTGGAAGAAGTCCATAGTGAAGCCATCTGGTCCTAGTGCCTTTCCCAAGGGCATCTCCTTGACTTCCTAATCCACTTCTTCCAGTGAAATTGACCTCATTAGTGCCTAATTTTTCTCATGTGTAATGAGGGTTGGAATGTGTTGGGTTACTCTATTGATGGTTGGAGTTCGATCAATGGGTGGTTCAGATATAATATCTTTATGGTAGTTTACCAACTTTGTTTCTAATCCCTCATGGTACAGAATTAGGTTGCCTTGTGCATATTCAATCTTTGTGACGTGATTGATGTATCATATGTGTACCATGGAAATATGAAAGCATTTTTTATTCATTTCCCCTTCCTTGAGTCATTGCACTCTGTATTTCTATTTCCAAAGGATTTCCTCCAGCTTATGTCTTTCCTCGAGTTGTTGTTTAAGTAGATCCTCCTCCCTTCTCAGAGCATCCAATGTATCAATCCATAGTTGTACTATCCAATGGTACAAAATCAATTTTGGGAGGATGATTTCTTAAATCGAGGGTCCCTCTAGCATCAGGGTTTCAAAGATGATAAAATGATCAAGTCTGCATACAATTTGTTGGGATCCAGATCACTTATTGGACCAATTAAAAGAGCCATTCTTGGATTCTATGTCTATTATCTTGAGATGGTCAATGAGGACCTGAAACTTACCATTATCTTATTCCATTCGCCTCGAGTATCCTCTTTTTTCCTATAGAGTGAGGATGATATTAAAATCTCCTCCAAGAATCCAACGCTTTTTCCCTATCAATTCCCCTAGATAGGAGAGACTGTTCAGGAATATATATTTTTTTCTGATTTTTTTGTGGACCATAAGCATTTGTGAGCACACCCTCCTTGATGGACCTAATAGATATATAGTGCATTCAAAATGTGCTAGCAATGGATAAGGATTGATCAATAATAACCGAGGCATAGTTCTACAGAATTTCCATTCCTCCTACTACACCTTTTGTTAGTCATTGTAGATGAAATTGCATTGCCTCCAACATCTTTGAAACACTTCTTTTGCAACTTTTCCTCCACATTTTGTTTCCTGTAAAAAAATAATATCTGGATCCTCTACCCTTATGCTATTACGAAGAATCCTTTGTTTGGATCTTCCATTTATACCTATTATATTCCAAGTTATGATATTCATCATGAGGATTTGGGTGGGGGAGAGAAGAATCCTTCGGTGAGACGTTGGATCTGTCCTGAGTTAATCATAAAGTGACCTACCTCTTTAATCAGTTGTTGTGCCGATTTGCATCCTCTTATTTTACTCTCTTTAGGGATTCATATGTGGTTCAAAATTGGATCTAAAATTATGCCCAACCTGGAGGCAGCACCTATCGTGGAATCTATGAAGACTTTGTGGAATTTTCAGAGATGCTCAACCGATATGGTTTGCAGTTCTTTATTATTAAAAGCATCCTCCAGCTTTTCCATATCTATGTCAGCGAGTTGGCGTTCATCCATATGCATTATTATGTCCCCCCCTCCATCCGAGTCTTATCCTGGATCCAACTAAGCTGGGGAAATTGGTGTGATGATTTGATCTAAGACTAGATCTAGGGTTTGTTTGGATTTTCCTTTATCCATGCGTGGGTTCTCTAGTTTATGGGGATTTTCCACTTCCTCTTCATCTGGTAGATGATTTAGAGCGTCAAAAGAGTTTTTGATGGGGATGTTCTTGCCTTCCCCCTGATTGGTTTTTTTTCTAGTTTGTTTTCTACGACCCAAAACTTGTGTGAAGCCATCTTTCGATTTTTCCTCCACTACTGGTCGCGCAGGGGCATTGAGTGGGAAATCCCGGAAGAGATGTCCGTGCTCATGATATTTCTGACACCAGAAGGGAATGTGTTCATAATATATAATTTAGATCCAGTCCTCATCTTGATATTATACGATGACTGAGCCTGGTAGTGCCTTAGAAATGTTCATATACACACAGATCCAGACATATGATATATATCTTCTATGCTTTGTTTCTTTTGAGGATTTCAAATATCATCCCAGTGTATTGCCAATACCCATTAGGATTTATTCAAGCTAGAAATATTGGGGGAGGGACTAGAGGCGGATCTAGACTGGAGCGAAGGAGAAGTCTTCTCTTTTATGGGAATAAGCAATCTATCCAAAATCTAAGATATAGTCCTGCCGAATTGAAGAAGTATGGACCGTTTTCAAAGACCTGGTCCTTGTTTTCAAGATTGTAGAAAATAATAGTAAAGAATCCTTTCGAACTAAGCTAGAGTTTGTAGTCCCTTTCAGATTCCACATGTTTTGGTCCATTACATTAGGTCTCTTTCAGAAGGCCATAAACCTAAAAATTTTCTAATCAGGGTGTGGTATTTCATGAACTGGGTGTGTTCTCTGACTCTAGTAGAGTTGATCACATGTCTTGGTGCTTTATCTGCCTGGGGAATGCATTTCCCTGGCTCCCAGTTGTGAGATTCCTTTGGATGGGATGGTTCTACTTCGACCTCCATATATTTTTTGTAACTATGTTCATCTTGCAGGAATCATTTGCGAAGATGAGGCAATGAATCAAATGGCGGTTGCCTGGCTTGGGTTCCTTCTTTGTCATTTGCGGCTACATTCCGATATGAGGGGGTTTTCACCCCCCCTCTGGATCCATGCAACCCAATCAAACACACTTCCTGTGTTGTTGTATGTGCCTACCATTGAAGAAAAATACTGGTTTTTGTAGGGTGAGAAGCATGTAGTCTCTCAAACCCTAGTCGCTTCCCATCAATCCTATTGCATTCACTACTACATATGACCAAATTAGACACGGTTTTTCATTACTATTGCCACACATATTGGTCACACTTTCCATGAAGCCAAACAATATTTTTCGTGGAACTTTTTACGTCTCTATATCCATGCACTAAGATTATTCATGGAAACAACGACGAAATCAGGCCGCCAAGTTCGTGGCAAGAAGAAGAGATGTATAAATTCTTGCGACGAACATGCATCATTATAGAGATGATGAAGCGTGGAAATAGCGACAAAGTCCCGTGGAATAGTAGAAAACCCACCAATGTCTTGCGATGCAGATGCCATATTTGCGATGAACATATGTCGCTATAGTGACGACTTTTGTAGGTTTTAAAAAAAAATGATAGTTTTCTAGTATCCAAAAACAATGATATGCTACAAAATCCTTACAATTATATGCTACAGAAGTCCCCATCTTCATGCTAAACCAAGCCTTAGTATGGTACCTAATGAAGAATATGATTTATTGTTGATTCATGCACAAATTTGATGTCTAACACCAATCCCTTATCCTACTTCAAGGATGAAGCCTTTCAAGGAGGGATGATAGTGGTTGATACGAGGCACTTACGGGCTTCTCTTTTTTTCGAGAATAGGTTATCCTCTACTGAACATGTACAACCACATGAAGGTGGAAGCTCATATGGCCCGTCCCCCCACCCCCCCCCTCACATTGCTCTCAATTCCCCATACCCAACAAATGATTTTGCTTATATAGAAAACATATAGACATTCATGCATAACTAGGCTAGTCATAAAAACATATGAACATATAAACATTGAAGAATAATGTGATAATTCATATAAACAACGTTTCATACTAGCAACATCGATAAGCATCCAAATACAAGTTATGAATTTATACATCTAGTTTTTCTTTGATTTATGTTTTTTTACATTCATAAAATTGACGATTAGGGTATCATAATCATCCTTTGACACTGTATTTCTTGTGCCCTGTCCTTCTATTGTTGTGTTTGCATGCGCTCATGTACCATACTTCTGGTACATCGTTGAGAAGGGCGTGGAGGTAGTTGTGCAGGGGCGTGAACTGCAACAACGAAAATGATCATATCAATATGTTGAAATATAATTGAAATAACTATTTCATTATTTAGATTAACATTACAATATTAATCTTAATATTATTTTCTTATTTAGATTAACATAATGGTCTTTACTTGTCTTTGTAGCTGTGACATTTGGTGTGTTAATTTATTGTCCACTTGGTTGCTCTCGCAGTTCACCCTCCTGAGCTACATGTTCTTCCATTTAAAGAAGATAATATATAAGTATAAGTCAAGAAATAAATATCTACAATCACAGTAAATATTTCTAATTCTGAAGCATACATACCAGAATGGGTACTCTGCTCTCCACTATCAATGGACATGTTCTCCCTAGTATGAAGTGGTGTTTGTTGAATACTGCTAGATTCACTACTACGGTTTCACTGTTTCTTGAAAACAAACATAAATACTTAGTTAAGGGTGATATAATAAAATATGAATAGACTTTACAAGCATGCTACTGCAGTTTCCTTATTCATTTTACTTATCTGCATTTGCGTGGCTGGGGAGATTGGAGTCTGCCCCAAGCTTCTCTAATATTCAATCAAACTTTTAAAACCGTGCTTGTAACCAAGCTTTAGGTCCTCCTCGATGGCAGCATTTTGGAACATATTTAACTGCAATGCATAACACCATTAAAATTACCAATAACAAAAAAATATATTTGTTCGTTATTGTTAAATAAATATCCACCACAGTTAATCATCAAATTCTTACGATTTAGGATTTTAGTTTTCCATAACCACCCTGGCCTAGTTTACGCTTCCCTTTATTTTCCATTCTAGCCTTGGTTGCTTTGGAGCTGTCAGGTAGCCTATATATGGAATTTTTGAAAAACGTTAGATATTGGAATCGTTACTTAAAACAAGAAACAAAAACATAAATGAACATATTTCACTAAGAAGATGACATGTGTTGTACCTTTATTTACCAGGTCGTGGATGTCTTCCTTGTTTTTTAAACAAGTTCTCCTTTTCATCCTCTATCAGGGCCTTCCACTCTTTCTCCAGAACCATGGGAGGGGGCTCATGATTGAGGTCTAATTGCAATTTCTCCCTATATTGGGCCATGGTGACAATTAGTCCTGATGATGAATCCTGATTCGGATACAAAAATGACACCAACTGTGGATTATCCGGCAATTAATATCAAAACTACTCACCACAGAAATCTGAAAACAATATTTTAAATTCTTGTCGACTAACTTTGTAACCACTTTCTTGTTGAACGTATTGCCGAACAAGTTTACCATGTGGCCTATAAATTCATCTTTCTTTTCGCTATCTTGGGTATTCCACTGTGTGAAAATGGTGGGGCCAAACAACTCCAATGCTTTGTCATTCATGTTTCTATAGAAAACATTGTTTCCTGCAGAAACATGTTATCCATTAATTTATAATAATCTCAACAAATGTTCATTTCAATTTCATGATAAAAATGAATCAATTAATTAACAAATACCTGCAATCTTCTTAATATTGATCGGAACACATGCGCCATCCACCAGAAAGGTGAGATCTGGTGATTCGGTTCTTTTAATTCATGCTGCTCCATGAATAGCTTCGTCAACATCTACAATACGTTCATATCCGGAATCATGTGGAGTCCCAGGCTCTGACTCATCATTCTCCGACGTGTCATGCCGGTCAACATCAATGTGCTCATCAATGGATTCGAGGGGAACCTCAGGAGGGTCAAAAAGCCTCATTTTTACTTTGCTTTGTTGACTTTTTTGTTGCATTGGACCATCACTACTACTTATAGCAGCTGGAGGCTCAGCAGGTTCCAGGGGCACGGGGTTTAAAAACTCCTACAAATGGAAAACTTTACTTTATCAGATCATATAGAAAATATAAAACAAAAAAACAGATATGAAATTGTCATAGCTGATAAAAATATGTGAAGATGACACTTACCCCAAAATTAGTTATTAGATTTTGTAGATCTGCAATTCTTTCCCTGTCCTCCTGTGTCATGGGTATTTTGTGAAACAAAGCTAGATATTCTATGTTTGCCTTCTTCAAGGCCTTCACGACAGTTGCTATTAGGTCAATGGAATAAAATATTTCATCCTCGAGATCCTCATCGTCCAAATCGACTGTACTGGACTAAAAACATAAAACAATAAATGAAATTAAAATAATTTTAACATCAATTTTTTTTAGATATTGTAATAAAGTTTAGTTATTATTAAGCATTAACAATTACTTGATGTTGTTGTGCGGTCGGTGGCTTCCCACGACCTCCCTGATCTAATCTAATACGAGTGGGTGACTTCCCATGGTGACCATGCCACAATACATTAATGAATAAAATTAATGAGATGAACTTTAACATTTGAGAAATTTAGTTATTGTAGTCATAAGTTGTTACTATATTTAACATTTGCCTGTTGAGGCACAATGGGTGCCTTTCCATAGTCACCCTGGACAAATGTAGCGTGTGATTTTCCATGGTCACCTTGGCCATATGTTGACACAATAAATCAATCAACAAAAAATATGAAATTCACCTGTAACATTAAAAAAATGAAATATTACAGTAATGTCAGAAAATAAATAATGAAATTTCAGAAATTTAGTTATTGTAGTCATACGTTGTTACTATATTTAGCATTTACCTGCTGAGACACAGCAGGTGCCTTTCCACGGTCACCCTGGACAGATGTAGCATGTGATTTTCCATGGTCACCCTGGACAGATGTTGACACAATAAATTAATCAACAAAAGTTATGAAAGTAATTGTAACATTAAAAAAATGAAATATTGCAAGAATATCATAAACAAAATAATGAAAAATGAAATATTTGCAGTAAAAAATTGAAATATTACAGCGATAAATTATAACAATGATTGATCAAAGTTTGAGTTGAATGGTATGTAATATATTTACCCTCATAGCCACACCCCCTCCATCTATTCGATTAAAGTTGTAATCGATCAACAACTCTTCACCTGGAACTATTGTTTTTGTTTCACATACAAATATACGATTTCCTTTGCGTCCCTCAAATATGCAATTCAGTTGCTTAGTTGTTTCCGCTAGTCGTGTGCTATTTATAAATCCCACAATGTTTCCAGAAGCTTTTGGCCTTCCATCAATATACATTTTCACCCCTTTATTTTGATTGTTATCTGCTAGTTGTATATAATTTGCGGCAACTCCGTATCTCCGTATACTTCACATATATTGGACCAACATCAACCAGTGGTTGTATTTGTATAATGGTCCGACATACTCCATCAATTCAGTTACAGTTCCATAACCAAACTTTATTCCATCCATGGAAAATAACCCCAATCCATGTAAGGACAAAGGGAAATGTGATACATCCTCCCACTGATGAAGAAATCTGTGTCCACTTCAGGTAGCTCCTTAGGTACCCATCATTGCACTAGATGTCTATACCTCAAGGGAAACTCAATGTCACCTATTCTCTCAACATCATAATTACATCACCCTCCATTGGAAATAAAAATTGCATGCGTATAGAAAATATTTTCCTTACCTTTTCAGATCTAGTTGATCTAGAACCGGTAGATCTAGTACAACACGTCTCACTTTCAACCTCTCTGAGTATATCTTGATCATCACTCAAGGAAGATAGATCCGACAGATACCTATTTGGTGGTACCTACACTAGTTAAAACAAGAAGATATTTTATCGTGCAAATATAAGTTTTTGGTACCAACACTCGAAAAAATGAGAAGATAAGTTAGCGAGCAAATATTCAGGGAACCCATGTTTCCCTTCTAGAATATACTTGATTTTATTGTATGTAAGAAACTTATTAGGGTCCTTGTTTACTTGATTCATATCATACTTGGCATCCCATTATTGTTATCTTGGTATGATTTGGGGTGTGATTCTTCTCTTTTATAGAATAGACTAGATTGTAAGATTTGTGAAAACCATGGAAGAATTTAAGATGAAAAAGGTTCTTGGTGACCCTCAAAGGAACCCCATCGTTGAACTTCCTTTTCTAAGCAAGTTTGAATGAAAAATCTTACAATCTAGGCCATTCTTGAATCCAAAATAAATTTCATACTTAGCCTTATCAGAACTTCTGTTATACCTTCATTTACTTTTCTTTTTTTTTTAGACAATGGATATGTCAAAACATGCTCTTGAAGAACTTTATGAGTTGAACAAGGCTTTCCTAATTTTTGACACATTGTTCAATACTTTCCTAATTGGCTTGTTATAATAAGGTAGCTTTTATAAAATTGGATTCTTCATAACTTGAGGGTCTTCACTCTTCTTATGACATCCATTTGTACCTCTAGGATTTATGGGCTTAGGTAGTGTTGAAATTAATGCAACTACAAGAGCCATTCTTCGAAGAATGGAAAAGACCCTAGCTGTGGACTAGGGCCCCCAGCACACTCCTGGAGTTTATTGGTATGAGACCAAGTAATGAGAGCCATGGAAAAAGAGCCTTGTGAGGGCCCCCATTAGATGAATAGGGTTCTTGGTATAGATCCAAGAAGTAAGACCCTAGATGTGTTATAGGGCCCTTGTATGTGTTCCAGGTAATCCTTTCTCGGTGCTTGGATTGATCCTTGGATGTGTTCCTTGGTGGTTGGTATAAGTCCCTAGATGTGTCTAGGGACCTTGGATGTGTTCTAGGGAACCCTTTATTAATGCATGGGTTGATCCTTGGTCTTGTACCTTGGTGGATAAGACCCTAGATGTGTTCTAGGGCCCCCAGATGTGTTCTAGGGAAACCCGTTCTTTGACCAAGTAGATCTTGGTGTAATACCAAGATGTGTTGATGTGTGATCCTCTTCCTCTCTCCCAGGATGGTCCATGAGACCTAGGAGTGCCTATGAATATGGACATGACCACATTGTTGATGTACCCTCTAATGTAGTGATGATAAAGTTTATAGGTCATTATGAGACTCATGTGGACATGGTTTGCCATTATGGACCCCCCTTGACTTTGTCTTAAAAGGTAAGCCATTGTTGTTTTGATTTCCCTCTTGTTTWGTGTGATTGGGGTTTTACTTCATGTGATTAGGGTTTTATGTTATGTGATTAGGGTTTTATATGTGTTTAGGGTTTTTATAATTAATATTAATATTAATTGACAATTTAATTAATATTTATATTAATTAAATGTCAATATTTAATTATAATTTTTAATTTCCCTAACCCCTCTCCCTAACTATAAATAAGACCCTACCCCCCAGCATTCTATTACACTCACTCAYCCCTCTCTCTCCTATTTGTTGTGACTATCTCAGTTGTTCTCCCTTGGTGATGGTGCAACCTCCTCTTTGGACTATCTTCTCAGATCTGAAGTATTTTTCTTAGACATTGTTTGGTTGGGAGCTACTTCTGGAAATTCTTGTTTGCTGGAGATGAGAGCCGAACCCCTTGACCTGTTGCTTATCCTCTCCATTAGATGAAAGTCTACTTAAGAGATCCATGGACTTGAAGGAAGGTGTCACAACCTCTCTTCTTAGTTTCCAAAACAATTTTTGAGGGCCATAGATCAAAAGGAATAGGTGTCGCAACCTCTTCTATTAATTGTCGTTACCTGTGTTTAAGCTCCTATGGATGTTTATCTTATTGCTAATGATCCAATGGGTGTTCTCCTCTTGTTGTCCCCTAGTTTCGAGAGTTTATTCAGTACTGCCTTCTTTTCAGTTATGGAGGGTTTGCTATGGACTGTATTTATGGAGGGTTTTCTATGGACTATAGTTATGGAGGGTTTGTTATGGACTGTTGTTATAGAGGGTTTTGTTGTTTGATATGGAAAGTTAGTTGTCTCATTTTTTAAAGATCTTGTTGTCCCTTTTTGTGGAGATCTTGTTGTCCCTTTTTTTTTGAAGATCTTGTTGTCCCTTTTTGTGGAGATCTTGATGTCCCTTCTTTTGAAGATCTTGTTGTCCCTTTTGTGGAGATCTTGTTGTCCCATTTTTGTGGANTCCCTTTTTGTGGAGATCTTGTTGTCCCTTCTTTTGAAGATTTTGTTGTCCCTTTTGTGGAGATCTTGTTGTCCCTTTTTGTGAAGATATTGTTGTCCCTTTTGTGGAGATCTTGTTGTCCCCTTTTGTGGAGATCTTGTTGTCCCTTCTTTTGAATATCTTGTTGTCCCTTTTTGTGGAGATCTTGTTGTCCCTTTTTTTTGAAGATATTGTTGTCCCTTTTTGTGGAGATCTTGTTGTCCCTTCTTTTGAAGATCTTGTTGTCCCTTTTGTGGAGATCTTGCTGTCCCATTTTTGTGGAGATCTTGTTGTCCCTTCTTTTGAAGATCTTGATTTCCCTTTTGTGGAGATATTGTTGTCCATTTTTGTGAAGATATTGCTTTCCCTTCTGTGGAGATCTTGTTGTCCCCTTTTGTGGAGATCTTGATGTCTCTTCTTTTGAAGATCTTGTTGTCCCTTTTTGTGTAGATCTTGCTGTCCCTTTTTTTTTGAAGATCTTGTTGTCCCTTTTTGTGGAGATCTTGTTGTCCCTTATTTTGAAGATCTTGTTGTCCCTTTTGTGGAGATCTTGCTATCCCATTTTTGTGGAGATATTTTCGTCCCTTCTTTTGAAGATATTGTTGTCCCTTTTGTGGAGATCTTGCTGTCCCTTTTTGTGAAGATATTGTTTTCCCTTTTGTGGAGATCGTGTTGTCCCCTTTTGTGGAGATCTTGATGTCCCTTCTTTTGAAGATATTTTTGTCCCTTTTTGTGGAGATATTGTTGTCCCTTTAATTTTTAATATCTTGCTGTCCCTTTTTGTGGAGATCTTGATGTCCCTTATTTTGAATATCTTGTTGTCCCTTTTGTGGAGATCTTGTTGTCCCATTTTTGTGGAGATATTGTTGTCCCTTCTTTTGAAGATCTTGTTGTCCCTTTTGTGGAGATCTTGTTGTCCCTTTTTGTGAAGATCTTGTTGTCCCTTTTGTGGAGATCTAGTTGTCCCCTTTTGTGGAGATCTTGTTGTCCCTTCTTTTGAAGATCTTGCTATCCCTTTTTGTGGAGATCTTGTTGTCCCTTCTTTTGGAGATCTTGTTGTCCCTTTTGTGGTGTTTTTGTTCTCCCTTCTTGTGGGGTACCTGCTATTGTTTTCTCAACTATGTTCAATTCCTTGTTGTCCCTTCTTGTGGGGTACTTGCTGTAGTTTCCTTGTGATGGTATATACCTTGGAAAAGTTGTCCCTAAGTCCATATGACAGAGATCACACCCTATAGGTTTGATCCATGAACCTAAAAAATTTATGAGCATATTTTAAAGGTTTACATTCACACATGTGATAGGTACATATTTCATAGATCATGAGGTAAGCTTGAGGTTGATCTTTTCACTCAAATTTTTTTCTTATAGTCAGAATTTATTTTAGATCTGTCTATTTCTTTTATCATACATGCTGATCTAGTGAACATAAAATTAAAAAGGCATTATTGTTTCTATTTTCCCCTAATTCTAACAGGTATTAAGAGAAAAACAAATTTCTCTAGATTCAATGGAGGGTTGGATAAGGAATTCTATCAAGAATTTAATCAATGTATCCATCTATTGGCACAGGGGAAGACCCAGGGTTCAATGCTACAACAATGCACTAACAAAACCCTAACTACCGACCCTTTTGACAACACCTGTGAAGTAGATGAGGTCTCACCTGAGGTAGAGGCAGGGGTGGTTGCAGGACTTAGATGTATGCAACCTTAGCTGGGACACAGATCTATGATTCTAACACTTAACAGAGCACTTAGCAGTAAACATTCATCAACATTTAGTTCTTAGTAACAGCGCAGAAAAACCCTAATTACAGAGAATCCCAGTATTCAACCAGATCCACATCTAATAGCACTTAGCATAAAAGGAACATATTAGATCTAGCAAATTTAGGCACTAAGCATACTCACATAGGTCAGATCTAACATTCATTCTCTTCTATAAGAACAAAGAAACATTAGTTCTATCTAACATTCATCTATATCATAGCAAGTTACACATAAACACATCAACACATCGCACAAAGTAGAACAACACAACATATACGTGGTTCACCCCCCCCTGGGGCTACGTCCACCAACTCTTCTTCTCTTCTATTATCTTATGTTAATCAGTTACATGCACAAAGCCTCAAAAACCCTACTCCACATAGGACAAGAGATATGCACACTTCACTAAATCCTCCTTCCCCGAGTTAGGTTCAGTACAAATCCTACTCTCGATCTCTTACAGTCCCTTGCACTTAGCCTTACTAGTCTTACATAGTATGCACAGAGCACTTACAATCCTCTGATCACTAGCACTTAGCACATTGGCCTAACATCACATAGATGCCCCTCCTTACATTGCCTAGACATATATTTATACTTTACCAAATAGGCCTAAACATGGGTAAACCCATGGGCCAACATCCCATACCCATTACATAATCCCAAACCCCAAAAAGGGGATGAGATTTTGTGATCTCTGCTTTGTCTTGCGCTCCTCCTTCGACAGGCTGTTGAAGTCCCAAAATAGGTCAAACTTGACCAAGGATCTCCCAAAACTTGGTCAAGGGCCAACAGGCCCCCAACACTCACATGTGACTCATCTCGAGTCACTATGATCTTGGTAGTTCTGCTTCGAAATCCTTGAGCTTGGCTCAGGATGCTTCGAGTTGTTGTTGTTCCATGGCCTCTTATTCAACGAACTCTTGGATGAATTCCTCATTCACGGGTCCTTCTAGGCATTGTTATGCTGCAGCAAAAACTTGCTCCAGTTCTGTTCCTCAGCCTTCGATCTCTGTCAACAGTTGGTAAGCCTCGTCCTGTATAGGTTGGAATCTTTGAGTCACTTCCATGACTTTTCTCTGAATGATGTGAACCTGTTGTTGGGCAGTGCACTGCTCTTGGGATCATTTCATTCTTTCCATAGCTGACGAGGGCTTAAACTGTGCCTGTATTCTCTCTGCTTATTGCTTCACCTCCTGGAGTTGTGACTCCAATGCCTTTAGTTTTGAATTCTTAGTGAGTTGCTCATAAGTCTAGGCACTGTGGTCACTGAGTTTCTTTCATTCCTTGGAAAAATATTTTATTCTCTCGACTGTGCTCCAGGAAGTCGCTTCTCTTTGATCTCTGACATCCTGCGGAGTGTTGGGAATTGTGCAGAGCTCTAAATCTGTTATTCTTTGTTGTAGCTGCTAGATGGCTTCCATGATCTGCTCTACTTGATGCTCAACCTGGTCTTCTGCCTGTGGATCTAAGCCTATCACAGAGAGAAGTGCTCTAATGATATCTTCTTTTACCTCAAGTTTCCCTGCAAGAAACTATTCCTTTTCTTGCTGCATTTGCGCTTTCTCCTCATCAAAATTTGTCTGGAGAGTAATATTATCCTACTTTGCAAGTCGACGTTGTTCTACAAGTACTCCTTTTACTTGCGTCAAATCCTGGGTGGCTTGTTTTTTTTCCTCTTGTGCTCGTCGAAGGCAAGCTTCAGTTGCATCTGCTAGGCAGTGGAGTTAGGCTGGCTCATCTCCCAATTCTTATTCTCCCGATGGTAGGGGCGTAGTGGAGACTGCATGACTGGACAGAATATCCTGTTGTACCCCTCGAATATCGACCTCAATTCTATCATAATTTCCTCCTTCTTCACTCCTTGTTTCTCCACGATTTCCAGTGAAACATTTTTAAGAGCTGCTATGATGAAGTCGAAGTCATCAAGAGTAAGTGTAGTCTGCATCTCAGTCATGGTGGCTCTTGATTTCTTTCGAGAAGAAGGTTTCGGGGGAGAAACCCTCCTCTTCTTCAAAGGTTTGGCCTCGTCTTTAGGTGGTGTTACTTCACCTTTATTTTTTTCAGGTTCTATATCCTTCATCTCTTCTACAACACCATCACCTCCTTGCTCAGGTGATGTGGAAGCAGTCTTCCCTGAGGCGTTGATTAAATCTTGGACCTCTTTAGTCTTCTATCTTCTACTGGTTCCAGGTGTGTCTTGTTCTTTGCGAGTGGTCTCCAGGTTGTCCAATTCAGGATCAGACATCTCTGTAGGGTCGACGGGGATAAGGAGGTTTGCAGACCAGTCCTTAGTGATCTCCTCGAGGTCCTCTTATGTAAGTTTATAGTACGAATGGAGTTGTTCCTTGTGTTCATTGGATCACACTGTAATGTAAATGAAATTTCGATCTGCGTTGAACTTCATCAGGGGTCGAAACTTTTGTAAGGTGTTTAGAGTCATGTGAGGCTCAGCTTTGATGGCTCTCTTTAGTTGAAGGTAATAGGTATGAAAGACAACGTTCGACTGCCATTGTTTTTTCATATCACTTAAATACCAAAGGGTAGTGAACTTCGCGACAAGTGGCTCAAATGGTTTGATATCCGGGAAGGTCGCATCTTCTGGCATTTCCCAAGAAACAAAGGCAATGAGGATCAGGAGCCAGCTGAAGTGAAGCTCGTAGCCCTGATCCCGCGCTTCGTGAAAGTCTAGTTCAAGTTGGTTGACTAGGTACTTCACCCAGTTCATCTGTAAGCCTTCTACACACTTCCCCGTGAGGTCGACGACAAAGCCCATGAACTGTGTGGATCATTTCTTTAGTACCAGCTTTCCAGCTATTGACTGACATGCTAGGCACACTGTGCCATTCTGGATGGAGGCTACCTTGTAGCCTCACATCCCCTTCTCGACATCGTCGTATGTGTCTTTAATATTCTGTGCTAGCGCACAATCTGTGGCCTTCCCTGGGTAGAACTCCTGCGGGTTAGGTCCTTGCATACTCAACCCTGTGATCCTCTGGATCAACTGTAATATAGAGGTCTATCCATAAATAGTATCCATGGTAACACGACATTAGCAGCTTGACACAGGCGTTGACTTCCTGGTGTCTTTTGAAGTGTGGGATTTTCATGACATTTAACAAGGTGGACTACGCGAGGTTCATTGTCCATGGCTAAGGGATGATCTTTGAGTTCTTTCCCTTTGTCCTGGTTAGGTATTTGTATGGGGCGAGCATGCTGTAGTTTTTGCGATCTCCGAGGTTGAAGTCACTGAACTTCAACGCTTTGAAATTATCCGGATGTGCGCGAACTGCGCATATCCCCTTCAAGAGGTACGTAGTGACCATGGTGTCCTCGAAATCTCTGGGTACACTATCATGACTTACCACGCCGACTAGAGGCAGGATATAGTCAGGTAATATAGATGGGATCAACTTTGCATTAGCTAGGTCATCTCTGTGTTTGGTTCTCTTTTCCGCTGACGGTCTGGATGATCCGACTTTGCGAGCAATCGACGGAGAGGCTTGCAGTCCTCTTGTTGATGACACTTGTATACCTGCAGACATCAACATTTCTCTTTCGGTCATTAGGTTGAGGAGAACTTCCTCGACAATTTTCTCTATCACGCCGAACTCATTCCACATACACGCCCGGGTTTGAAAGTCTCTGGTTTGAAGAGTAATCTCTCAATGAAGTGGGATATATGGAAAAAGCGCAATGATCACTATGTGAAAATCAACTAATCTATGGGATCAAATTCATGGTTAGCAAAAAGTGTTCTCAGTGCATGGCACGATGGGATAATTATATACTTGGTAACGGATCTCTTGCAACGGGTAAGAAGCCTTCATTAACTCAGTTATGTCCATTACGACGCGGTCCCAATGGTCTGGTGGAAAGATTTCTAACCATTAATGCCTTTCTTCCTGTTTGGGGCGTCAGTCGAACGGTTATACTGTCTCTAACGACTATATTTCTTCGCCATGGCGAGGATCCATGTGATGGTGTTTTGGTATTTTGGCGAAGCTCCAATTTTGTAAATTTTCCTTCTGCGAAGTTCCCTCAGGAACCTTCTGTAAATTTTCAATCTTATCTCTCTTCTTACTTAGTTTTCTATCCTTCTTTCTGGTGAGCTTCATCTCAGAATTCCTTTTTCCATTCTGATTATTATCTTCTTTTGGCATAGTAACTTCGCGTTGTTGAGATTCTCTCCTAGAAATCAGGGGTAATACTTCATCTATAACTGGGATAGATACTACAATCTTCTGTGGGTCTTCTAGTGTTCTTCCATCTTTGACATTCCAGTCTTTGGTTTTAAATAGCTTCGCTCGGTTCTCCTATTCTTCAATTAAGTGTGCGATCCTCCTAGTCATGAAATATTTTAGCTCTTGCTTATTTTGTTCTAAGACTTATTTTTCTTCCCTTCTGGCTTGATCTCTTTCAATCCAAGGTTTTCTAAGCAACATTGTAAATGGAGCGTTGTCCTCGATAAATTTAACAACTTCAAATTCTTCCTCTGTCGAAGTTCCCTTGGCACTCATAGATATTTGGGTAATCTTTCCACATAGGTTTATCAGCTTTCCTCTGAATAGTCCTGTTCCTCCTAATGAAGGAATCATAACAGGTTCCCCTAAAGTTTCTCAAGTTATTTCTGTCATGATATTCACCTGTGTTTCTTCATCCAGAACACAGTCAATGTCAAAGTATCCTATTATTTCTTCAATGCATTCTTTTTCTTTGAAGACCTATGATAAACTAATATGTCAGTGATCATTCAGGGTTTCTTTCATCTGTAGCAATACTTTCTCTGATTCTTTATGGGGTTCTTCCATAATCTTAGTTGCGTGACTTTGCTCATGGTCTTCTTATCTCATATTCATCCTTTCAAGATGGGCAATCATTCTAGGGAAATCCAAAACTTCATGGTCCATAACTTTGCAACAGAGGCAACTAGGTTTTCTACCAGGGAATTCCTTAGCCATATGTCTCGGTCTTCTGCAACTGTAACAAAGGGTTAATCCTCTATTTCTCTTAAATGATCCCCAACCTTTCCTATACTGCGCGCTAGGATCATAGTAGTTAACCTGCAAAAAAATCTTTCTAGGATCCTGCATCCATTTGTTAGTCCAAACATTCTTTCTATACATAGGTATAACATATTTTTCACTATTCTTATCATATCTACTTATATCACATCTTCTTTCGTCTGTTAGTGCCCTAGTTTTCAAGCTAGTACAAATCTTATCAAACATGCCTAGATCCATACTTTAGAAACAAAAATTTCCACTAATCTTACTTCTACAGAACACAAAGCTTCCATATCTAAAACTTTTCACTATTCTTACCTTTATCAGAGCACAAAGCATTCATATCTTACCTCTTTTCTTCAGATTGAACTTCTTTTCTTTAGCATAGAGATTCACAAACTAAGTAGAGCTTCACAGATCAGACTTATTTTCTTTAGAATAGAGCTTCACCGATCTACGCACAGAGATTTCACAATTTCAGGTCGGATCTTTGCACAAAGCTTCTTATTTCTCAATTCCCAACAATCACAGTTTGAAGTCCCAACAATGGAACCATTTGTTTGCACAAGGGAAGACCTAGGGTTTAATGCTACAACAACTCACCAAAAAAACCCTAACTACCGACCCTTTCGGCAACACCTGCGAAGCAGATGAAGTCTCACCTGAGGTAGAGGCAAGGGTGGTTGTAGGACTCAGATTTCTGCAACCTTAGCTGGGACACATATCTGTGATTATAACACTTAACATAGCACTTAGCAGTAAACAATCATCAACATTCAGTTCTTAGTAACAATGTAGACAAACCCTAATTATAGAGCATCACAGTATTCAACCAGATCCACATCTAACAACACTTAGCATAAAAGGAACATATTAGATCTAGTAGATTTAGGCACTAACCATACTCACATAGGTCAGATCTAACATTCATTCTCTTCTATAAGCACAAAGCAACATCAGTTCTATCTAACATTCATCTATATCATAGCAATTTACACATAAACACACCAACACATCGCACAAAGCAGAGCAACACAACATATATGTGGTTCACCCCCCCCCTGTGGCTACGTCCACCAACTCTTCTTCTCTTCTATTATCTTTTGTTAATCAGTTACATGCACAGAGCCTAAAAAACCCTACTCTGCATAGGACAGGAGATCTGCGCACTTCGCTAGATCCTCYGTCCCCGAGTTAGGTTCAACACAAAGCCTCCTCTTGATCTCTTGCAGTCCCTTGAACTTAGCCTTACTAGTATTACATAGTATGCACATAGAACTTACAATCCTCCAATCACTAGCACTTAGCACATTGGCCTAACATCACATAGATTCCCCTCCTTACATTGCTTATAAATCTATTTATACTTTAAAAAAAAGGCCTAAACATGGGTAAATCCATGGGCCAACATCCCATACCCATTACATAATCCCAAACCCCAAAAAGGACCCAAAAAGGGGCCGAGATCCCATGATCTTTGCTTCGTCTTGTGATCCTCCTTCGACAGGCTGTCGAAGTCCCAAAATAGGTCAAACTTGACCAAGGATCTCCCAAAACTTGGTCAAGGGCCAACACCATCATCTAGAAAGCAATGATTTTATCCTTCCCCTCGGTTGGAAACTAGCTTGTATGATGTGTTGGTAGAAGAACAAAGCTACAAGTAGGGATGGACCCATGGATAGGTAGTGGTGAAAATTACATGCTTCCACATCATATCATAATGTTTTTAGGGTCTCGAGGATTTTACAATTTTTCCTGGAGAGCTAACTTGAATAAAAATACTATTTGTCACCAAGGTTGGCTTACCCGGAGGGACCTACTTTCTGGGATGAAGATGTTGATACTTGGGATAGATATGTTGGAAGTCTCAAATCAAGTTTTGTAAGGATCAAGGACCAGGAAGATACATTGGTCTGGTCTTTGAATCCAATAAGGGATTATGCTCCTAGATAAGGCTATAGGGCCTTGGATGTATGAGGGAATGAATCTCTTTCACAATGGTGGTGGAAAAAGGTATGGTGGTTGAAATTCCTATCTAAGTCACAAATTTTTATGTGGCATTTACTAAATAATAAAGTACTCGCCTAGGATCCCCTTGGGTGTAGAAAAATCGGTGATGGAGTGTATCGTTAAGGAACATTTTTATCTGAAGTCACTAGTTTGAAACCCTCGAATATCCTTGTGTGCCCCGTGAGGGGACAAGTATGCATGCATGGGGTTATAGTGTTAGTAGTTGGATAACACGACCACATGTCACATGACTACGTGCTTGACTAGTTGTTGATTTCCCCTGTAAAAAAAAAGTACTCCCTTGGGGTATCCTCAAGAAAAGGAACACAATTGGTCTTGGATGGTGTGTCTTATGCAAGGCAAGTGAGGAAACAAATTACCATTTAATTATGTATTGATCCTTTGCTAAATATGTCTGGCTAGAAGTTGAGAGTATCACGGGTTTGGGAAATTTTTGGTCAGGGGATTCCATTAAGGAGGGCCTCAAGAATTGGTGCGGAAATGCTGCCACAAATAACTCAAGAGATCTCCCTTTAATTATAACTTGGGGAATATGGTTGGATAGGAATGCAAATATTTCTTAGGATAGGGATACTCTTCCTTTTCAATATGTCATTCAAGGTTTAAATATCATCATCTCCTTCACTCAAAGCAAGGCAATTGAAATCCCAAGATAAATAGTGGAAAAACATATTGGCAAGAGTATTCCTTGAGATTTCTTTGATGGAGGGGGGGGAACATGAGGGGTAATTCACCTATCAATCTCTCATTGTATAAATTTTAAATTTGGAATGGGAAATGGTTCCAATAAATTCTCAAAACTCATCTCTTTAAAACTTGTATTGACTTTGGCTTTGGAACATGGAGTATCCCACTTACAGGACTCTGGAGACTCTCTACTAGTAATAAAATGGATGAGGAAGAATTTCTTTTAAGGAATTTTACTTTACAACCACTATTTAATGAGGTATGGGGTATTTAGACATGTTTTCCTTCTATCTCTTATGAGAATATTTTCAAGGAGAGGAACATGTTGGCTATCTAGTGTTCTTATATTTGAAAACTCAACATATTGTTTTTTTGTTGCATAAAGTGGACATTACATTTAAAGTGAGGGTCAAGAAATATCTTCTCACCCACTCTCCACTACGCACAACAATAGCCTGTAAAAATGAAATATGTGAACAATGATCTACCAACTATGGTGCTTGACATTTTACATTTGGGTTTTCTTTGTGAATATGTGTTTGTATGATGGTCACTCTCGGGTATCTAGAAATGTAGAGGGAAACTAAGCCTAATCTAGTTGAATGGTTCATTTCATTCGTAGATCTCTAAAAGATAACCTACTACAATGTTCATAGCACATGCTTTAACGTTTAACATACTATATAACCTAAGTGACAATTCAAAGGAAAATCTACATTGCCAATATATCATGCATTTTTTTTTATAGGAGCCATAAGACATAAATTTAGTTGAAAATATCAGTTAGAGAATCAAATTTTATAGGAACCTCGTGAGGGGATTTTTGTGCACATATGGAGCTAATACCATTTTTGTTGGCATAGGGGTAGACCCTGGGTTCAACGCTACAACAACGCACCAACAAAACCCTAACTATCATCCCTTTTGGAAACACCTGCAAAGCAGATGAAGTCTCACCTGAGGTACAAGCAGGGGTGGTTGCAGGACTCAAGTGTTTGCAACCTTAGTTGGGACACATATCTGTGATTGTAATACTTAACAGAGCACTTAGCATCAATAGTTCATCAATATTCAACCAATAACTACTGCGCAAATAGAACGAAGCATCACATCATTCACTCAGATCTGATGTATTTAAGCACTTTATCATAAACAAGCAGGTTATATCTAGCAGATCAATCACTAAGCACCTTCATATAGGTCAGATCTAACATTCTTACACATCATTAGCACAAAGCATCAGCAGATTTATCTATCTCTATCAAATAACTTAGCAAGAGAAGTTATAAACACATCAAGACAAGCACAAAGCAAAACAACACAGTGTTTACGTGGTTCACCCCCACCCTGGGGCTACGTCGACCAACCCTTATTCTTTATTGTCTTCAATCAATCGGTTACAACCACAGAGCCTCAAAACCCTACTTCGCATAGGACAGGAGATCTATGCACCTCGCTAGATCCTCCTTCCTCGCATTATAGCACAAAGCACTTCACAGCCTGTTACAATACCTTGCACCTAGATATGCAAGTCTCTCCTAGTATGCATAGAGCATCTACAAACCATACTTGCACTTAGCACTTAGCTTATCAGCCTCACATCACATAGATCTCCCTCTCTTCTATAGCCTAGACATTTATTTATACATTACAAAATAGGCCTAAACATTGGTAAACCCATGGGCTAACATCCTGTGCCCGTTACATAATCCCAAAAACCCAAAAAGGACACAAAAAAGGAGCCAAGATCTATGATCTCCGCTTCATCTTACACTCCTCCTTCAACATTCTATTGAAGTCCGAAAATAGGTCAAACTTGACCAGATCCTTCAAAACTTGGTCAAGGGCCAACATGCCCCCAACACTCACCTATGACTCGTCCTGAGTCACTCTGATGTAGGAAGTTCTTCTTTGAACGTTTCGAGCTTGGCTCGAATTGGTTTGACTTGCTGTTGTGCTACAAGATCTTGTTCAATAAACTCTTGAATGATTGCATCATTCATAGGTCCTTCCAGGCGCTATTCTACTACAATGCTAACTTTCTCCAGTTCTTCTCCTTGGCCTTCTACCTCTATAAACAACTGATAGGCCTTATCTTGCACAAGTTGGAGTTTCTGAGTTATCTCCATAACTCTTCTCTGGATAGTATGGATTTTCTATTGTTCAGAGAATTTCTCTTAGGAGTGCTTCATTCTTTCCACGAATAACAAGGACTTCAGCTGTGCTTGTATCTTTTCGGCTTGGTACTTCGCTTCTTGGAGATGCAACTCTAGTGCCTACAACTTTGGGTTCTCGGTAAGTTTCTCATATGTCTGGGCACTGCGATCAATGAATTGATTGCATTCGAAGGTAAGGGCCTTTAGCCTTTCAACTGTGCTCCTGGCATTTGCTTCTCTTTGGTCCTTTACCTCCTGTGGGGTCTCGGGCACAGTGCATAGTTTTAGGTATGTGATGCATTGTTGTAGTTTTTGGATCACTTCTTCAAGTTGCACTACTTGCTTCGTGACTTGATTCTCTGCCTTTACTTCTATGATAGTCACAAAGTGCAGTGATCTGTTGACCGCTTCCTTCACTTCGAGTTGCTTGGTGAGCAACTGTTCCTTGTCTTGCTGCAGTTGTGCCTTTTCTTCATCGAACTTCTCTTGGAGAGCACTCTTTTCCTGTTCAGCAGCTTAACGTTGTTCTACAAGTACTCCATGTACTTGTACCAAAGCTTGGGTGGCTTGCGCTATTTCCTCTTGTGCTCATCGAAGGTGATCTTCGAATGTATCAGTGAGCCGGTGGAGTTAGGTTGGCTCATCTCTCAGTTCTAGTGTTCCCAATGACAGAGGCACAGTAGAGACTGCGCGGCTAGATTGTAGTTCTTGTTGCACCCCTCGGAGCTCGACCTTAATTCTATTGTACATCTCCTCCTGCTTAGCTTCTTGCTTCTCTGCTATCTCCAGCGAAGCATCGTTCAGGGCTACTATGATGAAACTGAAATCATCAGAGGTGAGGATGGTCTACATCTTAGGTTTCGGGGGGAAAACCTTCATTTTCTTCGAGGGGTCTTCCTCGTCTCTGGGTGGTGTTACTTCGTCTTTCCTTTGTTCATATTCTATGCAATTTATCTCTTCACCATCACCTCCTTTCTCTGGTGACATGGAAGCAGTCTTCACCGAAGCACTGCTTAAATCTTGTACTTCATCAATCTTCTTTGTTTTGCTAGGTACAGGTGTATCCTGCGCAACTTCTGGGCTGTCGATGTCGAATATCTCTGCAAGGTCAACTGGAAAAAGGAGGTCTGTAGACCATTCCTTAGTAATCTTCTCTAAGTCCTCCTCTGTCAGCTTATAGTAGGATTGAAGTTGTTGCTTGTGCTCATAAGCTTGCACTGTGATATAAATGAAATGTCGATCAACGTTGAATTTCATCAAAGGCATGAATCAGTGTATAGTGTTCGGCATCATGCGAGGCTCGTAATGTATGGCTATCTTCAGTTTATTGTAGTATGTATGGAACACAACATTTGACTTCCATTGCTTATTCATGTCACTTGAGTACCACAATGTACTAAACTTCACGGCCAATGGTTCAAAAGGCTCGATGTCCGGGAAGGTCACATTTTTCGGCACCTCCCAAGCAATGAAAACAATCAGGATCAAGAGCCAGATGAAATGGAATTCATATCCTTGATCTTGCGCTTCTTTGTAGTCAAATTCCACTTGGTTCACTAGCTCCTTCGCCCAATTCATTTGTAGGCCCTCTGTGCACTTCCCTGTGAGGTCGACTACAAAACCAGTCACTTGGGTGGGTCGGTTCTTGCATACTAACTTCCCTGCAGTCATATGACAGGTGAGGCACACTGTACCATTCTGAATAGAGTCTACCTTGTAGCCTCACGTGCCCTTCTCGACATCACCATAAGTTCCCTTGATCCTTTGTGCGAGAGTGCAGTAGGATAAATGGTAACTCGACAACGAGTCGCTTGCAACAGGTATGAGGCCTTCAATAACTCAGTGTTGTCCATGATGGCACATTCCCAATGGTTAGATAGCGAGCTGGCTGGACATAAATGGATTTCTATCCATTCGGAGCATTGATCTAACAGTTATAATGTCCCCAATGACTATATTGCTTCATCATGGTCAAATGCCATGTGTTGTTGTTCTGATATACTGGCAAACCTCCAATTTTGAAATTTTGATATCATGGTGAAGCACCCTCCTTTCCTTCATAACCCTTCCTTCAATCTCTCTCTTATGGCCAAGATCTATCTCTCCTTTGTAACCTTTCTCGTGAGATATCTCTCCCAATTCCCTTCCTTCTCTATCTCCTTCCTTCTCATGTCTCCTCGCAACATGTGTGTCCTAGTCTCCTCACAACGTGCATGCCCTCTCTATCTCCTCATAGCGTGCATTCTCTCTCTGTATCCTCAGAGCGGGCGTGCCCTAGTCTCCTCGCAGTGTGTGTTCCCTAACTCCTCGCGCTTGATCGGGTCTTGATGGATTGGTTTGATCGGCTCTCACTCACATCTCATAAATGGAGAAATGTATATTGACATGATATGGATGTTGATTAAGGTTGGTTGTCATTGATGTCAACCCAATATTGTTTGATGTAAAAATGACTCATTATTGTTTTGTCATGGTTGATAAGAAGTAAATATGGATGAACTCCAAAGTGGTCCCCTTATGGTGAAAGCCCTCACAGGAAGACGCTTTGTGGAGTAAGAGAACCCATGCT
>ML786184.1:152569-184722 GCA_009831015.1 Picea engelmannii | reverse complement strand
AAATTTACTTTGCTTAGGTGGACAAGGTCTTGGTCCCAAGTCTTACTCAAGCAAGGTCTAGGTCCCAAACTTTGTTTATATAGGTAATTATTAATGTGAAACATGCCTATTATATAATGATTAACCACCATTGGATCTTTGGCCAACATATATAAATGTCATAAACAACGACAATTTCAAAATCCATAGAAGGTCTCTATTCCTTTGTGGAGTAAGGGTCATACTCATAGCAATGTCATGGAAAAACTAATGGCACTAATGTCTTCCTTCTTCATTGATGAATTGTCATGAACATTGCAAACAATTATGTGCATGGAATATATTCATGTTCATCATATTAGAAGTTTATATGTGTTGCATTCACATGGAAAATCCAAGACCTAAAATGTAGATGGAATATTGATTTAAAAGTAGGACAATGAATAATTATATAACATAACTCTTGAATGAATGGTTTATTCATCAAGAATTATAATTGAGGTTCTTGATTGTTTTTATTAGGCTTAGATGATTTATTCCTAAAAATCTAAAGACATAATACTCACTTATACACCACAATCAATGGTTGTGTTAAGGAATGGTTTGGTAACAATTTGCATTCAAACAATGAAGATCCTTATTAGCAATGAATTAGGATTTTAAGTGGTCAACAGTCACCTCTATAGCAACGAACTTTCATGGAAATAGCGACGATAATCACGACCAATATAAAAAAAAATGAAAAAATGCTTAATTTACTACATATTTTTCGACGAATGTAAGAAACGTGGAAAAGTTTCGTGGAAAAATCCACCCATATGTAGTAGTGATTTAGGTGAGTGTGATATTATAAGTGTTAAAAGAGGATAATTATATTTGAAATTAATTGAATTGGATTTATCTAGGTCAATTGGAGATGTGGAGGAACCAAAATTGATATTGAATTCCATACTTTTATCAAAAGTATAAGTGGAGGAGAAGTTGGACTCATTAAAGATTACATCAGCTAAGAAGTTCAACAACTTGACCGGATATTTAAAAACAGAGGTTGAAAGTTGGTTAGTCAATTGTGTGAATAAAAATGAGGACATTGAGGACACCCTTCATCAAATTTCAATGGATTTCAAAGATCTGGAAAATTCATTATTTGATATTAAAGTAAGGAAATAAATAATCGTGGCACCAATGAGAGAATACATCGAGAATTGGTTAAGAAAACATGAACTAAAATAACTGAATTGGATCAAGAAGAAGTGGTTGTAACTGATCAAGTAGTTCCAGTGAAGGAGAATATAAAAGGCACACCAATAGGTAGATGAAAAGGAGAGATTCCATCATAGTAAGTAAAGAGGTCACATTTCATAATTTATTATCGTTCAGAAATCATCCAGTTGTGTCTTTTCATTCTTCGAAAATACATAACCGATATCTGATAGTTTTCCTCTTCTTCTTCCAGGTCAAGATTTATCTTTCAAAGGTCCACGAGATCCTCATCCCATTATGTTTGGATGAATGCTATCTTTTAATTTATGTTTCATTGTAAAACTTGTTTTTTTTTTGTTTTTTTTTTAACTCCCTAGAGAACTATTTTGGGGTGCAACTTTAATGATTTTCGGGCTTTGAATTTTTGAGTATGATATTTTTGAAGTGTGCCTATCATATTCTCTTATAATTTAATGATATACTCTTTTAAAGTTCTCTGCTCTATGGATTTATATATTCTTGTCTTATGATTGTGACCAAATCTTATTTATACTATGATGGATGTGAGGAATGTGTTATTTTCATACGATGGTTTCCCTATTTATATATAATATTGTATAGATATCATATTTCAATATTTAAAAGATTCATGGTCCTTCTCTTAGGAAATTTTCTTTGTGAATTTTCTTTTATATTTTTAAATTGAATTTTCATAATTTATTTCAAGCAATAATAAAGGAGTACCAACTCTATAAAAATGTAGGGGGATTTTATCTTCGTGAGGTTGTTATTGAGATTTTGACCATTTTGAACATCAGCAAGGTTCCACCCCTTTCCCAACAGATCTCTCTAAGGCACAACAAGAAATATTATTGCAACTCAATGCACTAGATGAATATAAGCAACAAGCTTTGTTCCATAATGAAATTATCCAAAAATAAAAAAACAAAGTGGCATGGTAAGTACATTAAAACAAAAGTCTTCAAGGAAAGAGATTAGGCCCTACCATATGACTCAAGATTCAAAAAATTTAAGGGTAAATAAATGAAAAGATGGTCAGGGTGTAATATCCCTATGTCGAAACCAATTGTAATGTAAATGAGAATGTACTTAAGCTGGTGATAAGTTTGATATCATTTTTGTATGCACCTTTCATGGAAAAGTGTGTGCATGTACTGCGCAGTAAAATGAGGAAGTGTGCACATTCCAGGATACCACACGCAACAACTTAAGTGTGTGCGAGTTTGAGACCAGGGATCCTTTGTGTATATGTTGTGTTTTATAGGTCAGTGAGCCATTTTTGTGATTATTAGGCCGAAGAGCCTAGATGTTAAAGGCCAGTGCACCTACTTTTGTATATGTCTCAGGATTAATATAAAATACATTGTTGTGCACAGACCGGCCACAATAAAAGAGTATGGGGGACTAAAATCCACTAGTTAGGGAAAGGGAGGGGCTAAAATTTAAGGAAAAGGGGCTAAGCTAGGGAGCTTAAGCCAAAAAGGAATATTATATTAATATTTCTTAGGCATAAAGTATGGATAATTATTTTATCCTAAGTTCCAAAGTTGGGGACAAGTGGGCCAAAGTATCTCCCAACATGAAAAGTGTCAAGTTGGGGACATGCATACATATTGTTGGGACTTAGTTCATTTTCAGGGGATTCCTTCCATCATTCATTCATCCAGGGGCATTCACACACCCATTGAGCTATCCTCCATACTTCATGTCATTGTATCTAAACCTATATCCATAGCCATACTTGTTTGTGTAGCTAGTTAGCTTGGGAGATGGATTGAAGAAGTGGGTTATCAGGCCTGTGGGATAATGAAGAGGCGGGTTGTCAGGAGCATGAGAATTGTTTCTTTGGGTGAGAGAATTGTTGGGAATTGATTACCTGAAGGTTCTAAAATGCAACTACAAGGCTCTGAGACTTCATGTTCGGCCTGTTGTTGAATCCTGGAAAGGAAGTGGAGTAGCCAAAGGACTGTTGAGAAGAGAAGGGGCACACTTCCTGGGGTGGGACAGGTATGTGGGGAATGAGGGACTGTAGGTTGTTAGTTTGAGTTGGCACCTATGAAAAAGTCTTTACTGTTGTCTACGAACCATTAGCCTGGTTAGGAATCCCTTTACCCAGGTGGAGTTTAGTCCCAACTCGAGGGTGACCCACTACTAAGAGTGATGAGCAATGTGGTCTAAGGCTTGGAAGTTCATGGAAGGTTTTCACGCAGTTGGTGATATTCTTACCAAGATAAGTGTCCATTGTGTGATAAATTTACATGTTGCATTATTATTTACGTGTTTATTTTTATGGGTTTATCCTATGTGTGTTTATAACTGTGTGGTATTTCCTGCATATGTTGCATGTATATATTTACTATCATTCTGTATGAATATGTGCAATTACAGTATGTATTTGTATGTTTACATTTTATATATAATTTTTGCAAGAGTTCTGTGTGTATATGTTTTAATTGCATGCAGTTCGAAAAGTGTATGTGGCATAGCACAGTTAGATGTTGGGTATGTTACATTATGTTCCACAGAGAGAATGAAAGAGTTATCTCGTGTATCATGGCCCGACCTGGGTGGCCGGGGACATTACACAGGGCCCTACCAAATTGACAAATGTTATGACAATGGCTCAACGAAAATTAGAACAATTGATGAAGAACAATTTCCTCTATCGTTCAATGGTCATAGACTCAAAATTAGAAGAAGCTACTATGAAAAGAGGAAATTACTATTATAATTCAAGGACAACATATAGATCCAAGTGAGAGCACCAATGCCTTCAAAATATATTGATCATCTAAAAAAAAGAGAAAAAGAATAAAAAATTCATATGGTGAAAACCTCCCTAGGGCACCTAGGAAAGGTTTGTGCTTGAAAACCTCCTTTAAGGAAAGCCTATAGAATAAAAAATAAAATAATTTCCTCATGGTGAAAACCTCTCTGAAGCACCATGAAGTAGAGTACTTGTGAAAACCAGTAATGGAACCTATGCTATAAAAAACGAAAACAACAACAACAAAAGAAAAAAATAAAGACAAAAAAAATTATATTCTTGTCTATATTGCTAATCATTTCCCCATATTGCTAATCATTTCCCCAAATAGGTTGAGGTTACATAACACAAGTGAAAACCTATCGCAAAGGAAAAGAAGAGGTTCAAAAATATTTGAATTTTCTACATGGGGACATACACATTCCAACCTACATCATCAAGTATTCATGTTCAAGGTGAATTACAAGGACTACCAACTAATAGAAATATGATTATCGAAGTTTTCCTATGCTTAGAAATAGTCAACATGTACTCTTCAACAATCAAAATGGTGGCCATTCTAGTCCTTGATTTTAGTTGGAAATAAGGACATATAATTCAAACTATATATCAAGGGTCATATTCATACTCTACACAAAATAGAATATGTGATTTGAGTCAACATATCTTTAAAACGTTCTCAATATCCATATCAACTTTGTAGTTGAAGAGCTACCAAAGTCAAGATCAAGCCCATACATTAACATGAAGGGTTCAATCAAACTCAAGTTTCCGTTTAACTCTACATTTTAGAGACACCGAGTTTCTACATTTTTAAATGAACCACAAGAATAAAAGTACATATTTGAAACTACCACAGAGAAAACACACACTAATATCTCAAAAAAGAAGATTTCCATCAAAATATCAATCACTCTTCATTCATAAGTTTTCATCACCAAGTATTCCAAAACAAATGTCTCTTTGTATATAATACACATTCAGACTGAGCATGTTAAAAATATAGGACATTGAAAATATAGAATACATTTTCATCTTCAAAAGATTTTTATTTTACATTGAATCTGGATTTTTGTTGACAACACTATAGGGAAGGCATCAAGTTCCAATTTGAAGAAATGCCAAGGAAGCAAGCTCAAAGGAAGAAACAAAAGTTACTCTATTATATACCTAAGTATCATAGACAATGTTCCTTCATATGCACAATCAATTTTGTGAACTAATTTGCACACTCTTCAAAAGTACATAAAAAAGAAGAAAAATCAAAGCTCACCAAATTCAAGGTTTCAAGGTTATTGCAAAACAATCAGAGATACCGTAGTAAAGGATTTTCTATCAAGTATTTTCTATTAATGATAAATGTCACTCAGAGATCAATACTATACAACAAATCTTTCCAAATGATCCACCTCTATGTGTATATTGGACCTAAAAAGAAGACAAGAAAACAAATTATACTACATCAGAAAAAATGAGAATCATAAAAGAATGCATGAAGCAATTATTTTAAAGGATCCCAAACAAAGTATTTCTAAACTAGAACAAGAATATAGTGATCAAAATCAAATTCAATATCTAATTACAATCAAAGAACCGAGTATTACAATGGATAATCTCAAAGAAATCTCGTTCAACTTTCACAATCGTGAATTTTCACTTACATCAATTCAAAGTCTTCCTACAAGGTCAAATTGTTATGTTTTACCATATGTAAATCTTCAACAACTCAGTGATTATGAGATCCCCTTCATCTATATTATTCTTATCATATCATTCATCTGTTTCATTCATATCATATCATTCATTCCATACATTCCATACCCACCATCCATTGATATGCTTCAACCTCATATTCCATATCCATCACTCCAATATATCATTTTAATACTTATACAAATTCCTTTGGGAAGCTACAAAGTTTTCATGTATAGTTTTTTCCTAACACACATTTCTATAGGAGTATGAACCTATAATATCTATAGGGGAAATCATGTTATAGGAGTATGCACCTACAAGAACCTATAAGAGAGTAAGAAAAATATGGGCTATGGAAGTATGAACCTACATGAAGCTACAAAGGAGTATGCACCTACAAGCAAATATAGAGAATTATGCACCTATGAGAAACAACATAGTAGAGAAGCTCTAGTATATGTCTATAGAAAGATACACCTACAAAATTCCCAAACACCTATATAGATCTACAAAAAACAAAATCTTCAACCTAAAAGTCATAGACCATCAACCAAGAATATAGTATTACTATAAAAGATAACACATTTCAATATTCGGTTATGCAAGTGGATCAAGGATGCCAAAATTCACACCCACAACATGCAAATTCATTCACACATTTCAAATTCTCCACATTCCAACATTACAAGTATTTTGATCAAATATTTCACCAAGGAAAAGGTACATCACATATGCTAATTTTAAGAAATTATGAATTACAAATATTCATGTCATGTCACTAAACCCATTTCTATCACTCATCCCAACTTCTCTTTACCAATAACCCTAAATCACATCCTTGTCAATGTGGATTTTGAATTTTGATACTAGGGGGGATAACTTTGTTCTATGATGACACAAAGTAAATAGCACAAGGTAACTCCATATTTTCTTTAGTCATTAGAGTGAAGGGTGGGGTTCACATAAAAAAAACCATAACCATGACATGAAAAAAATCACTAATGCCATCAACTAAACTAAAATATGAATTTTCATAATATCATATTGGAGTTAGAGCATTACAAGGGAAAAATAGAAGTTGAATTTTGAAGACAACATCGAGCCAAGGAAGAGTAATCTAAGTTTTTGAAGAAGATAAATCTAATGCCGAGCTTAGGAAGAGTAGTTTGAATTATGAAAGGATCCCAAGCTAAGAAAACGTCTGATTTTTTTGAGAAGAAATATGAATTTTTGAAGACCCTCAAGGAGTTGTAAAAAGGGAGTAGAGACTAAGGAAATATCAACATTGTATCTGTGGAAAAAGTGTTGTAAAATTGGTTTTCATTGATGTCAATCTTAGAAGAAGCCCTAAAGGAAATCCCAGAAGCCCCTAAAAGTGATGATGATGTTTCCACTTGAAGAAGCCTTGAAGGAGCCTTGAAATAAGTGTATATAAATCCAAAGTGGTCCCCTTATGGCATATGTTTTAAGCATGGCTCTCACAGGATGAGATAGCATGTGGTTTTTTCACATTCTCATTTTAAGTTGTACACAAATGGAGAATTGAAGGAGCCTTGAAGAAGCCCTAAAACCAAGTGAAGAAGCCCCTAAAGTCAAGTGAAGAATCCCCTAAAGCCATGTGAATAAGCCAATAAATACAAGAGAATAATCCCCTACATACAAGTGAAGAATCCCCTAAAGCAAGAGAAGAATATCCTAAAGTAAAGTAAAGAATCCCCTAAGGACGACCATCTTTAAGGACGACCATCCTTAAGGAAGAAGTGCGACCCTTGGTTGCACCCCTTCATGTGGAGAAGGCTCATATAAATAAGAGGAGCCTCATTTGGCATTTGGATCACACCAAATCGACCTAGCCAAGGAAGAGGAGTGAATTTCAGCCTAGAGGACCGAATTTCCAAGGGAAGATGAAGTAAAGAAGGGCGAAATTCCAAGGGAAGATAAAGTCTTGTGATGAATTGTTCTAGGGTTTTCTTTGAAGGTCATCTTGGAAATTTTGTTATAACTTTTTTTATAGAACGCTATAGATAGTGAAACTTGGAGGTGTTTTAGAAGATATATTGAAGAATATTGGGTATTAATTTAAGGTCTTGACTCATTATAGGTTTGGAGTTATAGAGTTATACTCAGTGGAAGTTAAGGTTCTTTAAAATAGGGTTTTCTTCTTCAAAACGAATCATCTTTCCATTTTCTCTATAACCTTCTTTTGGGGACGATTCAAGGAGAAAAACTTGGATGAATTTAAGAGAATATATTGAAGAATATTGGGTACAAGTTTTAGTTCTTGATTCATTATAGCTACGGATTTATACTTGTTGGAAGTTAAGGTTTGTGACAAATCCATAAACTAGTCCCAAACATGTGTTCGCGATAAAATGGTTATATATGAAGCTTGGTAGGTCCAAATAGAATTATAATTGTTGCATTATAAGGATAATAGATCCTAATATCTGAGGTCCAAGTTTCGGAATAAAAAATGGAAAATTGATCTTGTGGCAAATCTTACAAGTTTGCAGATTTGAAGTACAGTTCTGAGCAGTTTTATATACAAATTTAAGAAGTGATTTTGGAATTGTATTCGAAGGTTGATTTGATCCTATATCATCATTTAAAATATTCCAAGGGTATTGGTTTATCCTTCCAATAGGTTCTAGAAAACTCAGGGAGTGGGTGCTTCCTTCAAGTCGGTGCTTGTAAAAGCTTGAAACTACTTAAGAAAATTTTCCGTGGTTTTCTCCTAGTCGGCTTTCCATGTAAAAAAATGTGTGAAATGTGTATGAGTTTATGTGATGATGAATGACATGATTAATGTTTAATGTTTATGTAGTTCTTGAAGGTTAAAATTATTGAAATAAATCTATACTGATTCACCCCCCCCCACCCTCTCAATATTCTTGAATATTCTAAAAATTGGTATCAGAGAAGGTTCCTTCAAGAACAATCTAACTGTTGGAAGGCCTATGATGGATAAGCAATGATAATTTACCAAAAATGGAACACCATTGTTTGATGGGATACATATGATTTTTGTAGTATACAAATGAGAGCATTTTTGCAGTTACATGGATTTGATGTTTGGCAAGTTGGAGTAAATGGATAAACTGCACTAGCTTCTCCCCCAATAAATAATGCTAGTAAAAAGACCAGTGAATAAAATTCAAAGGCTATAAATGCCATTCTAAGTGGTCTAACTGGTTCAAAATTTGTTAAGGTTATGTATTGTGATTCTGCAAAGGAAATATGGAAAAATCTCAAGAATGTTTATGAAAGAGATGCTAAAGTCAAAGGGGACAAGCTTCAGACTTATAGAGGACAATTTGAACATTTGAGAATCAAGGAAGATGAATATATTGCAACTTATTTTCTCTGAGTTGATGAAATTGTGAATACTATAAGAGGACTGGGAGAAAATATTGAAAATTCAATTATTGTGCAAAAGAGACTGAGATCTCTCCCAATGAGATTTGACCCTAAAATATCATCTCTAGAAGAAAGACAATATATGGCTATGTTGAACATGGATGAATTACATGGAATACTTATAGCATATGAAATGAGAACAGAACAAGAAAATCCATCCAGAAGAGAATCAAATTTCTAAGCCTCCAATAAGACAAGAAAGAACAAGCCAAGGTCAAAACCTTTCTCCAACAATAGTGATGATTCATACGATGAAGAAGAAGCCAACTTTGTGAGAAACTTCAAAACTGGAACCGACAAGTACAAAGGTAAACTTCCTTTTAAATTCTTTAATTGTGGTAAAGTTGGCCATTTTGCTTCCAAATGTCCTTATGCAAGGGGTTCAAATAGTGATGAATAAAAAGTTCCTAATAAATAAAAGAAATATCAGAAAAGAGACAAGGAAATAAATAAATGAATATTTTTGAAAAAGAAAAGACTCTAATCAAAATATGATAGTTCCTCATCCGATGAAGATGATGATAGTGACAATGACTCGAGAAGAGTACTCTTCATGGAATTAGAGACTCAAGAGGAAACTACTGAAAGTAATGAAGGAGACTATGAAGAAGAAGGATATGTGAATCTTGAGGAAGAATTGATGAGTTCCTTAAGTGATCTAAGAATAGCAAGGAACAAAAACAAGTCTCTCAAAGAAGAGTTAAGTAAACTGAAGGAATACTTTCAAAACCCTAGAAAAAAATTCTAAAGGAGCCAAGCATACTATCATAGGTCTAAGGATTCAGTTGGAAGAAGCCAAAGTGATTAAAGAAACACTCAAGACACAACTAGAAGAAAATAAGAAAATCACAGAGAATCTGGAAGCTAAAATAGTCTCACTAAGAAAGGAACTACAAAAGAAGGACATCCAACTAAATTTTGGCAATAACACCAAAATACTGGATGAAATCATCTGCAATGAAAAACCATTCTATGAAAAGTATAGACTTGGATACAAACAAAATAATAATGATGATGGTTCAATCTCTATGATGACAGGAAATGAAGCAGAGCAAAGAAGTCATGCAAATACTATCAAAGTTCCATCAAGAAAGAAGATTGAAAGCATCTAAAGGAGGACATACATAAATCAGAAATAAAGAAGAATCAAGAAGAATATTGTGCATTCAAAGGAACATGGAATCAACAACCAACAATGAAGAAGACCCAAGAAGAATATCATGATTTTAGAAGAACAACACCAACTAGAAGAACACCCACATCCAAGTACCAAAATATTTTTCTTGGTTTGTGTTATTCTTGCATTAATTTTGGGCATAAGGCCATAAATTGTAGAGCCTATGCAAAGGGTAGAAACACATCAAACATAAGTAGCTATGAAAATCCCAAGAATAATTATGAAGGAAAATATCCCAGAAATCCTCGTGAGGTGTTTTACGGAAATTATAACAATTTTGGTGCTCTGGGTTTCTTCAAGGCATGTTCCTTTGAATCATATAGGGGAACAATAGAGAACTCAGAAAACGAAGCAATAAGATTTGAAGGTTGAGGAATGTGGGTTTTCCTTAAAATCCCAAAATAGAATAATCCATTGGTATATTGACAGTGGATATTCAAAGCATATGACTGGATACAAAAACATGTTTGTAACATTAAAGAAATAAAAAGAGGGGTTTGTCACATTTGGCAATGATAACTCAACCAAAATTATAGGAAAATGCATAGTTATTCTTGGAAATAAAGATGTTGTGGGAGAAAATGTCCTACTTATTGAAAATTTAAAGCATAATTTGTTAAGTGTGATCCAAATGTGTGATCAGGGACACAGACTTATATTCAATTCAAAATAATGTGAAAGAAGGAAAGAAGGATCATGCAGACTAGTGGCAACATCGAAAAGGACTCCAAACAACATATATATCTTGAATGAGATCGAAGAAGAAATATGTTGTTTGGGAAAATAAGATGAAAGTTGGATTTGTCATAGGATAATGGGCCATATACACTTTAATAATATTTTCAAGATCAATAAGAAGCAATCTATAAGAGAAATATGAGAAATTACAAAGCCAACGAATACTATGTGCAAGCATTGTGAACATGGAAGAAAAACAAAAGTTGAATTAAAGACAAAGGAATACTCTACGACGAAACCATTGGAGATTGTAAACACTAATTTATGTGGGCCCACGAAAACAAAAGGATTGGATGATGAACAATAATTCATGTTATTCATTGATGACTACACCATAATGACCTGGGTTTGCTTCCTCAAGAAAAAGTCATAAGCTTTCGAATGTTTCAAGGTATTCAAGGAACTGATTGAAAATGAAACTGATTTGAAAATCAAATGCTTAAGATCATATAATGGAGGTGAGTTTACTTCAAATGAATTCAAGGATTTCTATGAAGAACACAAAATGAAAAGATAATTATCAACAACTATAACACCTCAACAAAATGGAGTTGTTGAAAAGAAAAATAGAACTGTACAAGAAATGGCCAAAACCATGTTGAATTACTCCAAGCTAAGTAATATATTTTGGGGACAAGCAATGCATACGGTTGTTCATATATTGAACATAGTATTGATTAGAAGTAATAGTGATAAGACACCATATGAGTTATGGAAAGGAAGACCGACCAATGTCAAGCAATTCATAGTGTTTGGAAGCAAGTGTTACATAAAAAGGGAAGACAAGAATATTGGAAAATTTGACTCCTGGGTGGATGAAGGCATATTTTTTGGGTACTCATGTAAAAGAAAAGAATATAGGTGCTAAAATCTAAGATTGAACAAGATAGTGGAAAGCATCAATGTAAAATTTGATGAAACAAACTTTCTAAAGAGCAAGAAGGAAAACATAAATTCAAACATATTTGAAGAACAAGAAAATGAAGAATTAAAGCAAGAAGAAGAGGAAGAAGAAGAAGAATAGAAAGAAGAGAAGCATCCAGAAGAAAAATGAGAAGAAAAAAACCATCAAGGTCTTCAGATGCCTTCTAAGACACCTAACCACCAAGTTCAAAAGAATCATCCACTAGAACAAATCATTGGAGATAGAAGTGAGTATAAACCAAAAGAAGAAGGCAAGCACAGACACCTGAACAAGGATATTTTTCATTGTTGTCTAGAGTTGAACCAAATAAATTTGAGGAATCCATAAATGATGAACAATGGATCAAGGCTGTGGAAAAAGAACTAAATCAAATAGAGAAGAATGAGACATGGGAACTAGTTCCAATACCAAAGGACAAAATTGTGATTGGGAAAAAATGGGTCTTTCGAAACAAGCTAAACAAAGATGCATAGTTAACCAGAAACAAAGCAAGACTAGTGTGCAAAGGATATACTCAAGTTTAAGGAATATATTTTGAAGAAACATTTGCTCCCATGGCCACAATGGAAGTAATTAAAATGGTCTTGGCTTATGCATGCTCCAAAAGGATCAAAGTGTATCAGATGGATGTAAAATCAACTTTTCTAAATGGAGAATTAGATGAAGAAGACTACATAGGATAGCCAAAATGGTTTCTACTATCAGAAAATGAAGACTATGTTTGTAGATTGAAGAAATCTCTGTATGGACTTACTCAAGCTTCGAGAGATTGGTACTAAATATTGGACATATACTTACAACAAAAAGGATTCAGAAGGGGAAATGCAGATAGTAACCTCTACATAAAAGTGGATCAAAGCAGTATGATTATTATTGAAGTGTATGTTGATGGCCTCATATTTGGAAGTGATGATGATAGATTGAGTTAGAAGTTTTCAAAGGATATGCATAATGAATTTGAAATGTCCCTACTCAGGGAGTTGAATTTCTTCTTGGGACTCCAGAAACCTCAGCTAGATGAAGGAATTTTGATTTCCCAAACCAAGTACATCAAGGAATCAATAAAGAAGCTCAAAATGGAAGATTGTAAACTTGTGAGTGCTCCTATGTTTATTAATTGCAAGCTGAGAAAAGATGAAGAATCTAAAGAAGCCAATCAAAAACTCTACATATCAATGATTGGTAGTCTACTCTATGTGATAAATTCAAGACCAGATGTAATGCAAGCAGTTGGACATGTCACAATATTTCAAGAGACACCAAAGGAAACCCATGTTCTAATAGTGAAAAGGATCTTCAAATATCTTAAAGGAAAAAAATATTTTGGGCTATGGTATCCTTAAATAAATAAGTTAACTCCGGTCTCCTACACGGATGAAGATTGGGAAGGAAGTATTGATGATAGAATAAGTACAAGTGGAGAAAATTTCTACTTAGGTGACTGCTTAGTGTCCTGGTTGAGAAAGAAACAATATTCGGTATCCTTATCCACAACAGAAGTAGAATATATCATAAAAACAATAAGTTGCACTTAGATTCTCTGGATGAAACAAACCCTGCAAGATATACAAGTGATATATGATGATCCTTTTTCAATACTCTGTGAAAACACCAGGGCTATAAACATCTTCAAGAATCCAGTGATGCATTCCAGGACCAAACATATTCCTATTAAGTTCCACTTTCTGCGAGAAAAAAGTGACATAAAATAATATCAAGTTGGATTACATTGGGACAAACGAAGAAATTGAAAACATATTCACAAAGCCTCTTCCTATGAAGACCTTTGAGTATCTTTGAAAAAAAACTGGGAGTAATTTCTGCTCCAAATTTATTTCCATAATCTTCTACAAGAAAAAAAAAGGGGGAATACTGTCAAGGGGAGTTATCCTTTGTAATTGATGTCAAAGGGGGAGAGAAAAAAATTAAAAATAGAAGCATAAAGATAGGGGGAGTCAGCATGAAGACAAGAGAACAATACAATCATTGAGATAAGAATGTGAATACATGGGGTGCAGAGTTGTTTTATTAAGTTTCCATCAATGCCAAAGGGGGAGATTGTTGGAAAATTGGTTTTCATTGATGTCAACCTTAGAAGAAGCCCTAATGAAAATCCTAGAAGCCCCTAAAAGTGATGATGATGTGTCCACTTGAATAATCCTTGAAGGAGCCTTGACATAAGTGCATATAACTCCAAAGTGGTCCCCTTATGGTGTAGATTTTAAGCATGTCCCTCACATGATGAGATAACATGTGGTTTTTTCCACATTCCCAATTTTAGTTGTACATAAATGGAGCCTTGAAGGAGCCTTGAAGAATCCCTAAAACCAATTTAAGAAGCCCCTAAAGTCAAGTGAAGAAGCCCCTAAAACCAAGAGAAAAATCCGCTAAAGCCAAGTGAAGAATCCCCTAAATCCAAGAGAACAAGCCCATAAATCCAACTGAAGAAGCCACTAAATCCAAGATAAGAATCCCCTAAGGGCGTCCATCCTTAAGGAAGATGTATGACCCAAAAGTTGTGACCCTTGGTTGCACCCCCTCATGTGGAGAAGACACATATAAATAAGAGGATCCTCATTTGACATTTGTATCACGCCAATTCAACCTATCCAAGGAGGAGGAAAAAATTTCAGCCTAGAGGAGAGAATTTCCAAGGGAAGATGAAGTGAAGAAGGGAGAAATTCCAAGGGAAGATGAAGTCTTGTGATGATTTGTTCTAGGGTTTTCTTTGAAGGTCATGTTGGAATTTTTGAAATAACTTTTGTTTTTGAACAATTTAGGTAGAGAAACTTGGAGGCGTTTAAGAATAGATAGTGAAGAATATTGGGTACAAATTTAACGTCTTGAATCATTATAGGTTTGGATTTATACTTGGTGGAAGTTGAGGTTCTTTAAACTAGGGTTTTCTTTTTCAAAACGAGTCATCTTGCCATTTTCTCTATAACATTTTTTCATGGATGATTCGAGAGGAACTTGGAGGAATTTCAGAGAATATATCAAATAATATTTGGTGCAAGTTTCAGATCCTGATTCATTATAGCTACGAAGTTATACTTGTTGGAAGTTAGGGTTTGTGACTAATCCATAAACTAGTCCCAAACATGTGTTCAAGATAAAACAATTATATATGAAAGTTGGTAGATCCAAATTTAATTCCAATTATTGAATTAGAATGATAACATATCCTAATATTTAAGGTCCAAGTTTGAGAATCAGAAATGGAAAATTGAGCTCGTGGAAAATCTTACAAGTTTTCATATTTGAGGTACAATTCTGAGCAATTTTGTATGCAGATTTAAGAAGTGAATTTGGGATTGTATTTGAAGGTTGATTTGATCCTGTATCATAATTTAAAACATTCCAAGGGGACTGGTGTCTCGTTCCATTAGGTGATGGAAAACTCAGGGAGCAGGTGCTTCCTTCAATTTGGTTCTTGTAAAGTCTTGAAACTACTTAAAAATGTTTTCGTGGTTTTCTCCCAGTTGGGTTTCCAAGTAAAAAATTGTGTGTAATGTATATGAGTTTATGTGACGATGAATGACATGATTAATGGTTAATGTTTATGTAGTGCTTGAAGGTTAAGTTTTTTGAAATAACTCTGTATTGATTCACCCCCCCCTCCCCCTCTCAGTGTTCTTGAATATTCTAACAAAAAGGTAAGTGACCTAACTTGAGAGTTTTTTCCTTCCTTGGAAAGAATCTAGTAATTGAAAATTTTAGCAGGAAAAAGCATGTTACTCATAATTAGTAAATTATTTTTTTTCATGAGTAAAATGATGGATTAAAATAAAATAAAAAATCGAGTCATTTTGAAATAAGTTTTTTTTTCTTATACCATTGGTGGAAGAATGGGATAGGGTAAACTCGAAATATAAAAATACTATCTCTGGCATAAGGACCTGATAAATTGACGAGAATGGGGGCCAAAATAAATAGAATATAGCCTATAGACACCTCTAAACTATATTCCAACCTAGAATCGGTTGAAGTGTTCCACTGATTTTATTGGTTGGAATACTTTAATAGAATTCAAGGATTTCAGGACAATCTTTCCTTAGAATTTGCATAGAATTTCCACAGTATGGAGGAACAAGAGTATTCCACTACATTCAATAGTCTCCAACTTCATGTCAATGAGCCAATCTTGGTGAGAGTAATAGAACTTCCTATTGGGTTTCCATGGGACAAAGAGTAAATGGAACCAACCCTATATGCAAACAAAACATCCTTTAGGACCTAAAAAAAAATAGAAGTAACAAAGAATGTTGTTAAGAGAGAAACCCTACCATTACCATGGGATGAGGTGGGTCTATACCTCATGAAATATAAAACCTGTGAGGGTAGGAACAACATGGTGTATGTCTTTCACTTTAGGCTATTACATCCACCAAGACATTTTTATTATCAGAAGCTAGAAAATAACTTGATCATCCCTTACTACTTGTTGCAATCTATGAAGGATGTGGGTTCAAAGGTGCAACAAGGAAAAATAGATGAATTGGCCCACCATGGGCTAATCAAATTAATTGTGTGTGATTCCTCAAAAAGGAAAACTTTCCAAATTTCTTGGGATAGGTTCCTAACCATGAGTAGGGATAGATTATTATCTCTATAAGTGGTTCCAAGCCAAGGATAAACCCCTACAAAAGAATCTATAAAGAAAAAGAAAATTGGAGACAAGGAAAATGTGAGTAAGAAAAGAAGAATACACAAAAAAAACACAAACATAAGAAGAAAAAAAGAGGTGCTTTATAGAACATAAGAGGAAGACATGGGTATTGTTGCTACTTAGTTTAGATGGGGACACCAAAGAAAAATCCCCTCAAAATCACTATAGGTATCCCATCAAGGTGGTATAAAATCCAAGTCATAAGGGATAGGACCAAATCCCAAGTGGCAAGGAAATAAGTCATTATCCAATAGACCATTGCCATATTCATTGAGTAAAATGTCCCTTTTATCCTAGCGAATAAAAATGAAGACTCTCATGAGATGAATCACATTGAGAAGAATGAGGCTAACATCAAAGATTTCATGGCCCAACTAGAAGAATCTATGACAGAGGCCCTAAGATGGAAAACAATTACAGAGGATAGAAAGAAACTAGAAATCACAACAATAGAGGGTTCTCAACCACAAAATGATTTTTTTTTTCTAGATGTTCAGGAAAATTCTTCACAATACAATACTTGGATGATAGGAAACAACTGGAAAGTGAAAATGAGGAATTAAGATAAACATTGGAAAGACAAAGGAGGGAGGTTGGAAATAGAGTAGATAAGATTTAAGTGTAGGAAGAAGTTGTCCATAAGATTATTGAGGTTGAAAAGGACATACTCTCTTATATTGAACAAAAACCTACACATTGTTCCTCAAAGAACAATGGCTTAGGCTCCAAATGGGACAAATTGCCAAATGCCTCCCTCATGAATTACACACTCAAAAATATTTCAAAGAAGTATATCAATAGTGAAATGAAGGAGATAAAAATCAACAATGTGAATTCTACCTCCACAACTTTGTTATGCCTCACACATATAGATGCCCCCCCAATTGTTATGGGGAAAATACCCTATGGATATGGGTTAAATCCACAACAGAGTGCCAACTATTTAAAGATCAAACCAAATCCCATAAATGCAATCAAATATTTGTAACTAACTTTTATGAAAATGACCAAAAACAAAATGATTGCAACAATTAGTGTTCTAAGAGATAAGATATTCAAACATGATAATCACATATTAAAACACAAGTGTTTCATGTGAAAGAGGTATCTTTATTATTAGACAACAAAATATAGGTAGTTATCACTTGCACATGTTGTGACATTGCTCTGAGGCCAGAATCTAGGTCCCTCCACCCAGGCCAATGACTATAAGTTGCACTTTTGATTCTGATGCTTATGAGACCCAAAGAAGAAAAAGAGAAACTTCTTGGTCAGATACTTGAATCATGGGAAATGATGGAAATTATGGTTTCTAGGTTTGAGGAAATGTATTAGCAGAAGGGGAACAAGGGATTGTAGATAACGAGGGAAATTTCCTGCATAATTTTTCTTCAATTATGATTGTTCTTCTCCTCATCCCTTAGGCTCAATTTATAACATCTCCAAGTGGTTAGAGTGGTTACAATCAATTATGCATGGGCCATAGGGGGTCTGGAACTATGTGAACCCATGAACCCTGTCCAAAAATACGGATAATTATATTTTTTGAGAAAATTGATGTGTATGCACTTTTCAATGGAGAAACGCACGTATACACATCTTACATAGATTTTAGGGCTTGTACATGTAAAAACATATTATTTTTTGAAGAATATAGAGGAGGAAATGAGATTAATGTATGCAAGTAGGACAAGGAAAAGGAGAAACAATTCATCAATGCATATGTGTTGAAAATTGATGCTATAATAGATTCCCCCTAATGTGTGAGGTCAGAAGAGAAACTGATGGATGGAATACATTACACATATAGGAGGTAAGTTTGCAATAGGACCAGGTGAAATTCACCAAAATTTGGTCCAAGAATAGAACCTACAACAAAAAACAAGTAAGAGTATTTTCCATCTGAGGCATGCACACTAGTAAATTTGGGTCAAATTATGACTGCACGTTCGACACAATTGCCACTTTATATTTTTGGGAGAATGACAAACACAGACCCCCTCAAATGTCATTTCACTTGACGTCTCTTTTCCAATGCCATATCTATCGTCTCTATTGCGACGTTTCATTCGAACATGTGTCATCTCGGATTTGACTTTCCAAACCCCATATAGTCATCGCTACAGTAGAATATGGTGAAAATAAATTATTATTGGAATATAAAGAAATCTACTTTATTGACAGAGAATTTCCTTAGTCCTTTGTGTTGGAAGAGGCTGGTTTTCAACAAAGTGATGGTGATGTGACATAACATACTAAGTTCAGGCATGATGAAGTAGATTCTCATGAGTTGAGCACGACAATTGTACTTGTTAAGCCCTAAATAATGGCATATTACCCTTAATTAGGGCATACTACATTAGTAATGTTATTTCATTTATGTCGGCTTGGGTCCATTAGTTGTAATTGTACCTCCTAGTCTCCTATATATACCAAGGAGACCTTTTCATTTGGAATCATCTTGTATTTCAAAATTTATGTGGTGTATAAGGAGGTTTTCCCCTTGAAGAGGATTATTATCTGAAATTCTCTATTTTTCAAGGCATTGAGTACTTATTCTAAGGTTTTTTAATGCTATTTTGATATTTGGTTCTTAATATTTGGTATCAGAGCTCAAGGTCTTGAGGTTTCGTCGTTGCATCTGAGACACTTTGGAATTTTCACTATATCTTTTTTTCTACAACGTTTTAGAAGGAATCCCTTGTAGGATATTTTTTATACAGATCAAAGTATGTGGGGTTAAAATTTTATCTCTTGAGGCCTTATACTTTCAGAGATATAGCTTGTTTAAGATAGGGTTTTGGAATTCCTGAATTTAGTCATCGCAAAATTTTCTCTATAAAAAATTTTATGTAACGTTTCAGACCCTAAAACCTAGCACATATTCATACACCCTCTGTAAGATAGGGTATCTAACTAGTCTCAAACATGTGTTTCGGGTAAAACAATGATATCTTCTTCAATGAGTATCCAAATTAAGTGAGTCCAGTTGCATTGGATAGTGGACAGTCTGTAGTATTTCTGGTACAAGTTTCAAAATCATATATCAGATATTGTGCTCTTGGAATGCTTTACAAGTACACTCTCCTGGAAGTGACAAAAATCAGCAAGGTGTGTGGAAGTTACCATAACTTCCACTTGGCACATCAACTTTGATCAGACCTGTGGAATTGCAAAGAAGACATATCATAGAACTACAAAAATAAATTTTCAGACCCAGAAGGGCCAAAATTTTGGAGATACAACAGAAGAAAGATCATCTAGCAGAACCACCTCTAAATCAAGGTTTAAAAAGTGATACTTGGCCAACATGCCATCAAAAAAGGGAACTTCTACAGAAAATAAGATTCCAGAAAGTCCTACTTGGATTCTTGATGAAGGTGAAGAAATGTGTAGGGACATAAATTATTTACAAAAGAAGACAGTAAAAAAACATAAACTACAAGTGATGATGGAATAAACTAAAGCTAAGTTGGAGGCAATAATGGATACTAAGATGGATGGTTTAAAAAGGGAGATCGTGGAAGGATTGAAAATTTTCCTAATAGAGAGGCCACTTGAAAGTGAAAATGTATCCCATGAAATTCATGATGAGGACACAAGGAAGATGAATCAATACTGGAGAAAGTTCAACTTTGGGTTGCAAACCAACCAATTTCCTAAGATCGATATGAGGAAGTTTGATGGCAAGGATCCAATCACATGGATACTTCAAATGGAGCAGTTCTTTGATCTACATGATGTGTCACATACACAAAAGGTATGAATTGTTTCTTTATATTTAGAACCCAATCAATTTTTTGTGGTATCGATGGCTTTGTTCTCGCAAATCACTTGTCAATTGGACAATTTTCACAGAAGAAATGATAGCACACTATGAGGATACAAGGAACAATACCTTATTTACCCAATTGATAAATATCAAGAAAAAGGGTTCAGTTGTGGATCACATTGAGAAATTCCAAATATTGAATACAAAGGTAACAAATATTCCAGATGAGCACTTGATTGATGTGTTCATAGGAAATTTAAAGGATAACATTCAACATGAGGTTCTCCTTTGGGAACCCAAATTATTGGAGAATGCATTCAAGGTGGCGAGAAATGTTGAAAGTAAAAATATGGCTATGGCTACTAGAAGGACCACTCCTAACATCTATCGAGAGAATAATCTTCGTTCTTCTAAAACACCTAAACCTACAAGGTTGACACCTCAACAATTGGAGGAAAGAAAAGAAAAAGGTGTATGCTTTAATTATGACAGAAAGTACAGTAAGGGACATAAGTGTGGTAAGAATAAATTATTCTACATAGATTCTGAAAAGGTAGAAGATGTTTCTTCTGAAGTGTTGACTCCCACAATATCATGTAATGCATTGGTTGGAATTATCACTCCTCAAACCCTAAAGATCGAAGGATATATCAAAAAGAAAAATGTAATAGTCCTAATTGATTCTGGTAGTACTCATAATTTCACTCACTATAAATTAGCCAAATCTCTCAATTTCTTTATATATCCAGTGCCTGAGTTTCAAGTAATGAATTCATATGGGGGAACTATCAGTTGCTCAGGAAAATTCCATAAGATCAATCTTACTATGGAGGAATGTGTAATGAATAGTCCAATCATTTATATACCCATGGTTGGTGTTGATGTCGTATTAGGAGTCCAATGGTTACAATCATTGGGAACAATGGCTTTTAATTTTCAAGAGATTTTCATGAAATTTAAGGGGTATCACAGGGAAACTCGGTAAGGTGATAAGCTCTAATGGCATGGAAAATTATTTAAAAAGGAGCATCAAGGTGTAATTGTACAACTATTCTCACTAGATGTTCAAACATATAAGCCATCTATTCCCCTAGATCTCCAAGGGATCATTGATAAGCATTCCCAAGTATTTGAAGATAATCCCAGAGGTCTTCGACCCACTCGAAATCATGATCATGTTGTTCACCTAATTCCTGGGATTGTTCCTCCTAACATCAGGCCTTACAGATACCCTTATGCCCAGAAGAGTGAAATTGAGCATATGGTTGAAGAAATGTTGGAGGCTGGCATTATTAGACCTAGCCAAAGTTCTTACTCTGCACCAGTGGTAATGGTACTCAAGAAAGAGGGCTCATGGCGTATGTGTCCAGATTATAGAGAGCTCAACAATATCACTATTGAATATAAGTTTCTGATTCCCGTCATTGATTAATTGTTAGATGAACTACATGGAGAAATCTATTTCACAAAGTTGGATCTTCATTCATAGCATCATCAGATTAGAATGAAGGAAGCAGATATCCCAAAAACAACATTCTGAACTCATGAAGGCCATTATGAATTTTTTTTCTTGACTTCTGGCCTTACGAATGCACCTTCCACATTCCAAGGGTTGATGAATTCCATTTTCAATCCCTTCCTTCGAAAATTTGTTTTAGTATTTTTTGATGATATATGAATCTATAGCAAGTCTTAGGAGGATCATGTGTGACATGTTGACAAGGTGCTACAACTATTAAAGGAGAAAAAACTATATGCCAAACCATCCAAATATTTCTTTGGGGTGAAGGTGGTAGAGTATTTGGGTCATATTGTAACTCATGAAGGTGTCAAGGTAGACCCTAGCAATATTAAGGCCATGATCGATTGGTCGATTCCCAAAACATTGAAGAATCTTAGAGTATTTTTAGGTTTGACGGGTTACTAACACAAGTTTGTTTGGAACTATGGAAGAATAACAAAACCTTTAACGACATTAACTAAGAAGGATGCATTTTCATGGACTCCAGACGCAACTCAAGCTTTTGAACAACTTAAATAGGTGATGTGCAAAGCTTATGTATTGACCACACTGGAATTCACAAAAACCTTTATGGTGGAATGAGATGCCTCGGGAAATTGAATTGGTGTTGTTCTAATGCAAGAAGGAAGGCCCCTTTATTTTGAAAGTCGACCACTCAAGGGAAAGGACTTACACAAACCCATTTATGAGAAGGAAATGATGGAAGTACTAAATGCATTGAAAAAATGGCGCCCTTACCTAATAGGTAGGCACTTCAAGGTCAAAAAATATCATGATAGTCTTAAATACTTCTTGGAACAAATATTGTCTTCAGAAGAACAACAAAAATGGGTGACCAAGATGTTGGGTTATGATTTGAAATCATCTACAAAAAATGGAAGCAAAATGTTGTGGCATATGCACTCTCAATAAAGGATGAAGATGACGAGGCCTTTATTTGTTCTATCTTGATCATCCAAACTGATTGGATAATAGAAGCGAGGGATGAATGGAAGAATGACGAAAATGTGTGGACTTGCATTCAAAGGTTGCAGCAGGATTCCATTGCATCAAATACATTTACATGAAAAAATTATTCACTGTGGTACAAATATCGCTTAAATTTATGTAAGAACTCCCAACTCAAACAAAAGGTACTCTTGGAATTACACACCTCTCCGGTAGGAGGGCACTCAGGATTTTTTAAAACCTACCATAGGGTCAAGAAGGAATTTTTTGGGGATGGCCTTAAAACTGATGTGCACAGGTTTGTGGAAGAATTTTTGGTTTTCCAAGAAAACAAGGTGGAAACAATTAATAACCCAGGTATTTTACAACCATTAGCCATCCCAAGTGAGTGTTGGGAGGAGGTTTCCGTGGGTTTCATCACAGGGTTACTGAAGTCTAAAGGAAAGAGTGTCATCATGGTGATTTTGGATAGACTGACCAAGTACGCACACTTTTGTGCACTCTCTCATCCTTTCAAATCCAGTACAGTTGCCACCACATTCATGGAGACAGTTCAAAAGCACATGGAAGCTCAAAGATTATTGTAAGTGACATAGATCCCATCTTCACTGGACATTTTTGGCCAATTTTTTTTTCTTGTTTGGGTAGTCAATTGGCTCATAGCTCATCTTATCATCCTCAATATGATGGACAAACCGAGATAGTGAACAAATGTCTGGAAGGATACCTTCATTTCTTTGTCTTTGATAAAAAAAACACAATGGTTCAAATGGTTACCCTTGGAAGAATGGTGGTATAACACTTCCTTTCATACTGCAACAAAAATGACACCATTTATGGCACTCTATGGATACCACCCACCTTCCATCACTTCTTCTCTAAAAGAAAAATATAAGGGTCAAGCAGTTGACGATCACATTGAACATCAACAACAAGTTCTCTAACTCTTAAAGGACAACCTGACCATGGAACATAATCGCATGAAACAACAAGTAGATCAACATCTCAGTGAAAGAAGTTTTGAAGTAGGGGATTGGGTATTTTTAAGACTACAACCATACAAACAAATGTCCCTAAATCAAGCTAAGAAGAATAATAAATTATCACCAAAATACTATGGCCCTTATAAGGTGTTGCAAAAGATTGGTTGTTAAGAACACAAGGGGTTCTTAATGAACATCTTCACTCTAAATCCATAATAAATATATAATAATAATTGATTGTAAAAATATGATGATATTACAAGGATAGGGCATGCCTATATATATATGCCCTTTATGATTTTTATGAAGAGTCGTGACTTTTTTGTCATGATCTTTTATTACATTAATGTTTAATTTACTTTATTTATTATTTTAATGTCTTTATATTATTTATTTATTGTAACATTGCCCTTCCCTTAAATTTCGCTTTGTCCTCAAATCAATGGTAAGGAAGGATGTAACTGGCGAAAGTTATCTTACTCCCATGATGCGTCTTCTTCTAGTAGATTTTTCCATTTAATCTGCTATTCCTTGATTACTCAAGAACATAATCTCTTTTCTCGGGTGGCGATAATGGCTCCAGGCTCTAAAATGATTCTTCCTTCCTCACCCAACACATGAAGTATAGTTTGTGCCTTTTGTTGTTGCCCCAAGACTCTCTTTATACATGATACATGAAAAACATTGTGGATACGACTTTTATCTGGTAAATCCAACTGGTAAGCTACGTGACTGATTTTTCTTTTTATTTAATATGGTCCATAAAAATTTTGTGCCAATTTATTCTTCCCATGTTGTTTAAGGGACAATTGTTTGTAAAGTTGAAGTCTCACAAATACCTATTCTCCTACTTCAAACTCTCTTTCTGTTCGTTTTTGGTCAGCTTGTTGCTTCATTCGATTCCTTGCAACTGTTAAGTTTTCTTTAAGTAACTGAAGGATTTTCTGGCTTTTGTCTAAATGGTCTTTACTGACGCAACTTTTATGTGGCTAATGGCCAACTCCTTCCATGATGGAGTTTCATAACCATAAAGAGCTTGAAATGGTGTCATTTTAGCTGGTATGTGATAAGTGGAATTATACCACCACTCAGCAAGGTGAAACCATTGAAACCATTTATTTTTTTTGTCGAAGATAGGTTTCTAAACATTTATTGACAACTTTTGTTTGACCATCTGTTTGAGGGTGGTAAGTTGAGCTCATATTGAGAGAGGTTCCAATCTATTTGAAAAATTCTCTCCAAAAATTCCCTTTGAATTTGGCATCTCTATCATTGATGATAACCTTAGGGAGCCCATGTAGTTTGTAAATATTCTTACAAAATATTTCAGTTGTTTGTTTTGTTGAATCTATTTTCCTTACTCCAATAAAGTGTGCATACTTGGTTAATTTGTCTACTACTACTAATATTTTGTCGTTTCCATCGGATATGGGTAGTCCTTCAATGAAATCCATTGAAATTTCTTCCCATGTTTTATTGGGAATGTGTAATGGGTTGAGTAACCCAGGGGTAGACACATTTTCATTCTTGTTCCTTCGACAGAGATCACATTCTGCTACATATTTTTGAATATCTGCACTCATCCCTTTCCAAAAAATTGATCTTCGTGCATTATAGTATGTTTTGAAAAATCCTACGTCACCTGCAACTGGGAAATCATGATATTCTTGAAGAACCTTGGCTTTAAATCTTGAGTTGGTATTTACGTAGATTCTCCCTTTATACCATAAGATTTTGTTCTTCCATTCGAACCTAGGGTATTGATTTAAATTGTTGATTATAGAGAAAGTCTCCGAGTTTTTTTTCATACTCGGTTCGAATTTCATCCAACCATTCGGGAATGGCTATTGATATTTTAAAAACTTGTTTTTCTTCGTATTTTCACAATAGGGCATCAACATGCTTCCCTTTCCTCTTTTATGTAGAATGTCCATATCAAACGTGGCAATTTTCTCTATCCACTTTTGTTGTTCGGTTGACAATGTTTTTTGTTGTAACAAGTACTTGAGACTGTTATGATCTGTGTGTATCAAGAACTTACTTCCCAATAGATATTGGTGCCATTTGGTTAATGTATGCATGATGGAAATCATTTCCTTGTTGTAAGTAGATTGTAAGCATTATGTTTTACTTAATTTCCTGCTCTCAAAAGCTATTGGGTGCTCATCTTGCATCAATATTGCTCCAATTCCAAAACCTGGTGCATCACACTCGATGATGAAAGGTTTGGAGAAGTCAGGTGTTTCTAATACCAGGGTTGTGTACATAATTTTTTTTAAGTTTTCAAAACATTTTTTTGCTTCCAAATTCCATTGGAAGGAGTTTTTCTTAAGGAGATTTGTTAGGGGGGCGGTTAAATGAGCATAATTCTTGACGAATCTTCGATAGTATCCTACCAATCCTGGAAATCCTCTTAACTTGGACATGTTTTTGGGTTTAGGCCATTCTCTGATTGCCCTTGTTTTCGTGGGGTCTAACTTGACTCCTTTTTTGGATATGATGTGACCAAGGTACTCTACTTCCTCCTTCCCAAATGTACATTTTGACATTTTGGCATAGAATTGTTTTTCCTCCAGAAGAGATAACACTTGTCCCAAATGCTTCATATTCTCCTCCCATGTTTTATTGTACACTAAGATATCATCGAAGAAAACTAAGACATGTTTCCGTAAGTATGGGTGAAATAATTCATTCATTCTCACTTGGAAGGTGGCAGGGGCTTTAGTTAGCCCAAAAGGCATCACCTTGAATTCGTAGTGTCCTTCATGTGTCTGGAAGGCAGTCTTGGCTACATCTTCTAGTCTAACTCTAATATGATAATACCCAGATCTTAAATCAACTTTTGAAAAATATATTGCTCCGTGAAGTCCATCCAACATTTCGTCAATAAATGGGATGGGAAATTTGTTTTTAATTTTTATTTTGTTTAGCCCTCGGTAATCTATGCATAATATGAAAGATCCATATTTCTTTCGAACTAGCACTATTGGAGCTGCATATGGAATTATGATTTTCATGATGAAACCACATTTTAATAGGTCTTGGACTCAATTTTTCTATCTCTATTTTGTGGTGATGAGGGTATCTGTATGGTCTAAACTTGATTGGGCTTGATCATGGTTTAACTTCAATTATATGTTCATTTTTTCTTTGAGGCGATAACTCCATGGGAAGGTCTTGAAATACCTTCTTGTGTTTTTGAATTAGATCTTGGGCGTCTGATGTTCTAGAGTCATGTTGTTCTGATTCTTGTATTTTTATGTTGTGGCATTGGATGAAGTATGTGGTTTCTCTTTTTTGGATCATTTTTTCCATTTGTTGTGATGACACAACCTGTGTTTGTGGAGGTTGAAAACCATATAATTTATAACTTTTCCCTTGCCACTTGAATTGGATGAAATGTTCATGGTGATTGAATGAGTATGTTCCCAAGGTTTGTAACCATTGGACTCCCAAAACCACATCTACTCCTCCCAGAGGGACAATGTAGAGTTCTGATTCAAAATTGAAATCTTGGATTTGGAGTTTCACCTTATGGCATTTTCCAACATTTCCAATGTTTTTGCCGTCTGCAACCATTACTTTCATGTCTGGGACTAGATATACAAATAATTTGAGTTTCCTTGCAATCTTGATATCGAGGAAACTGTGGGTACATCCAGTGTCAATTAGTACGGTGACATTGTCATTTTTTATATGTCCTTTTAATTTAAGAGTTTGTGGTTGGGTAATTCTCGTGATGGTTGTGAGCGATGTTCTTGGTGTGTTGTCTTCTATGAGATCTAAAGTGTAATTTTGGAAATTTTCCATTTCTTCATTTATTGATTATGTTGAGTCTGATTCGTCGTCTTTTTTTTCTTCACAAGTGTACATTTTTTTTGAGTTATCTTTTGATCTGGCACCTATGTCTTGGGTCCCATTTCTCTCCACATCGTTTACATTTTCCTTCTTTTATCCTTTGGGAATCTAAACTTCTTCTTCTATCTTCATGTAGATTGGGTGGTATGTATTTGTCATTTCCTATGGTCTAAGGTACACTCCTTCTTGAGTAAAATTTGTTGAATCTTGACTGGCCTTCTATTTTTTCTTTTGCGGCTTTTGCCTTGTGTATTGTTATTTCTACCGTAGTAACCTCATGTAATCTTAACTAGTCTTTGATATGTGGTTTGAGACCATTTATGTAAGAATGGAGTAATTTATCATCAGATAGTCCAAATACTCGAGTGGCGAGAGCTTCCCATTGATGCATAAATTCATCTATGCTGTCTTTTTGTTGTAATCTGGTGAGTTTTGAAAAAAAATAAAAATTCAAGATGCCCTGGAATATTTAAAAAAAATCATTTTTGAAAGAATTCCAATTATATGACTGAATTCTTCCTTTCCACCATAGATACCAATTGTATGTAGTTCCTCCGAGGTACATGGATGCATATTTCACCTTTTCTTCATCAATTGTAATATTATATATATGTAAATATTCTTCAGTTTTGTTAAACCAAGCCATGCATTGGTTATCTCCTCCATTGTATTTTGATAGTTCAATTTTGGCTTTGGGAGGATAAATTATTAAGGGTTGATGTTGTGATATAGGTTGGGAATTTGAATTGTAGGGAGGTGGCAGCGACGGTGGTGGTGATGTGTTAGATGTGATTGAGTCACTTGGTTGTGGTTGGGTGGCTTGTTGGTGCCCTTGGCCCTTTATTAAATTTAAAAGCTCATTAAGATTTTCTTCCTGATGTTGTGTCATCACAACCAGAATTTGTTGCAAATCGTCATTTGTTTCTCGTTTAAAGTTTCCCAAACCTCATTGTAGGTTAACCCCAAGTTCTTCAAAATATCGTCTTTAAGATCTTGTTTTAGATTATCCATGCCCTTTCGTAATTCGATTATGAATTCCATTGAAATTTTTTCTTTAAGATTATGGGTCAACTCTTGTTTGACTGCCTCATTATTGAGCCTTATTTCTTCTAGTAACTCCTCGTAAGTTTTTTGTATTGAATTTTCGAGTGATTTCCTAATGCTTTTACATTCTTGGTCTATTTTTTCAACTTGAGTTTTTAATTCTGACATCTTTCTAGTGTTTGGGGGTGAGTATTTTTCTGTAATTTTGATGTTGCTTGGAAGATCCCCTTTTAATTATTTTAATTAAATAATTGTATGTAATGTACGAAATATATATATATATATATATATATATATATATATATATATGAAGAGTCATGACTTTTTAGTCGTGAACTTTTATTACATTAATGTTTAATTTACTTTATTTATTATTTTAATGTATTTATATTATTTATTTATTGTAACATTGGTACCATTGCATACAAATTGGAGTTGCCTGCATCTTCATGAGTACACCTAGTTTTCCATGTTTCATGCTTAAACAAGGTTATAGGTGACAAGATCCCAGTTCAAACTATATTTCCAAAACTTGAAGATGAAGGAAAAATCATATTGGAGCCTGAAGCTATTACTGACAAAAGAATTCGCCAGTTGAGGAATAGATCCATTTCAGAGTATCTCATTAAGTGGAGGAAACTACCTGCTGAAGATTCCACTTGGGAAGATGATTCTTTTATACAGAAGCATCCATAATTACTCAAGCATTGTGGACAACACTTGTCTGAAGGGGAGGGGCATGTTAAGCCCTAAATAGTGGCACATTACCCCTTAATTCGGGCATATTACATTAGTAATGTTATTTTATTTATGTCAGCTTGGGTCCATTAGTTGTAATTGTACCTCCTAGTCTCCTATATATACCAAGGAGACCTTTCCATTTGGAATCATCTTGTATTTGGAAATTTATGTGGTGTATAAGGAGGTTTCCCTCTCGAAGATGCTTATTATCTGAAATTCTCTCTTTTTCAAGGTGTTGAGTACTTATTCTGAGGTATTTTTATGATATTTTGATATTTGGTTCTTAACAGTACTAGTTATCCAATCAGTCCAAGGCATGGGGGCATTTAGTGTGCAGAGACATGGCATAGAAGGTTGAAGTATGGACACAATAGTTATTTCATAGGAGTTAACTACTTATAAATGTTTCATGAGTTTGCAGCAATGGTTGAGGCAACAAAAACAATAGGAAAGAGTGTGATCATCACAGCAAAGCAGTGGCAACTTGGGCATTGCAGACAAAGTTGGGGAATAGACGTATTTCCAATGTAGCAAAAAGATTGGTCGCTCACAACTTTGGGAAGAGGGCAGTGTGGATGGTTGCACAGTGTTATGGATGATTGATTGAGTTGTGGAAATTTGGGGTTTCCACTTTGCAGGGAAACTTGGGGTTTCCACTTTGGAAAAATTTGGGGTTTCTAGGTGGCACGAAACTTGGGGTTTCCAACAGACTTGGTTGTAATGGGGGCACAAGTTTGGAAGAGGTTGGAGATCACATATTTTTTGGATGTTTTAAAAGAAGGAAATGACTTGAGGTGGGGGAGGATATTAGGCCCTTGAATAGAGGGGTGTGGAAACCCTCGCCCAAGTCATCAAGGAGATGAAATTTGGGGATACCCTAGCACCCAAGAGTCGCACTAGCTGGGTAAGTGGGCGCCTTGGGTGCATAAACAAGTAGAGGGGATTTTCCAAGCATGCGGTGAAGCACAAGGAAAGGATGCATTGACATGAGGAGTGTGCCCAAGGTTGGGGTGCACCGGTCCCAAGGGACATGAAAGTTGACGAACGCACAGGTTCATCGGTGCATCGGTTCATGAAAGGGTGCATTAGTTCATTTGGGTGTTTTGTTCCACGAATGGGCATGACACACAAAAAGGATGCAATGGTTTGCGAAGGTGAAGTTTGGAGTCCATATAAGAGCACAAGGTGCACAACCAAGAAGGCATAGGGGAGGAGAGAAAGATCAACACCAAATATTATGAGGAAGATTTGGACAAGGAGGGGTGAGCTCCCTCAAGAAGCCAAGTCTCTCCACATGGGAGGAATTGTGTTGTCTTGAGGTGATTCCATGGACAAATTTGGGGTGGCCTTCTTTGAATTGAGTCTAGCAATAGGAAGGGTGACTTTGGAGTTTGGGGAAGTCTTGTCATAGGTCTAGGTGAGGCATGTTATGAGACATAACCGCAGGTCTATGTGAAGTCTTGTGATAGAGAAGAGACAGTGAGCATGTGGTGGGTGCACGTCTGGGGTGCACCACAAGAGTTTGCAAAATTTGTTGCGATGAACAATTCTTGGTTTGATGAATCTATGTGTATGATTGACATGGTGATGTGAGGCGAGTCGTGTGAATCTTCCCAAGTTGCAAACTGAATCGGTAGTGTTCATATTTTAATTGTTTCACAATAATAAGACTTAGTCGGGTGTTAAGCACATATTGTGCTACCCACACTATATATGTGTGTCTCTTGTTTGTTTTGCAAGTTTTTTTATTTTTTTCACATGTTCATGGATGTATGCTTGAATGACTAAGTGTTAAACTATTGACAAGATTATCTAAGTATACAAGTGAGTTGCACTAGAGTAGGAGTGTGACTCACCTATATCCTAGAATAGAGTATGGGTATGCTCTAGGTGAAGAGGTGTAGTCTAGAAGAAGTATCCTTGTTGTTGTTATGCAACCAAGTGAGAACTGGCGCAATGTTGCACGCCCTCAAGAGGTGCACGATTGCAAGATTTGGGAAAGCATCATGTGGGGACGTGACAATTATGTTATTATATGAAAATATATAAGGTTAAAATATCTATTTAATATAGTTGGTAAGTGTTATCATGCCAATGTAAAGTGGTGGTATGCATCCAAGAGTTCGAGATATTTACGTGTAAAAAAGAAAATTCAAAAATTCAAAATTTTATTAAAATAATTATGAATATATAAAATTTAATTATATATTTTTAAAATTGGGATAAAGATATGTTAAGTTTTTTTATTAATTTTTAAAATAAAGAAAATACATTCCAATCCAATCAACAAGAATGGAGTGTTTGAAAAATCGTGTATTTCAAAGTTTTAAGGTGAATTACGAGGAAGAATCTTGTTAGCTAGATTAACATTAAAAACAAAGATATGGGAGATAAACAATATTTGCATACACATATTTATATAAATTTACTAAGATTCGGTTATAAAGATTGTTGAATTTACATAAGTTTTTGTTGGAAACATTACGACTTGTTTGTAATTATGGCTTTGATAATCGATAAGATTGTGAACCAAAGCCTCAAAATCACCATTTGAATCGAAACATGGTGTCCCAAGTAGCACATTTGTTTTTTGTTTCGGGCTTAAAATTGCAACACTTTTGAAACCATGACCTAACAAACCGACACTCCTATAAACAAAATCATAAGATATATATATATATATATATATATATA
>ML786184.1:105418-129690 GCA_009831015.1 Picea engelmannii | reverse complement strand
TGTGTGTGTGTGTGTGTGTGTAAAACAAAATTATTATTATTACTATTAATTTTACTTTGGGGTTTCTTTTGTATATATTTTTTTACTTTTATTTTTATTTTTTTGTTTTGTTTGCAACAATGTTGATTTTTGAAGCCTTGGTTTCAAAAAGTTGCAATTTTAGGCCCGAAACAAAAAAACAAATCTACTACTTGTAACACCACATTTCAATTTGGAAGGTGATTTTGAGGTTTCAGTTTGTAATGTTATAGGTTGTTAAGGTCATGGTTTCAAACAAGTTGTAATGTTAACCCCCCCCCCCCCCCCCTAAAAAAAAAAAAAAAGGGTGCCACTACTAGCACCACTTTTCATTTAAGAGTTCTATTTTAAGGTTTTTGTTGGAAACCGTATTGATTGTCAAGGCCACAATTTCAAATAAGTTGTAATTTTAACCCTGAAATAAAGGTTGATGTTTGGAGAACCACTTTTCGATTTGGGGGTTAATTTTAAGGTTTTTGTTTGCAATAGATCATGGTTGATTTTTTTTGTAATTTTAACCCCTCTCCCCCTCCCCCCAAAAAAAGAGTTCTACCGATAGCGCCACTTTTTGAAGTGGGGATAAAAATAACCACTAAATGTGACCTCTAAAAAAACAAGAACTATGGAGGGTTCTCATCAAGTTGGTAACCGTGTTTTATATGATAGACCAATCCATTGGATCATTTATATATACTAAAATATGTAACTAAATCCCTTAATATGAGGAAGAATTAGTCCACTTTGATCACCTTTGGCATGCCCAAGATCTAGGTTTTATACCTTGGCCTATGCAATAGTCGACCTAGTTGAGACCACTTTTAGTTGGTTTAACTGACCAACAACCTCTCAAGAAAATTTTCACTATCCAACATAAATAAATTGACTAACTTCATAAACTCTAGAGTTGGGAGAATCCTTTTTTTTTACAACCNCCCCCCCCCCCCCGATGTTAGCACAAATATCAAGAGATTCGAGAGATGGGATTATATCTATACACCCTCCCCCACAACCATACTCTTAGCTTCCTAAACCAAATGCATAGCCTAAAGTTTCACATACCTAGTGTTTGTTAATCACTACATAAAGATATCAACAATGAATCATCTTTCCAACAATAAGCAAGAGACACAACTTTCTCATGTACCAACTATCTCAACTAATGGGCATGGAGATCTACATGCTTCATTTTAGTATGTCCAACAACTTATCAATTACTTGTATTTCACTTTTATTGTCACAATACACTACAACCAACTCAAAAATAAATATGAACTCACCCAACAAGTTGTGAATCAGAATCCACACTATCTCTATGCCATTATTAATTGCACCTCTATATTCAACCTTTTGGTTGATAAGGAAATGTGTTTCTTCGTACATGACCATGTTATGGGTCTATATCCAAGATGAAACACATATCCTAAAGTCAATTTTCTATCATCTCCATCATTATCCTAATTATAATAAGTATAAACAACCAATAGTTCATATTTTATCTATAATACTTTATACCAACTTGATGTGTGTTGATGTTACGGTAGTTGCGGGAGGTATTAACCTCCACATGTAACCTTTGACTAGAATGGAATATTCTGGAAGCAATGGAACCCCTAAATAGATGTGTGAAAACCCTAGAAGATAAGTCAGCCTAGCATAATAAATAATATTAGAATATTATCTTCCAGAAAGACAAGTCGGCTCCACAGGAAAAAGATAAACAAAAAATATAATTACCAGAAAGTAAGGTCGGCTCGACCAGAAAAGTCACTGGACAGATTAATATAAATAAAGGACATTTTAGCTCATTTTTACATCCATTCAGAGCCCAAGTCTTGTGGAGACTTGCAACTGCAAGGAGAAAAAAGGCAATATGGTCATCTCTTGGTCTTGGTCTCTCTCTAGCACTATCAAGTGATATTCTTGGTGATTCTCTTGGTGATTCTCTGGGTGACATTCTTGGTGATTATCTAGGTGACATTCTTGGTGATACTCTTGATGATATTCTTGCTAAGTATGGCACAAGTTTGAGAGAGTATGGTACTTGGTCTATGGATATGAAGACTTTTTCTTGTGTGTTACCCTTGGAGAAGGAGCACTCTAATTGTCTTGAGTTGTTGTTGCAGTTAGCAACTAGGTTTTATCTATTGGTTCTAGTACGGCTTTCCCAAATATTTTCTTCAAAGGTTAAAGGTGCTCAGGAGTGGCTTTGTGCCTATGGTTGGGTGACAATATTGTAATATTGTCTATGGTAAAATGAACACACCTATTATTTCTAACATGTTATGGGCCCACATTATCTTCAAACAGTATAAACACTGGAAGGTAAATTGGGAAGTTCATTTTCAAGCTCGTTATATCACCAATTGCAGTTGTAGTCAGGTTTTGTAGCGACAACAAACCCTAACCCATTTGTTTGGGCACCTATAGTGAAGCGTTTGGCATATTTCTTTAACATACTAGTGCATCCTAGCCTAGTGCACCTCTTGGTACTCTCATCTAGAAAAAAATGTTAGGTTTGAGTTTTTGGTCAAAGTCAAAGTCAAAGTTTGACTAGTCAAAGTCAAAGGTTGAATTTTGGTCAAAGTTGATTTTGTGGTCAAATTTGAAATTTCAAAGTTTCTAGCTTGTTCTAATCATTGAACCTTCTGATTCATTTTCTAACCTCTCTTTGTCAAGATGGTATCTAGCTTCAGATTGGAAAGAAAAGCTGGATGATGTTACAAAGATTTCAAGGTATGCACTTGTATATGCTTTTCAAGTTATATCATCTAGAAAAACATGGGCATGCTTGCAGGGGATGCACAAGAGACCTTGTCCAATCAGTGATATTGGATTTAGTACGGTCAAAGGAACAAGTGCACCCTGCATAACAGTTGAGGCTTCAGGTTCCAGGTTTGATTAAATTGATAAGTTTCCAATTTACATATATCAAGGTTGATAGTTGTTATATTACAAATTGTGAAAGTAGAATTTGAAAGGTTCTATTACTGCTAGATGTAATGAATACTTGATGGCATGTAAATATTATTGATATAGATGCTTATTTTACTTGTTTTCAAAATAAATTAACATCTCCTCTAGAGAGATATTTCTTGTTTTGCTCTCGGGCAAGTCACCTTGGTCATACTATGTTGATCATCATGAAATTGTTATTCATTCTTTTTACCATAGATATGTTCTTATGAAAATGTTATTATATTGGAAATAATTTTATTGTTCTTGTCTCAGGTAGGTTATCTTACAATATTTCATGGAGGCTACCATGGAGATGTATTTGTTTGTTCCAAATTGGTTTCTATGAAAGAATGATTGATCAAAACACTGGAAGAATGTTGAAGAATGTTGTTTGTTATTTTCCTTTGTTATTGTTCTTGTTCTAGGAAGGTCATAGGTAATAGCTCTAGGAGGGAGCTATAGTGACCATTGCAAGCATGGAGAAGATGATTTCATCAGTGGTGAAGTAGATGGTCTCACCAAGTATCAATTACAAAGGAAGCATGGAAAGCAAAGGAGTTTTGGACATCCTTCACTAAGATGCATGTCAACCTTCCCACTAAATGAAGATGACAAGATTAGGAGAGAGATCGTCACTTCCTACAATCCTTAGCAAAATGGTGTGGAAGAAAGAAAGAATTGTTCAATTATGGAAGCAGTGAAAGACATGATTCATGATTAAGACTTACCAATGCATCTGTGGGATAAAGTAGCCAGGACTGTGATAAGGTCCATGATAAATATCTTGTAGCTCCCAGTATTGTAGATGCGAAGGGAGGTAATAATGTTTTAACAGACATGGAAGATACATAGATATCTAAAGATTCCAAGAAAGAAAATCCGGGACAACCAAATGAACCAATTATTATACCAAAAAGCATAATACTACCAACATGGTTTGAACCCACTAGAAGGAATCAAGCAGAAGGAATGGAAGGAATTTGTGATGAAGAACAATGTATGTGAGAAATTGTGAAAAATACTTATGAATGGAAGAATTGATAGATACAAGGCGAAGATTCAGAGCTAGAGAGTTATCCTAGAAGGAAGGAGAAGACTATGATGATAGCGTGTTCCAGTAATCAAATATACCTCTACCTGAGCCATTATATCTCTTGCAGTATGCATGAATTGGAGTTTACATCAGATAGATGTAAAAGATTGTTCTTCTCAATAAAGTAATTGAGTAAGAAGCATATGTAGAGTAACCTCAAAGTTTTGAGGTATACCAAAAATATGGAAGAAGACCTTGTATGGATTCAAGCAACTTGGTGCAGAGCCTCTCATGTACAATAGAAGTGTGGTGAAAACTTCCTATGAAATAGGAAGTGTATGGAAATGGTTCTTCAAAAGTTCGAGATGATGGATTGAAAATCCATGAAAAAAATCCATGATGACAGATCTGAAGAAGTTGAGAGACTCTGATCCAGTAGACCCGTTCCTATACCAGTAATTGATTGGCTCCTTGAAGTATTCGATGAATACTAAGCCGAAAATTTGCTTTATTGTGAACATGTTGAGCCAGTTCTAGGTGGAACCTAGACAAAGAGCATTGGATATTTGCAAAGCATATCCTGAGATATATTTGTGGGACGATTAATTATGGTTTGAGATATGCCTCAAACAATGATGTACAGTTGCATCGATTTACTGATTCATATTGGGTAGGGAGTGCAAATGAAAAAAGAAGTGATTCTTGGATATGTTTTAGTTTGATCTTTGCTACAATATCATTGTCTAGCATGAAATAGAAGTTTTTTATACTCATCATTGTAGAAGCAGAGTATATTGCAGCTTGTGATACTTGTATGGAAGCAGTGTGGCTCAATAAGTTGGTTTCTTGGATGTTTGATCAAGTGTTGGATTTGTCTGTGATATATTTTGATAGTTAGAGCTATGTGAATCTCTCAGAGAACCCTATGTTCCATGATACGTCAAAGCACATTGATATCAAGTATTATTTTCTCCGTGATAAAGTCTAGAGGGGAGAAGTGGTTCTCCAGTATATCTCCATTGATGAGCAGATAAAAGATATTTTTGTAAAGCCTTTGTCCAAGATGAAAAGTTTGTGTACTTAAGGGAAAAGTTGGGGCTCTTGGAGATAGTTTCCTTATTGGAAAATGACATGATTACTCCCAGGTTGGGAGGGAGAAATGATATGTTATTGATTTATGGAAAATCATTTTCCAATTTGGAAATTGGTCCAGGTTGAGAAGTCACCTTCTAGTCCGGAAAGTGGCCCAAGATTTCTAACAGACAATTATTTTCTAGTTCTGAAAATGGTCCAGATCGGACAATCATTTTCATAATGAAAATGGTCTGATAGATTGTTGATGTACCATAGACAGCGATTCCCCTTATGGCCACTATGGGGGAATGGTATAGGAAATTCATTCTTCTTAGAATTCACTCTAATTAGTGGTCAATAAGAATGGCACGCCTCTCTAGGCAATCATTATTTAGAAGTTCACAGTTGTGAGAAGTTTCAAAGAATGGTTCGTTATAGGAGGTTGGTGCAGGACATACATTTCCATAGGAAATGGTTTGGACAACCATTCCCTAGGGAAGATTGATTCTCTATAGGTTGCACTGTGATTAGTTCCAAAAGAATGGCCCAGTTAGGTGAATGGTCCAGTTTCAACAATCAAGGACAATCATTCCCTGGGGAAGACTCATTCTCTCTAGGTTGAACTGTGATTGGTGTCGAAAGAATGGCCCAGTTAGGCGAATGGTCCAAGTTCATAAATCAGGGACAATTATTCTTCTATGCTTGAGAAGAATAGTCCTGATATCCCATGGCTAATGTTTAATTTTTCGAGGGCATATACTCTTCCATATATCACACATGTGAGTGGAAGAATGACCCAGATGACTCAGTTTGTATCATGATATTGTTATGCATGTTGATATCAGATGATATGATTGTTGTAGAGACTTTGTGTCTCTGGATGGTAGTTGTATGCTATTGTGGTGGATGTGATCCACTGGTAGTGACTATGTGTCACTAGTTAGTAGATGTGTGTTAATAGGAGTGGTTGTGTACCACTGGATAATAGTTGTATACTACTATGAATAGACATAGTTGTGTTCTATTGGATGGAATTGTTCTGATTACCATGGAGACTATTTAGTTGGATAGTCATGACGGTGCTCTTGATTTGATCATGAAATAGCTTGTGTGGCTATAATGATGTTACCGGTTGAATGGTTTGTTTATGCTCTATTGTCACATGTAAATTTTATAAAATTATGGCTAAAGTTGGTTTAAAAAAAAAAGGGTCAATGTGCTCTCAGGGCTGAGGACACTTTACATAAGGGAAAAAAAATCAAATTTTTTTGACTTATATGCATGGTATTTATTATTTTATTTTTAGCATTGGATAACAATATGGCCTTGGGTAGTTTTTTGTAAGTCTGGGAAAATAAAAAAATTTGGTTTTATTAGTCAAATTGTGACTTTTATAATCAATCTTATGCCCCCAGGTTTATTACAGAGCCTAAGTTTATTTTATCAAAATGTATTGGGCCAAGCCCAATCTCCAAGTTTGAGCTCAACACTGAAAGTTACTTCATGTATCAAGCCAAGCACCTGCCACATAACACAACACAAGTCAAGTCAAAACCAACTCATAACCTCCAAACCAAGTCACATAGAGGAGGGGCCCACGAGGGGGAACCACTATGCTCAACACACTGATATGATATGAAACATGTTCCATATATAAACACACTTTATTATTTTCTCCTGATCCATCTGGGATATGTCCCCACTGGGCAAATAAAAAAACGCAGATGTAAAACATCAACACCAAGTTCTTGGGCATGTATGCATTGGTTGTCAGGTGTCAAGACTACTAGTGCAAGTCTCAGGAATTGATCAAATCCCAACACATTGACCAAGCGCCAAGTCTTGTTCAAGCACAAGCTATGACCAAGGGAGAATCCAACAAAGGGGTGTTCTATTTTCACATTACACCAAATTTAGAGGGATTCATTCCTCAAAATATTATGAGCCTCTGAAGATACAAATACAAATCCTAAATATGAAGAAATGGTGTCTGGAATTGCATGAATATACAGATCTTGCTCTATTTCACTGACTAAGGAGGATATTTTAGATAGATCAATGGGTTCTCAGGTTCAATGTTTTGACCAGGCAAAATTCAATGAGAGGATCTCTTTTATCTGTCACTTCGTGTTTGCCACACTGAAAAGAATTTTAATTTCTGGAGAAGTTATGCATGCTTATTGTTGGTCTCCAATTTGAAATTTCCAAATCCTAAGCCATGCAAATTTAAGCTATCAGTATCAATGCCAGATCTGATTGCCCGAATGATAGAAGTGGATCTGATGGAGCCATCGTCTGATGGAAGCTCTCTTTCCCAACTTTATCCTTTCAAATGGAAAATTAGCCAGTAGCAATGCTTTGCGAACATGTTATGACTGTGTTTGATTTGAATATATGTACATTGGTCCCAGTATTTGTCAAGTGGTGAACTTGGTGAAGGGAAATGGATTATTCATATCACGTTATGCAATGGTTCACATGATGCCTAAAAAATGCACTTTTTGCATCGGCCTGATAGAGATAGTGCAGTTCCTATGATCGTCAGAGGAAATCAATTCAAGAGCACATGAATTTTTTCCACTAGTCATAGTAGTTTCTTGACGTAATTCCCTTCTAGATATACATTGCCTACATTTTGAAGATATTATAGGAAATAGTATCACAATTGAATTAAGTTCGAGATGGCAGTACAATACTAGTTTATTTACTCCCTCGATTCCAATTTGTGCAATAGATGACTACAAGCAATAGATGACTACAATTGATGAATAGATGAATTTGTGGATTCCAATATCTTTAACTTCTTTCAAGCAATAGATGACTACAATTGATGAATAACCAAACGCATTATTAGAATCTGTTTATATTTTGAGTTATATGCATGTGATTCATTGGAACAAGTAGATTACAGTAACAGTTCGCAGAACAGGGCCTTAATCAAGAAACCCTTTATCTCCTACTCTATCGTATGTTGTAAACACCTGAGTCTTATAGTCAACCATCCTTAGCTATCTCGGGTGAGACTGCGCAGTACCTTCTGGGTGTTGCACTGCCTTATGGTTTACCAGGAGGGCCGATAGTTAGAGGCTTTGTTGGAACCTTGAATGGCATGAACCCTGGGTCAATAACTCAGATAACCTGAGAAGGGAGTCGATAAAACCAACAAATGGTTATGTTGTCGTATTAAGAGGAACAAGATAGGACTGAGTAGATGACATAGACTAGACAAGAACCATCAAAGAAGCAATGAGCCGTTAGAAGGGAATGTGGAGACCTTGGAACCCCACGAGAGAATAAATCGAGGGTTGGTTGCGAACTAAAGAGATAGAATTTGCACACAAAGACAATATAAACCCTAGAATCACACCACGCAGATACTTGGATAAATACGTGTTTATGGATTTACACGAAACCTTTTTCTGTGATTTTCCGCATCTACTACAGGAGTGGATCTTAAGGTTAATGGATAATCACCCGACGAACTGGATTCGACAGCTAGATTGGACTTTAGCACAGATTCAGCAGTTGTAGTAGGTGAACAACAAATTCACCCGCGCAGTGGACATTTGGATTGACAGTATTATGGCAGGATTCATCAGAGAGTTTGTGGTAGACACAGCAAAGTCATACAGCACAACCGAGCAAGAATTTCTATGAGGACCCAGAGGAAGGTACATTCGATCCCTGTATACTTCTATCAAGATACTTCTATATAAAAAAGGTGTAATGACAATGGAATTAGGCAGTTAGACTTCCCTGCGTGCATAGGGGAAGAGGGGAAGCACTGACAGAAAGAGGAGGAATGGAAGGAGGGCAGGATAAAGAGAAGAAGGAAGAGGAACCCTTGGACCTGATCTCGATGGATGACGACCAACTCAAGTGGATCTTGGCATCATCAGGAACGACACGTAGCGGAGCACCCTACCAATATAAGATAAACACCAAGAAGAGAGCCATAGCCGAAAGGGAGGGCGTGGCAAGCAATGAGGAAGAGGTAGAGGATCTCCAGGCTGTGGAGCAGATTGAGGAAATCCTGCACGCCACCTATGAGAGGAAAACAAGAGACCCGAGAATAGGAGGAGAAAACAACCACCCCTTTCGTATCAATGTCAGTGTGGAACCCATAAACCCATGTGCGACCAATACACCACAGAGAAAACCACCGTTTAGGCAACCAAAGTTTGGAGGAAGTATGACATCAAGAAGCACATCTACACAAGGAGCGACAATTAGAGGAGCCAGTTCAAGTAATCTTAGTCAATTATCCACACCGCGTGGAGGAGGTAGTAGTTCAGTACTTAGAATGGCAGGACACGACCCTACTATCAGATTACCAGAGTTTCGAGGAGAAGCAGCAGAAGACCCTAAGAAGAATCTATTCATTCGCGCTAAGATCTTGGAAGCAAAGCAGATCACTGATGACAACACCAAACTTGCGCAGCTAGCGATCACGCTAAGAGACCGCGCACTAGACTGGTACATGAATCTAGACACAAACAGTGCTCCCAGGACGACAAGGACATTGGACAACATTAAGAAACTACTAATTAATGAGTTATAGAAGCCGAGTTCAGAGGATCAGTACATAACGAGATGATTGAGATAAGACAGAAACCAGGAGAATCGGTATGGGAGATTGATCAAAGATTCAAGAGATTAAAAGGGAAGTTAAAATACCTTATGACCGAGATGAAACATCGACACCTATTTGTCAACTCACTACTCCCACACTTAAAATATCCACTATGACAATAGAAGTTTCAGACATAAGTAGAGGCTCTGCAGGCAACCTTGTAATTGGAAGAGAATCAGTACCAACAGATGGACCCGGCTATCGAAGAAATGAAAGAGGATCTGAAGAACTTAACATTTCAGCTAAACCAGAATAAGAACAAGGACAAATGAGAAGCTATTTGGTGTACCACATGCAGGACAGAAGGACACCACAAAAACAAATGTTCGATGTTCGCGCAGTATATGGCAATAGGCATGCCAAACCCACTGCCACAAGGGGGATTATGGTGTGAAATCTAAAAGAAACCGGGTCATGACCCTTGCCATTTCACGATGATGCAGAAATACCAAATAGTCCCAACGAACTCATATTGCACATTTTGCAAGTCAATTGGCCACGACGACAAAGACTACCGAAATATGGAGCTGATGCGGGAAAGAACCTCAGACACATACAGGGTACAGGCAGAAATGACGACTGGGTAGGCAACACCACAGTTCAATCAAGCCCGAGGACCATACAACACTGCGCAGCAGTAGTATAATACTACGCAGTAACCTTATAATAACGTGCAGTCGCAATACAACCCAGAACAGCCCCAGTACAATACCGCGCAGTATAATCAGGGACCACAATATAATGCGCCACGAGGTGATCGTGCAGCCTATAGAGGAGTAGGACGAGCCAGAGGAGGTTTCGGACGTGGAAGAGGACCAGTCACATGTCACAATTGCCAGCAACCAAGACATTGTGCATGGGAATTCCCACTACCACCAGCAACCTATATGTATTGTCGCACTTCAAACCACGATACAGAGGAATGTCTGACACTACTCGTAAAGATCCAGGAAAAAAGGAACCAAAATAACCAGAATGTTCAATGAATTTCAACTGAAGCAAGGGATGACGGACGAAACATCAACATAGTCACTCGAGGAGGAACGAAAACAGGAAACGACGTAGTTTGATGGGACCCAGCGCAGAACCAATGGGTAAAGAAGAATCCTGACCCCTAGAAGCAGTTCGACATGCAAAAGGAAAATGAGATATTTACAGAATCCCGACAAGAATTCCAGAAGGAGGACATAGAACTGACTGCGCAGCAGAACAAGGAAGATCTGGAATATGACATGCTGCCATCACTGGACCATACCAACAGAATACAACATAAGGAACAAGTAAGTACTATCAAAGACTTTTTGTAATCATGTATCAAAATGTTAAGTGATCCTTCATCTATCAAAGTATTGCAAAACATCCTAAAGAAATGTAGGAGCAAGACAGAACAGAAGCCAGAACTGAAAATTGTCAACCACCTACACACAAAAAGAAGAACAAGTGGAGAATTTAGAATCAATGCTAATATTGGGGATTTCAACATAGGAGATATTATACTAGATCTAGGATCCAAAGTGAATGTACTACCAAAAACCACATGGCAATGCATGGGAGAACCTACACTGGGATACTCAATTGTTCAATTAAAGCTAGCAAATCAACATAGATTCCTACCAATAGGTAGACTGGAAGGAGTAACTGTAGATCTGGATGGGGTTTGCACTAAGGCAGACTTTGAAGTCATCGAAATAGTAGATGGTACAACACCTTACCCAACGCTACTTGGTCTAGATTGGGCGTTCGACAACCAGGCCATAATTAACTTGAAAACCTAAAAAATGACATTTGAGTCAAGAGACTACAGGGTTATAGCCCCACTCAACCCATCAGAAGGAGAGAGGTTCGTAGAACCCACTTGCCTGGATCTATACGAAATCGGCCAGTTGTATAGAACAACTGCGCACGATGCGGACTATATAAACCTAACTACATACGGTATACTCAGTTGGTGGAGCATTACTTCATGCACAACAGACTCATACACTGGGTTAGAAAACTAGCAACAAAGACTACACGAAGTATCCACAAGAAGGTGTGCAAGAATAGACCGCGCAGTAATATGGCATGGCACAGAAATCAGAAAACCACCCAGTTTTAATGGACTAAATGATTTGGAAAATTTCTTGACACAATACGAAGATGAAGTCTTAGAGAACCAGAGACTATTAGCACTAGATTTAGCACTAAAGGCTACACCCGCAAGATGGTGGGGTGTGCACAAAGAGACTATCACAGATTGGTACCAATGCAAAAAATTACTGCGCATAAGGTTCGGTGCAGAACTGATATGGAACAACCGACAAAAATATGATGGACTAGGAATGCCAGAAGAACACTTGGAGGCATGTAAAACACTATGGAAAACGACGCCACCAGAAGAATTGTCTCACCACTTCAGTCATACTTTAGAAGGCATACCAACGAATTGGTATATAGACCAGGAAATGTGAAAAGGAACCAAGACATGGGCGACACTCCAACAGAACCTTACAGACACTTTCTCATTCGAGCATGAGAACCCCAACATAGACACAACCCTGAAACGGATCAGAGATGTCATATTCATTACAGAACCAGAAGTGGAAGTTATCACAGAGGTACAACAACGGAATAAGAAGACAGTCAAGGAACTGTTGTCATGCTACCAGGTACAGGAAGAAGCACCAGATGAATATGATCCGCACAATATTTAGATCGAAGAAGTCGAAGGTGAGAGAGAGGTGGAAGGACCACCCTTAGAATCAGAGGTCATCTTTGCGTCAATCAAGATCAAGAAGGTTAGCATAGGGACCATTGAGCAGCCCAAAATGGCCAACATTGGAGATTATAAGGACGAATAGACACTAGAAAGCATCACGGAATTGTTGCGCAAATACAACGACCTTTTTCCCACAACCTTTACAGAGATGAAAGGAATAGCCAGAGAATTAGGAGAAATGAAGATACCACTCAGACCTGATGCGAGACCCATTAAACAATGACCATACAGACTGAACCCCATCTACAAACAGAAATTCAAAGATGAGATCGACAGGATTCTCGAGGCCGACATCATCGAACCGATCGAAGAATGGATAAGCCTGATGGTAGTACAGGACAAGAAACAGGGAAGAGGGATCAGGATATGTGTCGACCTGAGGAAGTTGAATGATGCCTACTTACACGACCCATTCCCCACACCATTCACGGATGAAGTACTCAAGAACGTAGGAGGACACGAAGCCTATTCATTCACCAAGGGATTCTTGGGATAACATCATATTAAGATAGCACAAGAGGATAGACACAAGACCACATTTGCGACAGAATGGGGATCTTATCAGTACACAGTCATGCCATTCGGATTGAAGAATGCACCTGTGATATTCTCCAGAGTGGTCATCATAGCATTTAAGGAATTCATCCACCAATTTCTCGAAGTCTACTTGGATGATTGGACGGTTTATATCCTTTTAAAACCCATGTGGAAGTTTTACGCTTGATGTTAGAGCGATGCAGACAGTGCCAGATATCACTGAATATCAAGAAATGCATATTTGGAACACCATTTGGGATACTACTGGGACACATAGTATGCAAGCAGGGTTTATTAATGGATCCGACCAAAATTGCAGTCATTGTTAACCTACCATCACCAAAAATAGTCCGCCAACTAAGAGCAACGTTAGGACATACGGGATACTACAGGAAATTAATCAAAGTCTACGGGCAGATTACAATGCCTATGGAAAAACTATTAAGGAAGGATACCAAGTATCAATGGAATGACGAGTGCCAACACGGTCTGGATACCCTAAAGGAAAAAATGGTCACCGCACTAATATTGGTATTTCCAGACTGGGAGAATATATTCCATGTACATGTAGATGCATCAACAATGGCACTTGGAGCTATTTTAGTGAAACCAGGAGCAAGAGACTTGGATCACCCGATAGCGTTCGCAAGCAAGAAATTATCAGACTCAGAACAGAATTATAACATGACGGAAAGAGAAGGCTTAGCTATGGTTTACGCACTACAGAAATACAGACATTACCTATTGGGAAAACACTTTAAGATGTTTACAGATCACTCAGCCCTGAAATACCTAGTTAACAAGCCAGTGNAATATGTCGATGGTTACTGCTATTTAAATAATTTGACTTCGAGGTAATAGTCAAAACAGGGAAACTGAATGCAGGGCCTGACCACTTATCAAGGGTCACAAATAGAGAGGAACCAATGAATTTGGAAGACAACTTTCCAGATGCACAGCTCTTCTCAGTACCGATTGTTGACGATTACTTTGCAGAGATCATCCAATACTTGAGCACAGGTATTGCACCGTAGGGATATACCACTGCGCAGAAAAATAACCTAGTATTCCGCGCAGTCAACTATCAACTGATCGCAAGGAATCTATACAAAATGGGTGTATATAGCATCTTACGACGATACGTACTAGACCACGAATGACCAAGAATTTTAGCAGAAGCCCACGAAGGAATAACAGGAGGGCATTATGCAGGAAAAACTACAGCACAGAAGGTACTATGCGCAGGATTATGGTGGCCAACGATCCATCGAGACTCGAAATAATATTGTCAGCAATGTGATGTCTGTCAATGGGTCGGCAAACCCAACAGAAGGGACGAGAAGCCACTACGATTGCAAGTGACACTTCAGGCATTTGACAAATGGGCAATGACTTTGTGGGACCCATTAACCCACCCGCCAAGAGAACAGGGGTGAGATACATTATCACTTTGACGGAATACTTAATGAGATGGGCGGAAGTCGCACCAGTAAAAGATTGTAGCGCAGAGACAGTTGCCCACTTTCTTTTCGAACAAGTAATTACTAGATTTGGGTGCCCAAGATTTCTGATGAGTGACCAAGGAATGCACTTCATCAACAACACCATCTGAGTGATGCTTGAATAGTTTGAAGTTCATCACCAAAAAATCACACCATATCACCCACAGGGTAATGGCACGGTAGAAGCCTTCAACAAAATTCTAGAGAATGCCCAGACGAAGATATGTAACGTCAATAGGGACGACTAGGACCTTAAGGTACCAGTAGTACTATGGGCATATAGAACCACATGCAAAAATTTGATAGGTCACACACCATTCAAACTGGTCTATGGTCAAGAAGCAGTAGTACCATTAGAATTTATAATACCTATTCTACGGGTAGCAGCTATCACACAAATGACAGAACGAGGCGTAGTCCAGGAACGACTGGATCAATTACTGTCAATGGAGGAAGATCGAATCTTGGAAGGATTCCATCAACAAGTACAAAAAGCAAGAGACACAGAGTGGCACAACCGCCACATCAAGAGAAAGATGTTCAAGGAAGGAGATCTAGTATTTCTCTACGACAGTAAAACATTGCAGCACCCAGGGAAGCTGAGGATGCATTGGCTAGGACCATATGAGGTAAAATCTGTCACGGACGGAGGAGCTGTACAGTTGAAAGATCTAGCAGGCATAGAACTTGTAGGAATGATCAACGAGAGTCGGCTGAAGCTATACAAAGATAGTCGACTACCCACCGTGCAGTACACCACGCAGTAAAAAAAAAAAAAAAAAGGAGAGCCTAAAAATAGCATGCGACATGACGGACAAGCCGCATACGAATCACAAAACTAGTGAGGGAAAATACAAATGGCCATATCGGAAAGGAAAACAAGAGGGAAAAGGAAAGTCAGCAAAAGCACACTGACAACACATCATGAGGCAAAATTAAAGCAAGGAAAGGACAGATGGGATGTCGCACTAAATGCGCCAACTGGTGATGAAAAAGTAGCCATAAGGGTAGGTACGAAACCGTCACTGATGCATTGAACCCCCACTTATGGTGCATTAATCGCACAAGGTAGGAGGCGTCCTCAACAAGCTTCATGGCACACCCATACAACAAACGAGAACATAAACAGTTAGTCTATTCGCAAAAGAAGAACGAAGAAAGAGAAATAGTAGCCCGAACGCACAGAGCGAGATCGAAAATCTTATCCGAGCTATTTGAACCAAACAAACGTCCAACAGACACTAGTATGGCACCACCAAATCTCACAGAACCAGGCCAGACAGTCAGATCAACTAGGGTTCAAACTAGGTCACGAGGAACACGGGAAGAAAACAAGCAGCAGCGACCAGAGATCATTGATATTGGCGAAATCTCGTCGTCGAAGGATATTCCAGTGGAATCAACACCGATCTATGAAGAGATATCGTAGCCCCAAGCAGAAACCATGAAAGAGGATATGTCGACAGTAGTGCAGGAGCTTCAGAATCAAGCAGTAGGAACTCATCATGAAGGACAACCAGAAAATGTCGAAGCAGCCATGGAAATAAACGGAAGCACACAGAACCAAGAAGTAGAGCTCCAAACAGATGTTCCAAAAATACCCATCCCAGACTTTTCTTTTTTGGACGAGTCGATTGGCGAAATGGGAAAATCTTGGGAAGAATGGATGGTGAAGGAGAAACCGGAAGCTACTAGAACTTTGAACCATCCAATACAACCGAAAGCTGCTAGAACTTCGAACCAGCCAACACAACTGAAAGTTGTTGGAACTTCGAACTAGCCAACACAGTTGGAAGACAGGATTTAGCTACCGAGCTCGCCTCGAAAGAAACCAGCTGCAGAGATTGTGCTACCTCACACACCAGAAGGCATACAAGTGGACTCGCAGCTATTGGGTCACGTCGGGAAGCTCAAGTTTTTCGACCATGACGTAGCGTATGAAAGAAAATATCCAGAGCTTGCACCACAAGTCTTTTTGGAGACAATAGTCATGAACCCTCTCAGAGGAACTATCACTAAGACACGCAAGTGGGTAGCTGGACTGGACAGAACCGAAATCCTAGGATTATTGAAGATACCACACTTTGGCAGAGGCCAATATGCATCGGCATGCGTCAAACAATTGTTAGCAGTTACACATGAAGGGGATGTATGGCTGGACAAACCCGTCCCCATAACTATTGAACTTATTACACAAATTACAGGACTACCCATCTGGGGTATGGATCTCGCGTTGATACTAGACAACAAGTCCAAGGAAAAAGCATTGGCAGAAGAAATGAAGAGGAAATATGGCACCGATAGGGGAACGAGAGGCATTATAATCAAGCGAATTAACGATGTCACAAAACAACTAGGAGAAAATATCTTAGCATGCAAACTGCTAATAAAATTCTGTAAAGATGAAGTATCAACAGGAGTTATCGCAGTTGCAGCTCAGTGCGCAGAAGGCACTTTCATGAGATGGGTGCCATATCTGTCAAACTTTTTCCAAATCAACTGTAAATACACGCAAGAAGCAGGTACGGAATTTCACTACTCATGGTTGCTTACTCTCATCGCTTTCATGGGATGGAAAGAACCGGACCATGTCATCTTCTGTACCACACCACAGCCAGGAGGAGTGAGATATCGCATCCTGAAATCCACGCCACTGGCCAATCATAAGAATGAAAATGGAATTATATTTGAAGCTTACCTACGGGAAATGTAGGAAGTAATCAACCAAGCATGGAGGATAACACCAGAGGCTGTCGCGCGATTTAGGGGCATCGCCAATTTTTGGCTAGACAACAAGCCATGTGGATACAGCCAAGACAGAACACACATAAACAGTGGCTACAGATGCATTATTGCATCACCGAGGGAGACATCGAAATGATCATCCACGAGTGGCCAGATGAATGGAAGATCCCAACCATACCCAGAGCAGTACCGGGACAAACAGTAGAAGGAGGGGCTCTGTAGCCGGAAACACAGCCTCCAAGAGTCCCAGTACCCAAGAAACCAAGAACGGGCCAAATCAAGTCAACTCAGACAGAGGGCGGCTCAGAGTAGCCAAGGACCCAGAAGGGGAGAACAAAAAGCACTTAGCCAACCAATGAACAGCAGAATCTGGCTGAGGGAGCACAGGAAACCATGACGAACCCCGTCACACAGGAAACAGGGGGAACTAAGAGACCAGCGGTACAAGAAACAAGTGTGCCCAAGAAATCAAAGGCATAATGATCACCACCAAAATACACAATCACAGATGACGATGCCGAGATGATTGCCAGAATTGTCTAGGATTGTCTCGCAGAGGACTTTGATCATGCAGCGCACCATAGGGATAAAATGCAGAAGGATTTGGCATAAATGGAGCAACTCCTAAAGAAATTCGGAGAAGCCCAGATTACAAGTAGCAGCAGAGGCATAAATCCATCGAGCACACGGACCACAGAAAGAATGGAGGTAGGAGAACGTGACTCAGTTCTTCCGAAACCACATTCCACAGTTTACATAAATCCATGCTTGCTACGAATGGATGAGATTGTGGTACAGACACCACTAAAGGATTTGGATCAGATCCAATTGATCCTAACATGGATGCCAGCAAAGACATTATACCAATTGCAAGTTAGCGTCGACCATGAGATACAGTCTCAAGCACATCAAAACGTGGTCGAGCTACATCAAGCAAAAAAAAAGTAGGAAACACTGGAAACAGTTTGTGCGCAGGCCAAATCTGAAACGCAGGAGGAAAAGGAACACAGGAATGAGTTGGAATGCAGAGTGGAAGACATTTTTGGGAAACTTCCAACTACTGCGCAAGGAAGTGAACTCCCAGTGGCAGAAAATATCGTTCAGATTGTGCAGGCAATTGATCAGTATCAAAAGAAGATTGAGACTCTCCATGGAAAGATTAGACCAACCACTCCACCAACAGTAAAGGAGCAGAGGAAGCAGGAAGAAACAGTGCAACTACAGGAGCTGGAAAAATAGGTCATCACAACAACCGACTTGCTGGATAAAGCAGCGCAACTCTGGACAAAGATGGAAGAGGACCCACAGGTCCAACAATGGGACAAGGAGGAGGAAAGGATCAATGCAATGATCCAAGAATTCAAGCAGCAATAGAAAACCATCCCAATCCCAGAACGGGTCAAGGGGACACAAGAGTTAAAGAATTTACAGGAAAAAATTCTCACTGCGCAAACACGGAAACGAGAGCGTAAGGCTCAAATAGAACTGTTGCAGGAACGGATAGCATCAGTACTGGAGCAAGAAGAAGAAGCCAGAACACAGTCATCACAGACTCAGTTGGAATGTGCAGGACTGATAAGAGAAGAAGTAGAAACGCAAATAGTCGATATTATCAAGGAGAAAACCGTGCAGGCACTGACAAAAGCTGCAGAATTGCAGGAAAAGTTCCAGATGATCACTAGGGAGATCGAGGAAGCACAACGTAATTAGGTGACTCGGTACAAGTCACATGTCAGTGTTGGGGGCCTGTTGGCACCATGCCGAAGTGGAAAGAAGGACGATCATGGGAAAGAAATCGTGCAGGAAACTGAAGTGACAACTGACAAAATATCAGCACGTGCGAATGCAAGAAAGTGTGCACAGAGGGAAGTGATAGCTAGAGAAGGAACAACACGTGCATGGGATAAAAACCTAGCGTAAGAAGGGTTAGGGTTTTGGTAATATTCAGTAAGTGGTTGAAGAGCCCAAAATGTATAAATATAGATACGAAAGTATTATATAGGAGGGATTTTTTGTGGTTGTTGTTGTTGATTTTATGTTAGTTTTTATGAAGATTGTGATTGTTATTGAGTGATTTTTCCGAGTATTGTTGTTGGCGATACATGAGGGGTTTGAATTGTATGAACCGATTTTTGTAAGCTGTTGAGAAAGAAAGATACGAGGGAAGGTATATATGAGGATTAGACTGCAAGCTGCAGAGCCTGGTGCGATCTAGTTCACCTCACATAGATCTTACCCACTTTTGCGGAGAACTGTAAGCACGTGGCGCAGGGAGATCAAGAACTACTATAATAAAAGAGCCAAGAGAAAAATCTTTGTGAATGTAGCCTAGGAGGGGTGAACCACGTTAACATCTGTGTAATGTGTTGAATGTTTGCATATCTTTAACTTCTTTCAAGTAATAGATGACTACAATTGATGAATAACAAACCGCATTATTAGAATCTGTTTATATTTTGAGTTATATGCATGCGATTCCTGGGAACAAGTAGATTACAGTAACAGTTCACAGAACAGGGCCTTAATCAAGAAACCCTTTATCTCCTACTCTGTCCTAGGCTATAAACACCTGAGTCTTACAGTCAACCATCCTTAGCTATCTCGGGTGAGACTGTGCAGTACCTTTCGAGCGTTGCGCTGCCTTTTGGTTTACCAGGAGGGCCGATAGTTAGAGGCTTTGTTGGAACCCCGAATGACATGAACCCTGGGTAAATAACTCATATAACCTAAGAAGGGAGTCAATAAAACCAACAGACATATTAATATAAATAAAGGACATTTTAGCTCATTTGTAAACCTAGTTAGAGCGTAATTCTTGTGGAGAGTTGTAGTTGCAGTTGTAAGGAGAAAAAAAGGTATATGGTCATCTCCTTGTCTTGGTCTCTCTCTAGCGCTATCAAGTGATATTCTTGGTGATTCTCTTGGTGACATTCTTGGTGATTCTCTTGATTATACTCTTGGTGATATTCTTGTTAAGTATGGTGCAAGTTTGAGAGAGTAGTGCAGTTGCAGCTGCTGCAGTTGTGTATGGTACTTGTTCTATGGATATGAAGACTCTCTCTTGTGTGCTACCCTTGGAGAAGCAACACTCTACTTGTTTTGAGTTATTGCTACATTTAGCGGCTAGGGTTTATCTGTTGGTTCTAGTATGGCTTTCCAGAATGTTTATGTCAAAGGTTAAAGGTGCTCGAGGTGTCTTTGTGCCTATGGATGGGTCACAATATTTTGATATTGTTTATGGTAAAGCGAGCACATCTATTATTTCTAACAATGTGTACCCTTGATATAATGAAAAACCCTATTTTTTGCCTTCAAGTGGTTTTCTTTTATATCTGAAAGGAACTTGGATATTTGACTAATAACAAAGGATATATATCAGGTCAACTGCTAGTCAAATACATTAGACTACCAACAAGTTGAGTGTAGAGAGTAATGTCGACTTTTGGTGAATCACACTCCTTAGTTATATTTACTCTTGATTGATATGGAGTAGCACATGCCTTACAATTATCCATTTTAAACCTCTTCAATAGATTCAAGGCATCCTTAGGTCAAGAGATAAATATATCATCATCCAACAATAAGACTTGGATTCTCATAAAGAAATGAAAGAGATCGAGGTTGGTCATTTCAAATGTGTGTTTTAGTTTCTCCTTCAAATCCAAAATCAAGTTAGCACTACCACTAGTGATGATCAAACCATCAACATAAAGTGCAACTATAAAACTATAATAATTCATATACAAAACATAAACATTGTTCTTTTATTCACAATACCAGAACCAAGATTAAGAAAAAACCTATCAATCTTTTCATACCATGCATTGGGAGATTGTTTCAAACCATACAATGATTTCTTCAGCGGACACACAATATTTCCATCCTTCTTAAAGCTTTGGGTTTGATCCATATAAATATCCTTAGTGACATCACCATTTAAAAATGCACTCTTGACACCCATCCGATGTCCCTCCCATTGAACACAAATAACAAGTGAAAGAATAAGCCAAACATAAGAGGCATATTTTCAATTAGGGTAAAGATATCGATGTAGTGGATACCTTCTTGATAAGAAAATCATTTTTCTACCAAATCATCATTATGTATTTCAACAACACCTTATGATGTGAATGTATTCTTCTAGGCCCATCATCATTTGACCAAATTCTTTCTTTGTAGTTGGGGAAACAATTCACAAGTCTTATTTTTCATGAAGGGAATATATTATTCAACCATAACATTCTCCCATTAAGGTCGACCATGTTCATTTGAATATATATTAGGATCACATGCCTCTAACACATGTGACATCAAAGCAACACTACCATGTTATTTATGTCCACTAGTCTTCCTTGAGTCGCTTTTATTACGCACATCAACATCGACAAGTTCAATTGTCTTCATGGCCCAATGGGGAAGACTAATATCCCTTGTAGAAGAAGTTTATATGACAAGTTCATCATGAGAATCCATAGTTCAATATTTAAGAAATCCATTGCTTGTAGTCAACTTTGTTGAAGAAGTTTGACTACAAGTTGGGTCTATTATGTGAGTTGATTATTAAGTTGACAAGTTGGTCACTATGCCAGTCAAAGTAGTATATATATATAAGATAATAACGAATTGTTCACAATTTCAAAAGGATCACTATTTAAAATACCAAAAGAGGAGTTCAACAAGGTAACACCTATTTTTTTCTCATCAAAGGTAACACCCCTCATGTAAATAACTTCTTAGTTGACTGGATCAAACAACTTGTATACTTTTGACCCATTAGAGTGGCCCACCACAATACAAGAATGACCCTTTGCATCCATCTTTTTCTTCTTATCATCTAGAATATGATCCCACATTATACATATAAATGTTCTAACATGTCCAACTAAGGGTTTTCTTCCACTCCAATTCTCAATAGGAGTCATATCTCATACAACCTTGGTTGAAATCATGTTTACAATATAATTTGAGTAGTAGACAACCTCTGGCTAAAATCTAGTTGGAATACCTTTTATATGAAGCAAACACATTTCCATTTCAACCAAAGTTTTATTCTTCCTTTTAGTAACATTGTTCTACAGAGGTGTGTAAGGTACAAATTTCTACCAAGAGATACCATTATGTGACAAGTAACTCTCAAATTGTTTGCTCACATATTCTCCTCCACTGTTAAATATTAGATATTTTGTATGTCATCCACATTGTTTTTCAACCAATACCCTAAATTCCTTGAACTTTTAAAGACATGGTCCTTATTCTTCAAGAAATATACCTAGGAATACCTAGAAAAATCATCAATGAAGGTCAAAAAATACCTTGCACTAACTAATGATGGTTGGTTCATCATATAAAGGTCACTATGGATAAGTTCCAGCTAAGTCTTTTCTCTCCAAGACTTTCCTATATCAAATGCAGCCTAGTAATTCTTTCAAGCACGCACCCATCACATAACCATCACGGGGAACCACTTTATGTAATCCATCAACCATATTAAACTTGACCATCAATTTTGTACTTTGAAATTTTAGATGCTCATGTTTCTCATGCCAATTTTTTTTCTGGTCATCGATCCCAGGTTTGAGTGCAATTGGTTCTAGACCCTTAAGGAAATCACAAAAATTACCCATTTTATATTTAGGGTCAAGAATTCCATCAACAACAACAAAAAATCCATTGCCAGTATCCTTCACAACAAACCTATCAGAACATAATTCAACCTTGTTTCTAGTTTGGGTTAGTTGGGGTACAAACAAAAAATATGCATTCAAACTTGGTACATGATACACATAAGTAATCACACCATTTTGACATTCAATCCTACCATAACCAATGACAACAAGTGTATAATTATTTGCAACAAAGACTTTTTCTTTTGTATCCTTATATAATCAAGGAAACAGAAAATCATCCTTAGCCATATGATGGGTACAACCAAAATTGACTATCCACTCACTTTTACAAGTGTGAGCACACGATGCTTGAAAAGTAATAACAAAAATTTGGTATAGTTATCTCCCTAACCGTTTGAAAGTTGATACTATAGGTTGATCAGTCCATTAGTCAACACCTCACCTTCAAGCCTTTTTATATTTTCCTCAAGATCATTGGTCTTCTTTTAGCAAGTCTTCTTGACATGTCTCACCTTTCAATGGTATCAACATGTCTTCTTCTTTTCAACTTTCTAAGTTGATGGTTGATCATCACACTTCTTCTTATTTGTTTAGTCAACACAACCCTTTTCATGGTAATCTATGTGATATTTCTCTCGATTGCATCCATTCAGAACTCTTTCTTTGTATTTATGTCTACCTTTTCCCTTAACAAAAAGGGCCTATTTCTTATTCTCAGGTTTACCTCATCAAACAAATTTCGTGCGCCCTAATTCGCAAACCAAAAAAAGAGTCAAAAGTATAGTCCATGTCATTTTCTTTTATATAATCCCAACTAGCATGGAATGTTGAACACAAAACATCATAGGGTCTCTTCATATTTATCAAGATCTATTCTATAAGCTAATCATCCTTCTTGGGAAAATCCTTTTCACATTCACCCAATTTCAACCAAAGCTCCTTCACATGACCCAAATAATATTCAATCCTATGAAAGAAGAGAGGGTTAAGAGATATTGACTCTTTCTTAATCAACATAACCCTACTTGTATCATTCTTATTAAATAGAGTCTTCAACTTCTTCTAGACATGATTTAGAAAATCAATCCCACTTGTATGAAAATGAACCTCACAAGTGATGTAGTTCATCATGACTTCTATAGCCTCATCTTTCTTCCTAGTGATAATGAACTTGTCATTATCATCCTTGGGGTCTAGAACCATGGCCTATGTAAACTGAGAATTTACTCTTTAATATCATTTTCATATCTTATGCCCACATGCCATAGTTGTGGCCATTTAAAACCATGGGTTATTTCTTAGAACTCATAATCACTCTACAAACCCCAATCCAATCTGCAAGTCTAAACATGAGAAATCTACCTTAGAGATATTATTCAAACAAGAGTGC
>ML786184.1:53446-91927 GCA_009831015.1 Picea engelmannii | reverse complement strand
TATATATATATATATATATATATATATATATATATATATATATATATATATATATATAGATTTGATAACTTGGGTTATTCTATTTTTTAAATACAAAGAGATATGTTTTCATATTTTTAAATTTATTCTTTTGACATGCACTTGATATCTCTCCATATTTATCAAGCACGGAGAAGGATCAAATCTCGAGTTGTAATTTTTTTAATCATGTAAAATGAATTTAATCTGAAATAAAAAGAAAGATAACAATATTTTTATGTAAATATTGTATTTATAGTATTTCTATTTTTATGTAGATCTAGATCTATCCTTTTATTTCTCTATGTAGTAGTTTTTATATAAAATGTATATATATATATATAAACCTACTTGTAAGCATATGTATGTGACAACATCTTCATCATATTGGGTTATAAAGCACCTAGCAACTCTCGATACAATTATTTAAATAAAATAATATGTATTTATAAGTATGTGACTCAATTAAATCTATATTAATTTTAAATTTAATTTTAAAACTTTCACATAAATGTAGATGATGTATTATATAAGGGTTTAATAGTTAAGTTGTGTTTCCTCTTTAAAGGTTATAGATTCAAATCAGAAAAGAGTAGGTTGTGTACACCTTTAAAAATTTAAGCAATGAAATTGTTACAAGGAAGGGGTCTCTTTTTTCAAAAAAAAAAAGTCTCATATATCAATTTAGTGTCTTACTATACCTTAAATTAAGTTAAATTAAATTATTATTATTATTATTATTAAATGATTTCAATGACATAAAAGTATTTGAAAAAATAAAATAATGTACAAAATATTCTTTAAATCAAAGCTTTTTTTTGGTGAGTGGTTAATAAAATAATTTGAAAAACACTATTTTTTTTAAACTTTAAAAGACACATTACAATTTATTTCAAGATTTCGGGTAAAATAATATTAGAGGGGTGAATTATTAAACATAAGGTTTTTAATTTAATGAAGTGCAAGAATGATACAATGCTCTTCCAACAAAATCATCTTAGATTTGGATTTGGTCTCAATACAAAATCATCTGAGATATGAATTTGGTCTCAATCATTTATTCATACTTTGAGAGGGTTTGACATGATGACCTACAACCAAGTTTATTGTTAAACCGTAATCCTAGTGACAAATTACTTGTAATGGTTCAGCTAGCCATTAAATCTCTAATACTTAACAATCAATTCAGTGGATACAAAACTCTTAAAAATTAACAATAAACGAATAAAAACTAATAACATATAATCATATAATTCAGGAGACATAAGAATAGTGAGGAGCTTACCTAAGGGTGTTGAACACAATTACGTACAATCCTGGTGAGTGTAGAACTGAAGTACTCCATGCACTAATCCTGCCAACTGCAACATAGTGTGGGGGACGACTTCCACCCAACCAACCCCTCAATCAATACAACTGAGAACCCCCAAGCCCTCAATCAACTATCTGTGCCAATATCAAATCCTTACTTCCCAAGAAATCTTCCAAGCCCAAAAACCAGAGACGCCTTCCACCTTTTTCCTTTTCTATTAAATAGAATTCTTTGGTCCAACCACACAAAGAAACCCCGTGCATAGTGTTGGCATATGTAACTCCTTGTCTTAGGTGTGATCATATTTGGGGTTATTTTCATGTAGAGTTCATCTCTATGTAAACTTTGTTTCATATTTTATAGGAGGATGTTAGGTCTAGTTGGATTTGAGAGATTCTCTCCAACTAGATGCTTCCTATATTGGGGTGAAGTTGAGATATTTTCTCAACTGGTAGATCATGTGATCAAGGTAGTTTGTCTATCTTGAGACGAAGACTGGTGTATTTATATGTGTATTATTACATTGTTTAAAAGAGCGCTCATCACATTTTTGGTTTGTGTAATAATAATGTCTACTCTCCCATTTCCTTTCATGGTATCAGAGCGGGACTGGGCTTGAATCCCTCACGAGAGAGCCCAAATATATGGAAGCATGCGAGAGTAATCTATTGTAGGAGCATATTAGCGTAGGAGAGTGGATTGTTTTGTAAGTGAAATGGTGTGTCCATTGTTGTGTGTGAGCTACAATTTGTTATGTGATTTGTACATCATTTCATGATGTCTTCTTATAGTAGTGGGAGAGGCTTACCTGCGGCAACATCAATGCTCCATAAGTGCATTGTGAAGAGGTGAGACCGATGAAGAGGATAGGCTCCAAGAACGACCAGATAAAGTCTCTAATATCAATCTATTGCAAGCCACGGGAGAAGTGATGGTTTTGAGGTCTTCCAAAACTTTGGTAGTAAGGATAAGAGAGTGTGAGGAAGAGCATGCAATGAATTCGATGTGCAGAAGAAGCTCGTGTGGTGCTTGAAGGAAGGATTTTCCATCACATTGTGCCTATTGTGAGGATAGAGAACTGTAGGACCGCTTCCTGGAAAGTAATTTGTCGTTGCAAAGGGAAATCCATCAAGGAGTTACCTGTCGTATAGAGGAGAGATGAATTGAAATTTGCGTGCTAATTTGATGATTGGCGTGTCCATGGGAAAGTTTTTGGATTTGGTCGCACGGATGGGAGATTATGGAATTGTGCCAACACTGCCTCCTTCAACTTAGTATTGAAGGCAATGTACTAGGTGCGAGAGTGTGATGCAACCATCAAGTTAATTGATCAAATGATACATACATGTGAGGAGGCTTCACTAGATGGATTGCACGAGGCAAGTTTACTTGACCACCTATTATAATGTCAGTTGATGAAGGCTTGGTGATTACTACACTTGGAACCACTATTGGGACTTGTAGTGCTCCTCTTTTAAAGGAATATTAGGAGATACTTATGTGATCGTTGTGAGAGAAGAGACCACCAAGTCAAGAATCATATCTTGCAAAGATACACAATTTTTCAACATTAGGTGAACATAAATGGGCATACTGTGTTTTACATGAACTCGAATATGCATCATGGTTAGATCAATGAACAAGTGTTTGACTGTTTCTCTTTATTTCATGTCTTGGAATTAAGGATTTTTCATATGTATTGAGCGTGGATATCTCAATAAGAAGGTGAGGTTATTTTGTTAGAATTTGTGACTCTAACAAATGACAGGAAATAAGAAAGATCCAAGACAATGAATGGATATACCAATGATGAATGAGAAAGAAGACCAAACACTCTTCATGGCGGATGATAATATTAAAGTGAACAATTGAGGAAGAAGATGCTATTATCTCTTGCTAACGATTTGAAGTCTCGCTTGGCAATATTGTGATGTAAAATCATTCCTTAGTCTGCTTAGTAAAGTTTGTGGTAGCTGGAAGGAAATTTTAGCTACATGTTACCTCTAACGACGCCTTGATGATAAATTGTTTGATGAATTTTTGGTGTAAGATTGACTCAATACATCCCATATCCAGACTATTTTTCTAGAGAACTGGCGAGCACCGTGGTTAGGTACCTAGGTGTCTTGGTAGATGGAAGTGTGTCCATAGGATGACTAGTTGCTCAATATTTACAATCATGGTACTAGTGTTTGGCCCAAAGGTATGATTGGTTCCCAATTGGTATGTGTTCAAGATAACAATTCTATAGGTGAATGGGGGAGCATGGGCATTTTTTGGTTCTGAGATGGAAGTGAGTTACATTGTTCTCGCAGGAGAAACCACAGTTTGATGGCAGACATAAGTTTGAGTTGGAATGGTAAGAAGGAAGAACAAAGATGTTTTTCTAGATAATAGTAGAGAGATTAGTCCAAGGAAAGTTGGTAATAGTTCGTATTATATTGTTGAGATAGCAATGAAGATGACAGCAGTGGAAGTCAAATGATGGTGGAAAAAGAAGGTAAAAGTTTGAGTGGTGTGTTGAATAATAACAAACTAAAGACCATATGCTAATGTGAGTCACACATTGTATTTGTAGCAAGTCTATGATATAATGTTTATTAATTCAATGTATTGGTCCTTGAAATGTTTGAGCTTTTACTTGGTATCTCCATGGGATGGAATATGTAATGTATGTACATGTATCTATGTAACATGTAAAGGGAATATCGTTGTAATACCTTATTAGGCATGCATACCCCTTTGTCATTTATCCCTATTGATTTGTCGTGCAGAAACCTCTATTATAGAGTTCTTTAACACTTGTAGGAGTGAGCCATGTCACGAGTTGGTTGAATGCTCTATGAGTGGACCATGTTGGTTGTGGACTCTCGAAGGTGCCTAGAAACCATGAGTTTTACATTTAGGGGGAGTGCATCAAGAGGTTGAATGAACCATGTACCTAAAGGACATCCTATTAGACTAGCGGTTGCAGTGATTAGGTACCCATGAATTCCAATGGATGGTTGTTTCTTTATATGGACTTTGATAGTTTGATGATGCATGATTGAGGTACAGAGAGAAATTACCAGGTTGGACCATATATAGACTTTACTGATCAGGAGGTTCTTCGATTTAGAAGACTTGATAATGATGAAGACATGACCTGATGAAGGTAAAGACAAGCAGTCATTAAGGGGAGTGTTGGCAAATGTAACTCCTTCTTGTCTTAGGTGTGATCATATTTGTGGTTATTTTCATGTAGAGTTCATCTCTACGTAAAGTATGTTTCATAGTTTATAGGAGGTTGTTACGCCTAGTTGGATTTGAGAGATTATCTCTAACTAGATGCTTCCTATACTGGGGTGAAGTTGAGATATTTGTTCAACTCATAGATTATGTAATCAAGGTAGTTTGTCTATCTGGAGACAAATACTGGTGTATTTATATGTCTATTATTGCATTGTTTAATAGAGCACTCATCACATTTTTTGTTTGTGTAATAATAATGTCTACTCTCCCATTTCCTTTCACATAGATTCCACTTGTCATCATGCAAAATTTCCCTTTTTCTTATATTAACTTAACTTAATTAAGTCATCCATCACTTATCTTCTCTTATTTTACCCTTTTATTAATAATACAATAATTATTTTCTTATCTGAACTTAACTTAATTGATTCCTCCATCACTTATCTTCTCTTATTTTACCATTTTATTAATAATACAATAATTCTTTTCTTATCTTAACTTAACTTAATTGAGTCCTCCATCACTTATCTTCTCTTATTTATCCTTTTATTAATAATACAATAATTCTTCTATTATCTTAACTTAACTTAAGTGAGTCCTCCATCACTTATCTTCTCTTATTTTATCCGATGAAGGTAAAGACAAGTAGTCATTAAGGGGAGTGTTGGCAAATGTAACTCCTTCTTGTCTTAGGTGTGATCATATTTGTGGTTATTGTCATGTAGAGTTCATCTCTACGTAAAATATGTTTCATAGTTTATAGGAGGTTGTTACGCCTAGTTGGATTTGAGAGATTATCTCCAACTAAATGCTTTCTATACTGGGGTGAAATTGAGATATTTGTTCAACTCGTAGATTATGTAATCAAGGTAGTTTGTCTATCTAGAGACAAAGACTGGTGTATTTATATGTGTATTATTGCATTGTTTAATAGAGCACTCATCACATTTTATGTTTGTGTAATAATAATGTCTACTCTCCCATTTCCTTTCACATAGATTCCACTTGTCATCATGCAAAATTTCCCTTTTTCTTATATTAACTTAACTTAATTGAGTCATCTATCACTTATCTTCTCTTATTTTACCCTTTTATTAATAAAACAGTAATTATTTTCTTATCTTAACTTAACTTAGTTGAGTCATCCATCACTTATCTTCTCTTATTTACCCTTTTATTAATAATACAGTAATTATTTTCTTATCTTAACTTAACTTAATTGAATCCTCCATCACTTATCTTCTCTTATTTTACCCTTTTGTTAATAATACAATAATTATTTTCTTATCTTAACTTAACTTAATTGAGTCCTCCATCACTTATCTTCTCTTATTTTATCCTTTTATTAATAACACAATAATTCTTTTATTATCTTAACTTAACTTAATTGAGTCCTCCATCACTTATCTTCTCTTATTATTTATATTTTTCTACTTTCTATTATTGTACTATTGTTATAGGATTAATCGGTAAATGCGGACATAGACAGATCTCCCTAGATCCCATTGGAAACTAGAACAAAACAAAACAGAATATGGAACTTTCCCTAAGTTCTAATTATTGAGTTTACTAGTTAATAAGAGATAGATAACATACCTTTTAAATGTCGTTTCCTCTTGCCATTGTCATCCTAGCTCCACTTCAATGCTCTTGTGATATTGAATCTACAAGGGAACACAAACCAACCAAAGTGAAAGAAACACAATGTACTCAACAAGAACTTATGCATGTGATCAAGGAATCATACAATAAAACAAGACTAGTCTTATGGGAAAGAAACATATTGCTACATCATATTAAATGAAAGTGGAGATTACAACCAAAAGCCTTAATGTCACAAGGTCCCCTTCTGATGGCCCTTTTCTCCAACACACACACCTTTGCTCCAACCTTGAATGAAGAAGATCCACAATAACTTGATGAACTGAAATGAGACTCTCAAGCATGATCTAATGCATAATTCTCCATACAATTCCTAGCCTATTCAACCTTAGCCTTTTCATGCTTAGCCTTTTCCATGAGAGGTCCCTCTTTATATAGTGTGAAAGAGAGATGAGTGAAGAGATTAGGATGATCCCACTAAATCAGAGAAGAGGGTAAGATCCAAACCGTTTGGAAGCTACCTCATCTTGGTCCCCTTCTAGAACTTTCGTGAAGTTTGACTTTTCCTTAGCTTTCAACATTGTCGCACCCTAGGTAGAGTGCATCCTATGAATACGTTGCAGTCCAGCTCTAGAGCAGAATGCGACAATCAGGCCTCATCGCACCCTATGCATTTTGCAGGGTGCGACGACCTTCCTTAATAGGGTTTTTGAGAAGAGAAAGGCAATCACTTTCCTCATGGAGAAAGACTTTTTTTATCTTTTAATGGGAACATGAACACATGTTGTCAATGGATCACTGGGGTGACCAAAATAATGTGTAACAGAATGCCCCCCAAAGTATGAAGTTGGAACTCGTGATAGTCGAAATACTTTATAGAATGTGTGTGTAAGAAACAAGGAGTGCATCGATCATGAACCTACAAACAATCAAGCATCTGCATAATAATATACCAGTGTTTGAGGTAGGCATTCCCATACTCATATTACAAAATGTCAAGTGAGTCATGGCCACTAAATATACATTGTGGATCCATGTCATTATGAATCGGCATAGCCACCAAGAATACACTGTGGATCTATGCTCTAAAGAACTCAAATTTGGACATAGCCACGAGACATACAAAGTGGATCTATGTCTCAATACAAATCATGAATACTTCGTCGCATCCTGGATCAAAATGATAAGATTCAGGGTCTTCATTTTCGTCATCTCTAAGTACGAATCTAGCCATGTGATTACAGGTGTTGAAGTCGAACATGGTAGAAAACACTTGATTACTGGTCATTAATGAAAACCATTAACAAGTACGAGGGAAATCACCATTGATGTCAATGACTCCCAAGGTACCCTAGTACAATCCAACGAATGTGAATAAATGAGTTGAAATTGAACACTCGCTGGAATCTCCGAATCATGGGTCAATGATGTGAACCCACTGTTGAAAGCGAAGAAACCTGCCATTGAAGCATGTAGGCTCTAAGGTATTAAAAGATTTCTAAGTCTTGTTCTTGGATAATGAGTTGAAGTCGACAGGAAAAAACTCATCACAGGAGGGCCTTGATGTATCCCCCATCAATGACACGAAATATGTAACAGATTTGAGGTAGATCAGAGTATGAAGTGATTTGAAACTGACACAGGGAAGGTCGACATGGTAGAAAATTTATAACTATAGATGGCTGACTCGATAGAAGGCTTTTTTAGGTTGGACTTCTCTTGAACATATGAATGACACGACAATGGTTTTGGCAACATTGACTCAAGGAGGACCCAACATATGGACATGCAGATGGTCAAATAAGAGACAAATGGATTTCCCAACCCAGATACAATGATGAAGGGGGTGTCATGTTCAAGAGTGACTATTACTGCCACTAACACAAATACAGAGACACATTTATTTCCCAATTCCCCCCCACCATTTCTAGCGAGTACCTCTTTATTTTTACGCAAGCTTGAGGAGGATAACATATGCTTGTTGACGTAAGCTCATCCTTCGGACGAGTCCCTCGAAGTATGTTTAACGAACCCTAAGAAGGAGTGGTTCGATCCCATGTGGACCTTTCAATGTTTGTTTAATGAGTCCAAAGATAGAAAATTCAGGGGGTTTTCATGTATAGAGAGTCTGAAAAACACTTAAAGAGAACTCCACAAGGTCCTTTTTCGTAAGTTAATCTGACGAGACTGAAAAAGTGATAATCTACCTCTCATCAGATGTTTTCTTCAAATACTTTTACGAGCATGAAAAGAACAAGTTCGCTCGACAATATTTTCATGTTTAGAAAATCTGAAAAGAGCTTAAAGGGAACTCTAGGGGGTTCCTTTTTCGTATAACCTTTACGAGTCCGAAAAAGTGATAAAAGTATACTTAGTGACATTCTCATCGATTTACGAGTATGAGAACGAACAAAGACTAAGCTCAGAGTTTTTCCTAAAAATACCTAAAAGGATCTATACATGCGATAAATATTTAAAAACAAACCAAAAAGGTAGACCCTTGTTCCAACGTTTCACCTCTAGACTTTTTATCTAAAAAAATCAACCACTCGTCAAGTTGTTAGGACTTTAGGGTTAGGGTAAAGCATTAAAATAATATAATATTCAAATGAAAAGTAATGAAAATCAATAAAATAGGTAAAAAACCTTCATTTCACTATTTCATTTGTAACTTCACCCAAACCTCTCTCCAAAATCCTCTTTTTACCTTGATTTTCAATTGTGGATTGCGGAGTGCATGGTTGATCATTCGACGAATCGTCTCCACAGAAAAGGTAATCTTCATCTCCTCCATCTTTCCATGGATTAAAATTTGATTTTTATTGGTTAAAAATGGGCTTTTGGGTTGATTTCTAGGGGGTACCCATGCGTGAAGGTCATCGCAGGCGCCCTATATCGGGACCTGTGATGATCTAAGGTCATCACAGTTGACCCTAAAGCTAGGGTGCGACGACTCCGCACTGTGCAAATGCATAGTCCTGCGACTTCTGCAGCCCAAAAGTTTGAAAAGATGAATCTACCAAGAAAAATCCTTCAGGAAAGAAAATTATGATGCTAATGTATTTTTATCGTTCCTATGTAGGTCTTCCACAGTCAAAACGTTGGAATGGCGTGAGAGAGAGCACAAAGAGGAAGACTACCTCGTTGGGAATGACCCGGGAACAGTGATGGCCCTCCGACAGCGTGGATTGTTGAAATTCTTCAAGATACAGGCTATGAGGGCCCAACTGAGACTCCTTGAGTACCTAGTTCACATGTGGGATGTGAACGAGCAGGCTTTTCATGTGGGTGCCCACACACTCACTATAGATATCGAGGATATCTACTTTCTAAATATTTATCTATTTATCATTATTATTACTACTACTACTATTAATACGAGGCGGTGCATTACTATTTAACTTCTTATAGTTTAACTCAAAAACATTGTGATAAAATTGCAATATTCTCCAAATCACATTTCTTAAAAAAATCCAAAACCTCTTGAAAATGGGTGGAGTGAATGGTAAAAGCCAATTAATTTGTCTATGCATGTCCTTCAAGATAACAACCACAAATGTCAACTCTCCCCATAATTATGACTAGTGTTGGCTTTTCAATTTTGGAAAAATTTAAAGCCAACATGTTCAACTCAAACTTTTGCTACAAGGCACCCACTATGAGACATCTTGGAAGAAAAAGAGACTCGTACATATATTGAATGAAATCTTACAATAGGGATATGCCATTAAAGATAACAACCACAAGTTAAATTGATGCACAAGGCGTGACATTGAAACCATCAATAATGTTATTATAAGGAAGTGTTATTACATCAACTAAAGGACTTGAGTAATTTAATATGGACTAGAAAATTGAGTCAATGGTTTGGCCTCATCGGAATCCGACGATCCAATTTCCCCTAAAATTTCCATAAATCTATTGAAATTGTCGAATTATGAGTGCAAAAATAGATTCAACAGCGTTGAAAACCCCTTTTGCACTCAGTGTATGCAATCTATGTAACTAAAATGTGTAATTCCACCAAAAAAAATAGGTCTTCTTGAATTCCTATAAAAAATCTCTCATTCAACCACCCATGAAAAGAGACCACAATGAAAAAGGAAAAATTGTTGATCTGTTATCTACTCTTTTTAATATTATTCAAAAAAATTCAAATATTTGCATGACACACAATTTTCCTTCAATAATAATATAAGTATAAAGGGGGGGGAGGTTTCTTTGGGAGTAAGTGAATCTTGTAATAAAATGATCCTCTTTTAGATGACAAATTTGGCATCAATCTTGCAGAAATTTCATGTATGATCAAAGTTTTGCCATAATCCAAGTTACATGTATGGTGGAATGATGCCTCTAGGTTTTTTTCCCAACTTTGAATTGACTTAGATCATCGAAAAATCAATCGAAACTCTAACCTCTTGTGTCATTGAATTTTGTCAGCATGGGGGGAATTGCTACATGATTGGACGACTTTATTGGTTTGCAGATATGAAATGAAATCTTTCATGTAATTGATTTTGTCCTCGAGACTCTAAATGGAGTAAGGTCCATCTAGTGGGATGTATCGTTTTGAGGATTATTAGGGAGCATCATAAAAATATGAGATTAAAAAAAAAAACAAATCTAAGTTAACCATGGTGAATTGTGGATGGAGAGAAATATTGTTCATATAAGCACTAAACAATGTGAGATTTAGATGGACATGTATGACCACAATTGGTAATTACAGTGCACCCGTGTGGAAGCACCATAATATCTACATACTGATATGAATGTGTTATGAATGAGTCAGGCTCTCATCCATACAAGTGCATGATATGTACTAAGCGACTTCAAATCCTTGATAAGTGACATTCAACCTTCACCATAAAATTCGAACCATAGAGAAGTCTAAATGTTTTACGATCTGGATTTTTCTTGATAATCATCACCAGAGTCTAGCTACAAAAAATTTGCTAGAATTGCAATTTTTTATTGTTGAATTTGTATTTTTTATTGAAAAAATGATTTAGCACCCTCAAAACCCCTATTACACCTATATTGCACAATCTCAACAATTGATATGTATAATTGAGACGATTTTTCCAAAAACAATCCAAATCATAACATGTTTAGACTCTTTAGACTATCTAGATTAACCACATCCAACCAACAACCTTCGATACTTTCCTTATGGGACCCACAACCTTTCTCCTTGTTGAGGTTCTTAGGCACCACCTCATAATTTTTAGCACAACTATTGTTCCTTCCCATCCATTTCTTTTTATTTTGTTTTGTTTTATCGACGAGGTGAAGGGGAATTTGTATTCACGCCACTCACCACCCGTCACTCATCATTACACAATGAGATCGATGACGTCATCATCATGTGCGCGCATCCCGATGCCAATCACGGTAGTCAGTCAGGCGAGCAACTCCCGGCTCCCGGTTCGGGCCCACAGTCTGGGCCAATAGTCTCTCGCCACGTCGGATTCTAGGTTTAGTAATGCATGAAATCAGTCTCGTGTGGCTACTTGCCGTCTTTTTCCCATTTACCCTTGCCTGCCTCGGCGTTAACGCGTGCGCACGTCGGGACCGCGGCGAGCCGACGGCGGGGAAGCGGAGCGACGATTTCAGTTCTGGGCCGGCGGAGCTCCGGTGGTTCGGTTATTTTTGTCGTTATCGTCGGGTGGTGGCTTTGTTTCGATGGAAAATGGCGATAAAATTCTAATTGGGTCTCGCCGTTTTCACGTTTGCTCGGCCCCCAAATTGGCAGAGGCGGGATCGTGGATAGATCCCGGGCCAAACGGGGAAAAAATAGAACAGAAAAAAGCTCTCGGTAGACTGGAGTTTTCCTTTCCTCGTATATAATTATAATGGAGATAATGGAATCATAATGACAATAATGGTGAGCTGGGAAGAATGCGCAGAGACCCAATTGGATTGGATTGGATATGGAGTTGTATAGTGTGTGTATTTTGGCAGCTTGATATGAATGATTTCCGAGGTGGGTTTGAAGTGGGTTTGTCTTATTGAGCGAGCAATTCGGAGTGAAAGAGAACGTGACAGTCAAGCTTCCCATTCGTTGGTTGGTTCATTCATAGGAGGTGCGTGTGTGTGTTTTTCTATTCTTGATCTCCGAATTTTTTTTTCCAGTTCAGAATGGGTCACGGGATCGAGCCCTGCAAGGAGAATTTGGGGCATGCAAGAGAGAATTCGAGTTGCATGGAGATGGTGGGGTATAAGAGTTTGGGTAGCCATGGGATCCAATATCCCAAGTGCAAGCCGGGGAGGAATTGGGAGTTGGGTCAGAATCACATGAGGGAATCTGATGAATCCCATGTGGAATCATCCATGATGAGTTATACTGGTTCAGAGCTGGTTTGCAGAGGGAATTCTAGCTCTGAGCTGAAGTCAATGTGCTCCGTGAAGAGGCAAGGGGGGAATGGTGTGAAGCAATCCCATGTTTGTAGATATTGTAATAGAGTTTTCAGCTCAGGGAGGGCTCTGGGTGGCCACATGAGGGTCCACGGGGCTAATGGGCCTAAGGGGGGGCAAGCTTCCCTTCTTCGCATGTATAGCTCCTTCAGCCTTGATCATATAGGTGATTATTATTCATCGACGGTGAAGAAAGCAGAGGTACCCACCAGCAGATCCAGTGGTAATACCAATACCAATACCAACCATGTTAAAGATGAAGAGGAGGATTACGAAGGACTTGATGAGCATAATATGAATATTGATGAGCAGGACATGAGTATGGATGGACAGGAATTGAGTAGTTGGTCTGTGCATAGGATGACGGCTCTGTATACTCTTAGGAGGAATCCCAAACGGAGCAGCAGGCTGACAGATCAGGAGTTCAGCATGGAGTTGACTGAAAATAACAGTTTCAATTCATCCAGAGTCTGCCACCAATGTGGAAAAGAGTTTTCCTCGTCTAAAGCCCTGTTTGGTCATATGAGGTGCCATCCTGAACGGGAATGGAGGGGAATTCATCCCCCTACTGATGATACTGATACTGATCCTACCGCCACTAATGATATCACCACTACTGTTGATGCTAACAACGATGGCGCCTTAGTTGTTGCTGCAAGCTCTGACCTTTTTTGGCAGAGCTCACCGGAGTCCCAAGATCTGGTGTACCCTGAAGTGAAGAGAGAAGAAGACCAGGCTTCAGAAAACGAGAGCGATGTAGAAAGCAAGAAGGCGGGGAAGGCAGCAGCGCATCAGCAGCAGCCAACCTGCGGCTTCCTCAATTGGTCTGTGACCGCGAAGCGCGGTAGGAGAAGACCAGTCAGAACTAGCCAAACTCAGGCGGAGGATGGCAATGATGCAGAAGAAGAAGAAGAGGTAAATACAAATATAAAGGAACTTGAGGACGATAGAGATACTGCTTATTTCCTTTTCATGCTTGCAAGTAGTGCTAGTAATAACAATAACAATGATACTACTGTTAACAATAAGGCTAGTGAGAAGGGAGATGAACATGTTGAGAGACAAATGACAGAGGAATCAGTCTCTGATTCCAAGACACAGCAGTCGGGGAAGCGAGCACCAGAGGGGAGTATCGTCAAGTTGGAAGGAGGAGGAGAAGAGGATCTGGATTGGAAGGTGAAGAGCATCAAGGAGACCAAGAAACGAAAGACTGATAAAACTAGCAGGCCTGCTGAGGCTGGTGAATCTGGGAGTTTCTTGGGGAGGAAGCAAGAATTGATTGCAGTAAAATACAAATGCTGCACATGCAAGAAGCTTTTCAATTCTCATCAGGCTTTGGGAGGTCATAGAGCAAGTCATAAAAAAGTTAAGGGCTGCTATGCGATGGCCACTGTTCATGATGAAGGGCAGGATGTGACAGAGGAGGAGATTACTGAAGAAGGTACTCTGTTAAGGATAGAGTATCCAATTGCTGCTGATAATATGCATTCTTCACCTGCGAGAGAGGAGGAGAGGGCCAATCTTAGTCTTTTAATCCAAGAAGTTTGCCCAGAGTTGGTATCAGTATCAGAGAAGGTCAAAGGTCATGAATGTTCGATCTGCCATAAGATCTTTCCCTCAGGTCAAGCTCTTGGGGGGCATAAGAGATGCCATTGGACTGGAGATAGAGTTACAGAGACAGCAAGCAGTGTGATTTCAACAGAAAAGCAACCAAAGGCACCGGCTAGGAATGCAAGAGATCTGCCTTTCGATCTCAATGAACTGCCGCCAGTGGAAGAGGAGGATCTGGAAGTAGTTCCTGCTTGTGCTGGGAGTGTCGATAAGAGAGTGAAGATGCTGGGACCTGTGATAAACACTGGATTTACGCATGTACGGTGTATTATCTGTGGCTGCGTGTTCACATCCATGGAGTGTTTGAGAACACACCAGATTGAGCATGCCTTGATGCCTGCATCCTGATCTTTTTTGCCACTGTGAATATCCGGGTGCTTCTGGAGATACAAAATTTTTGAACTATTTATTCCATGTATGATCTCTTGTAAGGATATTTGGTACAATTTTCCCTTTTTTGTCAGTTGTCCATAGATGGTGATGAGTCTGAACTTGAAGACTTCGAACCAAGATCAAGAAATCTCTTGTTCGTTTTCATCAACAGACAATTTCTGATGGAACAACATTGTTACAGAGAAAAGGTCGCTACTTTTCTATGGGAATGATAGAGGATCGTATTATTTTCAAAAACAACATCCTTGAAATTTGTACAATTATTTTTAAGACATCACAACCTTATACATTCTTAAATGGTTCAATTCTGAATGTTCTCATTTGTGTTCATTTGAAAAAAGATTGTTGGTTGTACGCTTTACAGTTTTACAGATATGCCTTAGATATGATCTGAATGGCTGGTGAAATTCTTAGTTTTCCTTATGTTTCTGCTGCATGGACTGTGTTATAGGTTGATTATCTGGGCTGCTTCATTTGCATAATGAGGATATGCTTCAATTGAAGCAATTTTTGCAGTTTGGATTCTTAGAGCGATCAGCTGGAACCAACAAAATTTGTTTGTGCATTTCCTGTTTTTTATGGGTGTACATCCACCTGTCTCTCTGGTAGTGAGAGGACGCTATTGATGGAAAGTATTGCAGGAACAGAAGACTCCAGCTTGGCAGATGGGAATTAGCAAAAAAATGGCAATTGCATTTATTTGAGACTTCTGTAGAAAGATTTACATCCTCTATATTTTATAGCAATGACTACAGTATAGTGTTGTTGGTGGGGTTGGTCTCGCATATAAAAATTCTGTATGAGTTGGAAGGATATTGGACAGATCGCACTTGGGTGCTTGGAATGTCTTTGGACTCAATCATCCGAGGTCTGGACTCTGCCCCATAGATCTAGTAAAGGGCCAGTTCAACAGTGGCGATTTCTGATTCTATTCTGGATATCTTTGAATTCATTCATCAGAGATCTGCCCTGGAGACCTAGTAAAGGGAAATTTAGTGGTGATTTCTGATTTCTTTTCAAATGTTTAAAAAAATTATTCTTATGATGGTCACTAGCTTTTCAACTCTGTGCGTGTAGCTCAGAATTTTTCAGGACTGGCACAAACCCTTAGAAGTCCCAAGAGTCTGCCACAGCAGACTCTGCGGGAACCAAATAAATGGATATCCTTGAGGGCATAGAAGACAAGTGCTTCTGCCCGATACTATTTTGGAAGGTGCATCACACTATACTAAAGTGCATTGCCCACCTTATAAACAATATTTTATGTCTCTGTTCTGTTGGATATGAGCATGAGTGGTGCTCTGCTGACTTGGGAAGTATGTCTTTTGTGCGCACCCAATGATTTTTGAGTTGAAGGGTTTCAGACCATTACTGACTCTATCTTCAAGAAGCCTATAGTTCAGCATTGCTGTTCTCCTGCGCTTATTGAATTAAGAGGAAGCTTCTCTGAAAATTTCCTGCACATTAAATATAGGGCCTCCATTAGGCATGCTCAAAAAGTCAAAATCTTGTTAGCTGATTTGTTGTTTTGTACCATCAACGAGCATTATTTCAAATTTTGTAGACTAAACCCCTTTTTGCAATAAAAAAAACTATATTGTCAGTGCCATGCCATTTGTTACAGTGCTTCCAGTTTCACTTATCTTTTTCGTGCTATTAATATTTAATTGCCTACTACATCTTAGGATTGTCAACCATTGTCTTTATTCTTGTGTTAAAAATTAAAATAGATAAATAATGCAAGTGGTGTTCAACATGTAGCTTCTCAATGAAAGGGCTAAAAGGGAAAAGTACTAAAGCATAGACCTTGCATGTCCTTTAGATCTTTGCCTCGAGAGTTAGATTGGACATTCTTTGCAGTAAGTATCAGGAGAATCCTCATGTGGTCATGTTCTCCTTTGTCGAGAGTAGTTGAAACATGCTGTGAATATTATATTGACACTCTTCAAGTCTACTGCTCATTTTTATATTTTTTGTCTTTTAGATATGCAAGCATGTTGCATTTATCATTTTTTTTTTAAAGTGGCCCCTCATGAACCATGCAGTATATTGTTATTGGGAAACTTGGATCTTGATATGATCATTTTATAACTTAAGTGGGAATTAGGAATTATTTCTTTCTGTTTATGTGGTCTGTTTCTTGTGTATTATATATTTTATAGTATATGCAGATTATAATCATGCCATAAATGTGCGAGCCCTTTCTAGCTGATTGAAAACTGGCCTGTAATCCTTAGTCGTTAGTCATCGATAGCACATTTTATGGTGGTGTATGAATAGAACTTGGCATGATTTTGGAAGGAAATTCGTAGTTTTTCCACCTGTGGGATTTCATGAAAAGCTGAATTGTGTTTTAGTATTCTATAGAAAGATGTATATTGTTTAACTACTTTATTTTCCAGGTTTGATCTCAACACTAATCGTTATTTTCATGAATCATTGCTCATGTCCTTGACATGTATAAGCTTGACAATTTTGATGGTAATGCAAGCTGTTCTTTGTCCTAATTATCGTGAATAAAGCATAGATGGGATGTGATCAGAGGGACGATGTGTACAGAGTTCCTTAGCTGAGATTGTGCCTTCCACTATGTTCAAAGGCTTAAACAAAAAGAGAAATAAACAATGGGTTAGTTTATTGTAGGTGGTAGAGCTGTTGGACTTTTACACCTTCAGGAAAGCATGAACCATGATGAGTGACGGAAGCATGTATTATACTCAAAGAAGAGGTGGTTCCACCAGACTAGTAATTGACATTTAAAAAATGGACATGCCAAAGAGATTCTACCTTGCGTCAAGTGCATGTTTTCTTAGTGTAGTGAATGAGAAGGTGAAGTGTCACATGTGGGTCAAAGAAGTTACGCTGCACAGTAGGACAATCTTCTTCTTTTGCGCTGTGTAGGAAGCAATCTTCTTTTGTGTAAATGTTTTTGATTGATAAACAAATATTGTACAAATACCCACTTTAACACAAATACCCACTTTAACATAGAGCGATATTTTAACCTTACATCCCTCCATGCAAGAGCAAAGACTTCCCCATTGATCATGGATTATCCCCATAGAACAATCCTCATGTATATCACTATGGTGGACAATATATAGTTTTTTTCTTTGGATGAACAATGAGAGTTACATGGCTTTTTTGGTGAATACATGGTTTGGAAGATTTGGGTTCCAAATGCAGACATGTGATCAGGTCATCGTAAGAAAAAACAAAGATAAAGCAGTGGGTTTGACTAGAATTTTCAATAGAGGGCTTTTCTGATAAGGGTTATGTAAACTGGATCTTTTGTAGGTGTGGAGAAATCTTAGAACTTAGTGGGTAGTGATTTGTTAGGTTAGGTGAATCATTCGTTACTATTTCTTTCTACTTTTTCATTTAGTTATAATTAACTTACAAAGAGAGAAATTGTTAATGGCCAAAACATGAGAGGACCTTCTAAGTTATGGTGACATTGTAGTCCTTAATAAGCATGCAGTGAGTTCTAAGCTTTGTCATCTCAAAATTTCAAAATAGAGCTTCTCTCCACTTTACCTCAGACACTAATTGTCTTCTCTATCCCTCACACACTAATTGTCTTCTCTATCTAGTGACTAGTTGATTATTGCAACATCTCCAATAAAACACAGCACACCATGCCACACCATGACTAATTAACCATTTCAGCATCTCCTACCACACCAAACAAAACACGCTCTCAAACTTGCTAACCTAACATCCCAAAACACATCATTATAGTTTGTTTTCAAAGCGAAGAAAATCTGGATTTTGTTCTGCTAATTGCTATTACATCTGCAGGGTGTCATCTAATTTAAGCAGACCCTGTGTGAACTCAGCGTAGCAATGCCACTGATAATTGCACTAAGAAAAATGAGGTGCTTTACATACTAAGTGGGGAAATGTTCATTACTGTGTGTAATGTGTCTTAGTGTAATGCTCCCACCCATAAAAAAAAAATACCAACTATATATATATCCATTTTAACCCAAATTTTTGTATTCCTCAAATCTCAACCGTCTCAAATCTCAACACTCTCAAATTCAAAATTAAAATTAAATAAAGTTATGGTAATTTCACTTTACTATTTAAAACCACCCTAACTATAAATAGTGAATTATAAAAAGAGGGTGATGAAATTCACATTTCACTTGCTACCAAATTCTTTGGGGCTCTTGGGAACACTTACATAATATGATGACAAGATGGTTAGCCTTTTCAGAAAGACAGGAGTAAAATAGAAACGAGAACATAGTTGAAAGGTTGACTGTGGAAATAACCAGAGCTCTAAATCACAGTATTTGTATCTATTACATTGTAAAAAGATATTTCTATTTAAAGAATGCATACATATGTTGCAAAAGAGACTAATGGATATCATATATTTGTTGATGTTGAAACCATGTGGTTGAGAATGATGGAAAATGGAATCATTGTCAAGGAAGTTATTTATTTGTTATGGTATTGTATCAGATTTGTATGGTTACATTTGTATGATTATCAAAAAATTGTAAGTATTTAATGAAGATTTCTTAGTTATAATGTATGATCATTAAAAATTAGTAAATGGTCAATGTAGGTTTGTTGTAAGAGCTTTTTTGAAATACACTGAGTAGAAGTTTTGAAACCTCCAAAATTTTAACGTGATCAACTTAGAAAGGAGCTAGATGCACCGTTGACAGTGTGCTTGGTCAATCCAAACGCAGAGAGTGAGAATTTACAGGGAAAACAGTCTCCAAAAGATTTCAGCTAAACTAACCTCACAAATTCAGTGACGCAAACGTGTAACCGCTGTGCATAGTTGCAGCACAGTTATTGGTCATTCCAGACAGCACAACAGACCATCATTTTCTCATGGTCATGTAATTAGGTAGACAATTCTGAGTCGCTGTTGAAAAATCTGGCTTTGTAGGTGAATCTAGCAGCAGTTAGTTGCGTTTGACAGGTGATTTTTGGAGTGACAACGATATAGTTGGACGGGTCAGGATCAAGGAAGAAGGTTCCAGATCTTAATCCATGTTAATGAGACGCTTAAGAGAGCTGCTGCAAACCACTTCTGGAATCTTCAAAGGGGTCCTTAGACCAGGAACTATGGCAAGCTGGGTTCCCTTGCTGTTGAGGCTGGGATTCTCTGGAGCTCTTTATAAGAGAAAGTGCAACGACAGAAGAGATGCACATGCCCAGTGTACTTAGAGGAGCACGTATTGGAATAATTTCCATACTGTGCATCGCATTCTTGATAACTGTTAGGTGCTCAATAAATAAGTATAGAGAACCTGGCTTTTCTCACGCAATTACCCCAGTGAAAGACAATAGTCTTCTTCCTTTGATTCCTTCATTCTAGCTTGCCTGCCTTGCATGGGAATATTTCCATACTGTGCTTACAACTTCACTAATTGCCAACAGATTTAGACTGCCAACCATGCCACCACAGATGGCACTCCACCATGGGTTATTTGGCCTGAAAGCTATAATGTAAATGGTGTCCAGGAATCTCTCAATGTTGCGTGTCAGTGTCATTTGAGCTTTCCCTGTGTGGCAAGCCTTTGAGTGGAAAATATCTCAAATCTCAACTCTCTGCTGGGCTGTGCTGCAAGTTGCTAAAATGAAAGTTGCACAGAGTCACATGGTGAGACTTGGAGCTCCCAAGTCATAGTGAAAATTTGAGTGCTTAATAAACATGGTGTTGCGTTTGAACTGTCAGCTTCACGTATTCAAAATCAAAACCTTCTAAGGTGAATAGTTAGCTCCTGTATATGATGCCAAAGTGAAGGAATCTCAATTCTTTATAATTGAGGTCCAGTGTCCATGGGACAGATAGAGGATCCTTATCCATGGTTTCTTCCATTTTAAAAGTGCAAGTACCAGATTGATGTGATAGATCCTCCTCACTATCATACAAGCACCACTTAAAGTCCTGTGTACTTTATGGGTTCCTTTCCTTGTGATTCTTTTAAACGTGACTATTCTTAATTGCAAACAGAAAGTAACATACCCCTCGTTAAAGATTTTGGTTCTGGTTAACATTACTATCAACTATAGTCAATGACTTGAAGCCTATTGGTGGGGAGTGGTGATTTTCACCTAGCCCACTAGGGATCAAATTTCATTGAGACTTAGGCTTGTTGTGATAAGGTTTAAAGGGTAGGCTATTCCCTTGGGACGTCTTGGTTTTTGCTGAGTCACAAGTTATTGGTATATCTGACTTGCGAGCTGTTGGATATACTCTTGGGTTTATAGTGGCAGCCTGCTGATTTAAACCTGGCTCCATGGTTCAAAAAAACATTACTATCAACTATATCCTGTTAAGTCATTTTCCTTAATAAATAATATTGGGTATGATTAATTATACTCAATTTCCATGGCTTTAAACTATCAATTATATGGTGTTGAGCTATTTTTCTTAATAAAAAGTTTGGGTATGACTAGCTATATCCAATTTTCATGCATTTAAATTATAAACTATATGGTGAGGAAGCATTTTCTCCTTAATAAAAATCTTAGGTATGACTAGCTATATCCAATTTTCATGCATTTAAACTATCAACTATACAATGCCTAGCCATTTTCCTTAATAAAAAGCTTGGGTATGACTAGCTATATCCAATTTTCATGCATTTAAACTATCAACTATATGGTGCCTAGCCATTTTCCTTAATAAAAAGCTTGGGTATGACTAGTTATATCCAATTTCCATACATTTAAGCTATCAACTATATGGTGTTGAGTCATTTTCCTTAATAAAAAGCTTGGGTATGATTAACTATACCCAATTTCCATACATTTAAACTATTAACCATATTGTGTTGAGCCATTTTCCTTAATAAAAAGCTTGGGTATGACTAGCGATGCCCAATTTCCATGCATTTTAACTATTAATTATATGGTGCTGAACCATTTTTCTTAATAAAAAGCTTGGGTGTGACTAGCTATACCCAATTTTCATGCATTTAAGGAAAGGATGTAGATGAATCCTAAATGATCTAAGTAGGCTAATCTAACCAATAACTTAGTGTTTTAACTTAGCATTGAACTTTGTCTTTATGCAATCTTCCATAGTTAGTAATTGGACTAGACATTGTTATTACACTAATTATTTGTAGTTAATAGACTTGATTAGGAGAATGAATTGATAAAGTTGGAAGGATATGTTAATGTAAAATTTGATATATATATATATATATATATATATATATATATCAAATTTTACATTAACATATCCTTCCAACTTTATCAATTCATTCTCCTAATCAAGTCTATTAACTACAAATAATTAGTGTAATAACAATATATATATATATATATATATATATAATTTGGTATATATATAATTTCAAAAAGTTTGAAAAAAAAATTATTTTTTATATGATGGGAGTGAATGTAGTGGGTTTGATAGTGTATAGTTTTTTCTTTATTTTTAACTATGTCATGAGGTTGAAACCCAAAGAGATAAGGTGGGTATGTCTTTATAAGAAGATTTGATATTCTAGAGAATTTGACTTACTATTTAGAATTGGGATCTTAAAAAGTTAYTTTTATTTTTATAAAATTTACTTAGAATTTCATATTGGAGTGAATTTGACATTTGGGAGGAGTTTAAAAAGTTATCTTATCCTTATTCTTCAAAAAAWTTATCAATTCATAAAAATGAAATTTTTTAAGAATATATAATGCATTACAAAATGTCATATAAGTTGGTAGTTAACATATTTGTTGGTTATTTTATTGTGAAATCTATTTATTAGAAAATTAAGTGAAATGTGTTTTTTTATTTCAAGAAGTTTAAATGTTATAGGATTTAAACTTTTTTGGATCATCTTCACAGGAATTTGGCTATAAAAATTTTAGCCAAATTGCAATTTTTCATGATTGAAATTGTATTTTTGAATGCATAAATGGATTGAACGTCTTCAAAAAGCCCTATTGATCTAGGATTGTGCAATCTCAACAATTAATATTTGTGAATCCAATTCCTTTAAATTTTTAATAAGATTTTAGTCAAATATAATCGAAAAAATTGAAAACAAAATCCAAATAAAATATATTAATCAATTTTTTTTATAAATCATTTATTATAATTTTTTGAAAATAAAATATATAAAAAATAAATAAATTTTCATAATCAATAAACACTTTTAAATGAATTAAATAATAAAATAAAAAAATATCATATCATATCAACCTAAAAACTTGCACCACAAAATACACCAGTTGAAAGTTGACAATGCTTTTGCTTTTGATCCTCTGGTACTTTCCAAACCACTCATTTCACGTGAGAATATTCACACTTTGGAGTTTATTTTTATTTTTTATTTTTGAAACCAAGGACATCAATATTCCCCTCTTCTTAAAAGCCACGTGGCATAGCAATATAGAAATCACTGCCAAGCTGGTAAAATATAATCGGACGTGGCAAAAGCACTGGGTAACAACCAAACCAAAAGGGCTCACGGTCGGTGGTTGTCAGTGCTGACCGAGACTCGACAACTATCTCCATCACAGCATTATCTGTTAACAAATCCATATCATGTGACCGTCCACCCGTGCAACCCCCTTGCGTACTCGACGTAGCATTAAATGCTCGGTGCATCGTTGGCTTCACAGATTCACGGGGACCTCAAAGTGGGGCGGCCCCGCAGTCTGGTCATCGCCCGCCCCACGTGACCGAGCGCTGAATATCGGCATTAAATGCTACGACTGGCATGCTCCCCCACCCCCGTGAAAGTGGCAGGCGGCGTGCATCCCACGCATTAGATGTTAACGTCACGTGCCGTCAAAAAAGTCTACTTAGTGCCGCGATTCCTGTCAACGTCACTTACATAGTCAGATTCAGGCAATTGACGGCGCCGGCCGGTCGAATTCTCCGTCAGAAGAACAGATATGGGAGTCAAAGAGTACAGAACACTAATGATAAGGCAGTGCTGATCTGGCTCCAGTTGACAGAAGGAATAAGGTAATCAGGTATCAAATCGAGTCCTTTTTTCGGGTGGATTTTTCATAAATTTGAAAAGAATGGGATTTTTTTTTGGTAAATTGATAAGAATATTAAAGGAAGAAAGTTAGACATTTCAGGAATTTGATTTTTTTTTTTTTAATTTATTTGTCAGTTGGATAATCTGGTAATAAAATCTTTATTAAAATTTAGTAATTGTAATTTTGGATTCATAAAATTGTTATTTTAGAAGAAAATAGTTTGGACATCTTTCAATATTCTTATTATAATTTATTGTTTAATATTAACATTTAATATTTCATCTATTTAAAATTATTCTTATAAAATGATGTAAACTAATCAATTGTTGTTTTAAATTTTTTAAAAGAAAAATCATAAAATTGAGAATTTTGTTTACTAAATTATACTTTCCTATTGAGAAATTTTAATATTTAAGTGATTTTCATCATTTGATTTATTTAAATAAAATCTAAAATTAGATTTATAAATAAGTTATATTTGATAATGTGGTTGGAAATTTTGAACAACTTTTTAGGTTAAATGACAACTACAAGTTAAAAATGGTGTGTATTGGTCTTCTCTTAGAGGGATGAGATAGTGGTACTAGCGGTCTTCTCTTAGAGGGATGAGATAATGGTACTAGCGGTCTTCTCTTAGAGGGATGCCAGTGGTACTAGTGGTCTTCTCTTAGAGGGATGAGGCAATGGTACTAGTGGTCTTGTCTTAGAGGGATGCCACCAGTACTAGTGGTCTTCTCTTAGAGGGATGTCACCGGTACTAATGGTCTTCTCTTAGAGGGATGAAGTAGTGGTACTAGTGGTCTTTTCTTAGAGGGATGAGGCACTGGTACTAGTGGTCTTCTCTTAGAGGGATGATACACTGTTACTAGTGGTCTTCTCTTAATGCTTTCTATCTGATAAGTATTGGAGAACATGTTTTTATGTTTAAGTTGGAAGCATTTTGGAAAGAAAAAATATGTTTTTAAGATCAAGCGCAAGGCTTTTAGGTGAATTAGAGGAAATAAATAACATTCAAGTGGTTTGTAAAAGGAGAGTGGTTTGGAAATTTTGAACAACTTTTTAGGTTAAATGACAACTACAAGTTAAAAATGGTGTGTATTGGTCTTCTCTTAGAGGGATGAGATAGTGGTACTAGCGGTCTTCTCTTAGAGGGATGCCAGTGGTACTAGTGGTCTTCTATTAGAGGGATGAGGCAGTGGTACTAGTGGTCTTCTCTTAGAGGGATGCCACCAATACTAGTGGTCTTCTCTTAGAGGGATGAGATAGTGGTACTAGTGGTCTTCTCTTAGAGGGATGAGGCACTGGTACTAGTGGTCTTCTCTTAGAGGGATGAGGCACTGGTACTAGTGGTCTTCTCTTAATGCTTTCTATTTGATAAGTATTGGAGAACATGTTTTTATGTTTAAGTTGGAAGCATTTTGAAAAGAAAACATATGTTTTTAAGATCAAGTGCAAGGCTCTTAGGTGAATTAGAGGGAATAAATAACATTCAAGTGGTTTGTAAAAGGAGAGTATTAATGTGGAACTAAATTGCAAGATAGGGATATGCCATTGTAATAAGATAGCTTGCAACACAACATAGATAATAATCACAGCCCATTATAAGATTTTGAGTTAGTTAAGTTGCAAAAGAACATCCAAGCCGTATTTCTACCTCCATAACCATAGAAAGGACGACCCATAAATAGTCTCGGGTTTAGACGTGACAAAGTCCAAAAAAACATCTTTTGAAATGTTTATAGAAAAGCTCATGATGATGGGTACAATAACATCTCAAGAAACAACTACATAAATGTCTCCAAATATGTTTTTATGGGTGAAAATACATAAACGTCTCCAAATATGTCTTTATGGGTGAAAAGGGCATTGCCTCTTTTGAAGATGGTATTGAGTTTGATGTCGGTGCCAAATAAACATCCAAACCAATACTATTAACTAAAATAAATAAATAATGGTAGTAATAATGATGATGATGACGACGATGATGATAAAATAATGGATGCTTTGTTGGTCGGGGAAGTAGCCACATTGTCATCCCCCCACAAAGGTTCAAATCTCCTAGCAACATGTTCACCCTTCATTCGACGTTGGTCCATATTATTTATTATGTATTGTTCATATTAAAATTAGTATGATCACATACACATTGATCATTCTATCTCTATGACCTTTGATATAATCACCCCCTGAGCGAATCTCATACCCAATATACCCCCTAACGCTTATGAATATGGACGTAGTCATCATTTAACACAATATGACCTTGATAAAAACATAGCCCTAACCATTATGACCCTATACATAGTATACCCTTTAAGTCTTATGATCTTTAATGCAATCACCCTTAACCACTATGCCCCTATACCCCTTGATGTTTATTATCCCTAACACAATCACCCCTTAACACACTTATGACCCGAACACACTAACCCCCAAATATATTATAACTCTTAACAACTATTTCCAATAGGTCATATTCACCATGGTTGACCATATTGACTCGTAATCCCTTAATTTATGAACCTCTTAACCCACTAACCCATTTTTGCATTTGTTTGTTAATGCTTAATATCAATCAATATTAGTAATCATAATTCAACTGACACTATCAACCATTAACCTTTGGTCATGGTTAACCATTGTTGACCATATTGACCCTACCATCTTGACTAAATTGACTAGTTTGACCATATTGACCCACCAACTTTGAATCCCTAAATGTACTAAGCTTGTTATCCACTGACCCTTATAAACCACTAACCATCATTGACCATTGATAACCGTATAGACCATGGTTGACCCACGAGCCTTGAACCTCATAACTAACTAACCCTATTGACCCCTAACCCATTATGATCCTTAATCACTCTAAATCTCAATGAAATTACCCCCTAAGCCTCTAATATATTATAACCTTTAATCACTGCGACCTCAAATTCACTATATTTTGTAATCCCTATGACACAATTACCCCTTGACACACTGTGGCACTGAATACACTAATCATGCTTGACACAATCACCCCTTGACACACTATGGCACCGAGCACACTAATCCACAAACACACTTGACCCCTAATCACTATGGCCCTAATCACAACACTTGCTAACCTTTATGACCCCTAAAACAATCATCCCTAACACAATCACCCCCTAACACACAAACCCATTAACACACATTGACTTCTAACCACTTTGACCCTAAATACATTAACCTACTAACATAGTATGACCCTTAACCTCTATGACCCCTAATGCAATCATCCCTTAAAACATTATAACATGAAGCAAATTAACCCCATAATATTCCATAACCCCCAATCACTACAACTCTGAACAAAGTGTCCCCTTAAATCCCTATGAACCTTGAAATAGTCATCCCCTGACACAATCACCCTCTAACACACCATGACCCTGAAGACTTGAACCCCTTAAAACACTATGATCCCACACACATTAAAACTTTGATATAGTGTGCCCCTTAATCCATATGACCCTTGATGCAATCACCCCCTAAATATTTTGAATTTGAACACACCAACCCCCCTATTATTTCATAACCCTAATCACTATGACCTCGAACACATTATACCCCTCATTTTCTATGAACTTTGATAGGGTACTCCTAGACATAATCAACCCTTGTCACACTATAACTCCAAAGGCACTAACTCCTAATACACTATGAACCTTAACCTCTCTAACCCTTGATGAAATCATTGAATAATACATTATAACTTTGAACACCCCCTAATATACCATAACCCCTAATCATTATGACCCAAGACACAATATACCCCCTATTCCCCATGAACCTTAACACAATCATCCTCTTCCACACTATGAACCTGAAGAAACTAATACCCTAATGCAATATGACCCTGAACACACTAACCCCTTGATACACTATGACCCGTATGACATCTAATGCAATCACCCCTTAACACATTATGACTTTGAACAACCGAACACTATAATATACTATGACCTTCAATCATTATGACCCTAGACACAATATGATTCCTAATCCATATGGACCTTGACATGGTCACCCTATAACACAATCACCTGTAATTTAACATTATGGCCTTGAACACACTAAGCCCCTAATACACTATGACACTTAACCCCTATGACATCTTATGCAATCACCCCCTACACATTATGACTTTGAACATAGTAACCCCCTAATATACCATAACCCCTAATCACTATGACCATGAACACAATATACCCCCTATTCCATATGAACCTTGGCATAGTCAACCCCTAACTCATTATGACCATAAATATACAAATCCCCTCATGCACCATGACCTTTTGTAACATCCCCAAATCCTCACTGAGGAACACTACTACATTTTTTTTTCTATGATATCAACCTGTAATATACCCAACTCCTTGGTTGGGCCACATTACTACTAAAAATGACTTAGCATCACTCTAATACCAATCTGTCTTATGCAAAAATATACACAACATGACATATGGGCTCAAGCTATTATCATTAACAATTAACCTCATGAATGCAATTGATTTTAAAATGCACAACATTAATTAAACACACACAACAACATTGATATATACAAAATACAGAATAAATGCAAGATTCAATCATAGCATTAAAACTATAAATAACACAGTGATTAAAACACTTATATTTTAAAAACGATTTACAAAATTGGTTGTAGACAAAGGATGTTCCTCCAATCATAGGCTTTGTTGCAGCGATTCTCTCAGCGAAAAGCCACCCTCGAGCTAGGGATATGAGTCCACAAGGGTGAATAAGCTCCTACGGGTGTCTATAGTCCAATGTATCAACTTAAATACCCATTAAAAATAGAATGACACTGCTCCTACAATAATTCCAACCATGCAACTCTCTTCCCCATCAATCTGCACAACCCAAGGGATGAGATTTCCTTCTCTACACCGTAGTCCCTTAGACAATTTCCATCCCCTCCAAGGCTCCAACACAAACTGGCCAAGAATCTCTCTATTTGGGGCTCCAAGAAATCTAGTTGCAACAAGAGTGTTCACACAACAAGATCACTTGCTCTTGGATATTTTTCTCAATAGAAAGTGACTCCCTGGAATAACAACCTCATTCTCAACAAAATTTTCAACTTCAACAAATTGTTTTCAATACCCAGTATGGATGGCCACTGTTTCCCAACACACAGTTATGGTTTTGCTCCCCTTTGGCTAACTGTAAAAATTGATCTTTTTCCTACTTGAATTTCCTCTTTTCCCATGCTTTCTTGACTCTTACTTTTCCCCCAAAGATGATTACACTCAACCCCTACTGTCATAACTCAGTGGGTTGACTTCCTCACTTAACCTCTTACACGAATTCAATGATTTGAGTGCTTAATAAGTCAAAGGGATAAATGGCTAAATAGAAAACTGGATATTGAAGATGGCTTAATACTCACAACATATGAAAAACCCTCAAAACCCTCATTAATCCCCCTCTCTTATGGAATCATAACCCACCCATTACTCTAGTCCTTACCCGTCTATAGCCAGCGGTGCATTTCATTTTATTATTTTCAATGTATAGTGTTTACATATTTTATTTATTGGCCCGTGGCCATTCATAATATTTACAATTATACAATGCTACATCAGAAATCAAAACTGGAGTGTTCCAATCCGTCCCCTTACATTTTGCACTTCCCTCAGTGCACTTCACCATACAAGTGTACATGTATACATACATAAATTATTACATCACAATACTTGATAATTCTTCAGTTTAATGACTCTTGTAGTAATTCCAACCAACAATCTATCGTCCCCCTCTACCTACACAACCCAAGGGATAAGATTTCCTTCTTTACACTGTGGTCCCTCAGACAATCTTTATCCCCTCTAGGGCTCCAACACAAGTAAGATAGGAAGTCTTAGATTTGTGGCTCTAGGAACTCTAGCTGCACCAAAATGGAATATTTATACACATGTGTACAAATGTACATTTTGATTCCCTCAAAATCTACAAAAAGTTTTGATTATTCTTCCTGCATGGCCTCTTCATGCTTTAATGTGGCATCTTTAGGACCATAGCAGGTCCATTGAACCTTTACCAAGCTGATGTCTTGGATCCTGAGCACTTTAACTTTCCAGTCTAGTATGTGCACCGGATCCACCCAAAAGCCCCCTTCATGCTCCACCTGAATCATAGTCCAATCAATCACATGGTTAGGATCAAACACATACTTTAATAAAGACACATGAAAAACATTGTGAACTCTCATAGATCGAGGCAATGCAAGAATGTATGCAACTAGGCCTATTCCCTCTAGAACTTCAAATGGCCTACAATATCTCGCTACCAACTTTAGGCAACTTCCTAATTTCAATGAACTCCTTTTTTCCTTCACTTTCATAAACACATGCTCGCCTACTTTAAATTCCCTGTGTGCTCTACCTTTTTCTGCATACATTTTTTGTCTATCTTGTACAATATTTAAATTTTTCTTTATTTTTACCATCTGCTCTTCCATTTCTCTCAACAGTTCTGACCCAATAATGGCTTTGTCTATTGGGTTATCCCAACTCTTTGGTGTGTTGCATTTTTTGCCATACAAGGCTTCAAATGGGCTCATCTTCAATGTTGTCTGATACCCATTGTTATAAGTGAACTCAACCAGATGAAGATAGTCTTCCCATTTGGAAGGTTGATCCATTACATGGATTCTTAGCATATATTCAACTATTTAGTTGATCCTCTCTGTCTGCCCATCTGATTCTGGATGATAAGCTTTGCCAAAAATTATATTTGTCCCAAATCCTTTGAAAAACCCTTTCTAAAAATTGGAAGTGAACTTGGTATCTCTATCAGATACAGTTTCCTTAGGCACACCATGTAGCCTAGCAATTTATTTCATATAAATTTTGGCAATGTTGGTTTTCTTATGTGTCATCTTTACTGGAATAAAATGTCCAGCCTTCATAAGCTTTTCCACCACTACCATAATGGAATCATGTTGCTTTGTTGTTTTCAGAAACTTAGTAATGAAATCTATGGTAACAATCTCCCATTTCCACTCAGGAATGGGAAATGGTTGTAGCAATCCTATTAGATGTCTATGCTCAACCTTTACCTTTTGACATTCCATGTATCTAACAACAAAATCAGTCGCATCTTTCTTCATTCCATGCCAATAATATTGGCCTCTTACAACTGCAATTATTTTCTGATATCCTGGATGCCCAACGCATGACACATTGTGCATTTCTTTTTAAACTAAATCTCTCAACTCTTGAGAATTAGGAACATAAACCTTGTTCTTGTACAAGAGAATTCCATCGTCTTCCATATTGTAATATTTATATTTATCTTGTACATTACTCTTTTGTATGCTTCTAAAATTCTGTATTTTAAATATGAACTATACATACTAATGGTTGTAGCATGCATTTCATGCACCCTTTTTCTAAGCGCATCGACCACTTTATTCTCTTTTCCCTTGATGTCAAATTCATATTCGTTGAGAAATTCCAGTCATATAGTTTGTCTGGCGTTCGATGTCGGTTGTCCAAACAAATAATTCAGATCACTATGGTTTGTCCTCAATTCAATTTTTTTTTCCATGAGATAATGTCTCTACATTTTCAGCACATGAAGAATGGATGCAAGTTCCAAATCATGGGTAGCATAATTTCTCTCATGCTCCTTCAACTTTCTTGACTCATTGAAAATTGCATGCCCATTTTGGGTAAGGACTCCACCAAACCCTTATTTACATGCATCAATGCACACAACAAAATCCTCATTTGGATATGCAATCTTTAAGATAGGTGCACTCATCAACAAATATTTCAAGTGTTGGAAACTCTCTTCACACTTGGTAGTCCATTCAAATTTTATGCCTTTATTTTACAAGGATGTAATTGGGTGTGCAATCTTGGAGAAACCTGCAATGAATCTCCTATAGTAACCAACTAGATCCATTAATGATCTCACTTCAAAAATATTCTTTGGTGCTAGCCAAATTTTTATTGCTTCAATATTTTCCATTGTTATTCCATCCTTTGAGACAATGTGGCCTAAGTAATGGATCCGCTTTTTATAATAAAAAAATGCATTTTCTCAACTTGGCATACAATTGGTGTTCTCTCAAAACTTGTAGAACCATTCTCAAATGTTGCTCATGCTCCTTCTTTGTCTTGGAATAGATAAGAATATCATCCAAGAAGACAATGAAAAACTTGTCCAAGTAATATTTGAACACTATATTCATTAAACACATAAAATTAGTTGGTGCATTTGTCAACCCAAATGGCACAACTACAAACTCCTAATGACCATACCTTGTCCGAAAAGTTGTTTTTCTAGTATCTTCTTCACGGATTCTTACTTGATGATAATCGAATTTCAAGTCAATCTTGGAAAATATCTTTGTTTCCTTCAACTAATAAAAAATATCATCAATCATTTGTCAAGATTAGAGGATTACCTATAGTCAGCGCACAACTAGAGGAGTACTTGGACAACAAGGCGTGCGAGAAGGAGATCGTCAAGCTAGTAAAAGCACAATTTGGCACTAGTAGGGGAAATAAGGGTATTTTTCTCAAAGACATTAATGACAATGCGACAAGGTTCGCTAGCAAGATTATGGATTGCAAGTTGTTGAGGAAATGCAGGAAAGAAGAAGCTCCATCAGGAGTCATCGCAGTAGCCGCACAGTGCGTGAAATGAGTGATGTTCATTTGGGCGTCGTACCTCCTGAACGAATTTTTGGTGGATTGCAAAGATGCGCAAAATAATGGAACCGAGTTTCATTACTCTTGGCTCATCATTCTTATAGCCTTGGAAGGGTGGCATGAGCCAAATTTTTTAGCCTTCCTGGATAGGAAAGGAAAGTGTTATGCGGCCAATATGAGTCCCTCTGGCAGGACAAGGACAATAAAAATCAGTAGGAAAATAATACATTATTTGTGATGTTGCTTGAAGAAATATAACAATGCACATCCAATGCGTGGCACATTCATGTGGAGGTAGTCCAAGAAATTGAAGGGATAGACAGGTTCAAGGCATCCATGCACCACATGTGGATCCAGGCCACAATGGATCCAAAGAAGGCATGGCTGGAGATGAAATATTGCATCACAAAGGAAGAAATTGACTGGATAATTAGAGATTGTCCAACACAGTCGAAGATGCCAGTAGTAAAACCAACAAAAAATCCACCCACATCATAATCCACCAAGCCCAAGGAAAAGGTTGAAGCAGGTTCCTTAGCAAAAACAAACAACCCAGCTGATAACACTAGAAAGGTGATCCAGATTAATTTTGAGAATGAAATGAAAGCAAAGATATTACAATGAAATACACATAAATATTGCCAGAAACAGAGAAATACAGTAATACATGATTTCTATTAATGAAAGAAATGTACAGAGACTGTAAAAACACAGAGTGAAAGACTCACTAGAATGGTGGAATATTTTCTCTGAGAAGAGATGTGATGGTTACTTGCATTCTCCATAACATGATTGTTACAATGAGGCTCCAAAGGCCTTTTTAACATAAGGAAAATCAAAACCCTAACCTCAAAAGATGAAAAGCCAAAAGGTTTGCGGGCCCCGATGGGGGTAGTTGATACGTCAACTTCCCGGGGGCGTAACTTTTGCATACGATTACCATTTGGGGTGATAGATACACTGTTGGTAAGGTCTAACCGAGAAGAACGATTTTCTTCTGGAGTAGCTTGGGCCCCAAATCCCCAAAAAAAGTCGTTCAGGGCCTCAAAACAACCCCAAAAGTTTGGAACTCGAAAATTTGTCGAAACAATGCAAAGGTGGAAAACTTTGTTCTAAGCTAGTGGAATAGGTGGGTGGCCACCAATATCCATCTGGATCAATCCTACCTCCTTAGGAAGCAATGGTCTCCATTGCATTGAGTCTCCAGGGGAGAGGGGGAAGAACTTTCTAAACTTGAATCTTGGTGAGTTGCTCGCCTTGTTGGAAAAGTTGCGTTGCTTAGTTTGTTGAAGGTTGTCACAAGCCTGTTGTTGCAGGGGTTGAGTTTGTTCAACCAGTAGGGATACATGCGATGACTATGTGCGGAAGGAATCTTTGCGCTTTGCTTCAATCTTGTCAACTTGCTTCTGTTGGATAGAATGTGCTTGGGCCGAGGTTGTAGTGGTTACAATGTCCTTCTGTTCACCTTTTGAACAGACTGTGAAGAAGATGAATTTTATAGTATGAGATACTACCTTGCAGCACTGTTTAGGTGGGACAATAGTTGGAACTACCTCTGGTATCCTGTAGAGATGACCCCCAGAGTAACAATGCCACTACGAGGTTGAGACTCACAGATAACATGACACTTCCACATATATGGCTGGCCCAAGAGAGCATCATATACATCTAGCAGGGTAACATCACATAATACCTCATCCTTGAAGGGTTTGATGTCGTATGACAATCAACACTGCTGGCTAACATGAATATCACGTCCACGGTGAAGCCACCCGATGTTGTATGATTACGGGTGTGGTGTTGTCAACAATCCCAACTGTTTGAAGACCTCTATTGAGATGAGGTTCTTCTGGCTTCCGCTATCAACAATAAAATGCAGCGGGATTCCCTTCACCCACATTTGTGAATAAAAAAGGTGCTCCCTCTCTTTAGGATCTGCTGGTTCTTCTAGTTGAATTGTTGCGGCCACGACAGTAGCAGTGAGGTCTGCATCAATGATATGTCTTCTCCCAACATTTTTGGAAATAGATTCTGAATCAGGGTTTGGCTAATTTTGTTTGATCTCGCCCACCAATGATTGTTTTGAGTGACATTAATCAGTGTTGTGGCAAATGATTTTTTGGAAATTGCACCACTTTCCAATGTCCTTCTTCGTATTTGTTAAGCCCTAATATTGGCTCATTACCCCTTAATTGGGGCATATTAAATTAGTAATTTTATTTTATTTATGTCGGCTTTATTCCTTTAGTTGTAATTATACCTCTTAGTCTCCTATATATACCAAGGAGACATTTTCATTTGGAATCATCTTGTACTTGAACATTTATGTGGGGTAAAAGGAGGTTTCCCCCTCAAAGAGGCTTATTATCTAAAATTATCTCTTTTTCAAGGCGTTGAGTACTTATTCTGAGGTTTTTCTATGCTATATTGATATTTGGTTCTTAACATATGGTATCAAAGCTCAAGGTCTTGGGGTTTTGCTGCTGCATCTGAGACACCTTGGAATTTTTGCTATAAATTTTTTTCTACAACGTTTCAGAAGGAACAACTTGGAGGATATTTGGGACACGGATCAAGCTACGTTGGGTTAAAATTTCATCCCCTGAGGCCTTATACTTTCAGAGATACAGCCTGTGCAAGATAGGGTTATGGAATCATCTTGAACTGAATCATTGCGTAATTTTCTCTACAAAACGTTTTCTGTAACATTTCAGACCCTGAATGCCAGAAGCTATTCACAGAAATTAGTAAGGTAGTTGTGGTAAAAATTTCAGTTTCTGGGTCATCTTACATTTGTAGATACACCCTATGGAAGATAGGGTATTTGACTAGTCCTATTGACTAGTCTCAAGAAGGTGTTCCAGGTAAAACAATCATAACTTCTTCCTAGAGTATCCAAATTGAGTGAGACTAGTTTCATTGGATAGTGGTCAGTCTGTAGTATTTCCAGTACGAGTTTCAGAATTTTATATCAATTATTTTGTGTGGGGAATGCTATACAAGTGAGATCTCTTGGAAAGGCCAAAAATCAGCAAGTTGTGGGGAAGTTACTGTAAATTCCACTTGGCACATCCAATTTTGATTAGACATGTGGCATCATAGAGAAGAAATATCAGAGAACTACAAAAAATAAAGTTTCATACCCAGAAGGGCCGAAACTTGGGAGATACAACAAAAGAAATATTGTCTAGGAGAACCACCTCAAAATCAAGGTTCAAAAGTGATACTTGGCCAACATGCCACCCAAAAAGGGAACTTCTACACCAAATAAGCCTCCAGAAAATCCTACTTGGACTCTTGATGAAGGTGAAGAAATGCGAAGGGACATAAATGATTTACAAAAGAAGACAGTAACAAAAGATGAACTACAAGAGATGATGGATTCAACAAAAGCTAAGTTTGAGGCAATAAATACTAAGATGGATGCTTTAAAAGGGGAGACCATGGAAGTATTGAAAAATTTTGTAACAGAGAGGACACCTGAAAGTGAAAATGCATCCCATGAAATTCATGATGAGGACACAAGGAAGGTGGATCAATAATGGAGAAGCTCTAACCTTGGGTTGAAGACCAACCACATTCCTAAGATCGATATGAGGAAGTTTGATGGCAAGGACCCTATCACATGGATACTTCAGATGGAGCAATTCTTTCATCTACATAATGTGCCACATACACAAAAGGTACGAATTTCTTCTTTATATTTAGAACCCAATCAATTTGTATGGTATAGATGGCTTTGTTCTCGCAAATCACTTGTCACTTGGACAATTTTCACGGAATAAATGATAGCACACTATGAGGATACAAGGAGCAATACCTTCTTTAGCCAATTGATAAATCTCAAGCAAAAGGGTTCAGTTACAGAGCACACTGAGAACTTCCAAAGATTGAATATAAAGGTAACAGATATTCCAGATGAGCACTTGATTGATGTATTCATAGGAACTTTAAGAGATAACTGTTAGGCTCCAATCTACTGATGTAAATTAGAGTACAAATGATTGTCAATCCGGTGTTTGTAAGACTTAGAGGCATGTCCAAAGTATATGGATTTAGAGATAGTTTTTATTTTTAATGGAGATAAACCAAAAAAACCTATTCTAAGGCTGAATATGAAAGAGATGTTAAGCTTCTATTCAGAAGTCATATTCATAGATCTCATAACAGTAATCAACACTTGTTCTTCTAAAGAGTAAAAACAGTAAGCATTCAAGAGATGTTCGAACTAGTTCTAAGACCTATCAAATGCTAGAAGAACAAAACTCTTATTCAAGAGATGCATTCATTGTCTTCTTCCATTCATTCATTAACAACTATCATCAAATTAAATCAAAGTACTGAAAGCATAAATAATTCAAAAAGAATTCGTGACTATCTTAATGCTTGAAGGCAAACTACACATTGAATTCTTATTCAAGAAATCATTCACAATATGAGTAAGGCTTGAAAACATTAAGCATGTGACTTAGCTATGAAATTCATCTAACTACAACAAGATAAAACTCATCTATAGCAAGATCTAATCTAAAACATGTACTTGAAAAAGAACACAAAGAAAGAGTGTACTAGTTTGGCAAAGGGGGCCCTCCAATGCTTCACTGGTACACTTGAGTTGACTCAACTAAGAAAGAGCTCCAGCAACATTCAAATCATCATATCATAAGCATTCACAGGAACAAAACACAGAGCTGATCTTCAAGAGTGCAAATCCCAAAGTTTCTTCATTCACATCAAGATTGTCTTACTAGTCTAGGCTTAAGAGTATTTATACAAGAGTCTCAAAACTAAAAATGCTAATAAGTCTCCTAAATATCATGATTATATCCATAATATCCTAGGAGAGTCGAATGCCTCCTTCAGATCCACAATATATGGTCAAATCCCACGAAAATCCAAAACTGTCCAAGATTTAAGGCTGAAACAGGGTATTTTCTGTTGAAGTGGCCCTGTTTGACCAGCGTTGATTGGACATATGGAAGGCTCAGATTTCGAAGCTGATAGCTCATCATCCATCCTTGTACATCAGGGAACACGAACCAAGTCTTAGATTTGACCCAGGTGTCCTGCAAGTATACAAACCACAAAGCTTTTACGAGATTTGGTCAAATCCTGTAATTTCTGATAAATTTTCAATTTTAATGCTAAAATTTAGAAAACTCAATTCTTAAGCTAGAGAATGACAAATATACCTTGCATAGGCTGTTTCATGGAAAATATGGAATGAAATGAAGGAAAAATGGATGGATATAGAGGCAAAAGTGTGGTTTATAGAGCAAAATGGAAGCATAAAAATGTACTCAACATCTTCCCCAAGAGGAAGTCTTTGCATGTCCTCATGCACAAAAATGTCCCTGACCTCTGTCACTGATCTTCTGCCACCTCCGCTGCCTGAAATAATGTTTCCACATTCGCCTGAGCTGTATGAAGTGATTTCATTCTTTGATACTTCTCTTTATATGCCTTTTTCTGTTGGAACCACTTATAGGCTTGTTTGGAGATTAACTTGTTCTGCTTTTGAAGCTTCTTGTTCTTCTTCTTCAAAGTGTCATTCTCCTCTTGTGTTTTGTGGCTTTGAGTTCTTAGCATTTCATTTTATGTTTTTATGTATCTTTCTAAGACTTCAATTTCTTTGATTTTTCTCTTCATCTTCCTTATTTTCTTATTCTTCCTGTCAAGATCAGATGTGGATGTACCAGCCACCTCTTCCATTTGAGGTTCTTCTTTCATGTCCCTGATTAATTGTTCCACATCTACTCTCATCTGTTCATAGGTACAAGTTTCATGTTCCTCAAAACCATCATTTCCCAATGATTGTGCTTCTAGAGTCTGAATATGTTCATACTGTGCTTGTTGTGCTTCATCATCATTTTCTTGTATTTGACCCTTTTGAACTTGTTGGCGTTTTCTTGTCTTCCTTTCATAAGTGGTAAAAATCTTGTCTTTTTCCTCAAGTTCTTTTTCTTTTATCACCATACTTCTTGTTTTTCTCCTCCCCATAGGCGGTTTTGGGCTTGTTGCCTTGGGGTGCTATACTTCTCCTTCATCATCAGTCACAACTAAAATTTGTTCTTCTTCTTCTTCCTCCTTTATTGTTTCAAAACCATTTTCAATGGTAAACTGTTGCCAAATCAAATTTTGCTTCTGTAGTTCATTTTTAATGATCATTTTAATAAAACCACAGTGATATAAACTCCTTTCTGTGTTCCTTCCCTG